>OX418226.1:42354219-42519219 GCA_948455865.1 Conomelus anceps
AATATTAGATAAACATAATGTTTTGTCTTATTATGGATATCTTCCACTATATCACCTTCACCAGTACAAAGAAAGTTAAGCAGAATGTTGCTTACATTAAAGTTGCTCAAAGATAAATACTAAAAGAAAGAATATATTGTTGCACCAGTTATTAAATTATAGCTGCCTTTATTCCCCTCAAGGATCCTTTATTTTTCAGATATATTTAAATGTATATTAGAGACTTATGTGAATCCTTATAAAGTCCTAAAAACATGTTTCACATTTTTTAGCACTCGGCCTCGCGCACAGACGTTGACTTCGGCGGGTAGCTTCCTTATCATGTTTTCATATTATTATTTTCATAATTATCATTATTCTAATTTGTATTTAGGTGTATAATTATGTTCGTGAATTTCTATTATAAAATTTAAATATATAACTTCAATGACTTGATGTCACAAGCTTTATTATCACTTACCCGGTGGTTCGGAACCCACCTAAAATAGTAAGTCCACCATGTTCCCCGTAACATGGCACAAACGGCGAGGTGGAACTACCCGTAAGGGTCTCCCCACCATTAAAAGCCATGCGCTTATTATTATTAATGCAAGACATGCTTAGGATGAGAGTTTGTACGTTTTTTTATAGGCAGATAACCCATGGTCTGTTCTTAAAAACCCACATTGTATGGGGCAGTGGCGGCTCGTGCATGGAAAAAATGGGTGTTCACAAAATATTTGGTATACACTCTATGAATTGCATTGCTCGTATTGCATGAGTAATTCTCATGATGTTCCACCCCCACCCCCCACCCAAACGCCAATTCCTACAAGCCAGTTATACCAGTTATAGAATTATTTGGTAGATTCTTTGACTTTTAAAATTTAGTTTTTTCATTTGTTTGTTGTACAGTTGGTCAGAACTCAAAAATTAATCAATATCAAATCAAATCGTTTATTGCACAAAAACCGAATACAAATAATATACAATAATATTATATACAATTTTACATACAAAAAAAATACAGTATTTTAATAAATTTGTGCTACACGCCGACAAAAGTAAAAACTTGCGACATGGAGTCTTATCAACAGAACTTATTTACTTGCAAATTAGTACCGTAGTTGTGTAGTTGAATTTTTTTTTGGAGGATGAAGCCCACATGGGTCTGAGACCTGTGCGTGGGTAATGAGTTGGATGATGGTGATTGATGAGTTCGACCTACAGTTTTAGGTGGGTTCCGAACCACCCGCAAGTGATTTTCAGCAGAGAACATTAAAAGAAGCTAATAGAATTGTATGTATATATCAAAGAAAATATGATAAAAAATCACCATTTATTCTCTATTATTATCATAGAATATAGAACTACCTTCAAACATAACAAAATTATACTAGATCATTAATGGAATGGGAAAATTTGTCTTCTATCCACATTTTATGTAACTCCTTCATTTTAGGCTATTTTACTATCCAATCCCTCTTATTCTATTGTTCAAACTGTTTCTTATATATATGATATACTTTTTTTTAGGATGAAGCCCACATAGGTCTGAGACCTGTGCGTGGGTAATGAGTTGGATGATGGTGATTGATGAGTTGGACTTACAGTTTTAGGTGGGTTCCGAACCACCGGGAAGTGATTTTCAGCAGAGAACAGTGTCTTTTTTTGCTGGCCAATCTAATCGCTCACCGTTACAAACAGGACCTACGAGAACGCAGCTTATCTATCTGATTGAACAGATACCATTCCATTGTATAAACTTCCATTTTACAGATACTTCTATTACTTCATTACACAGATACTTCCATTGTCTGTGTTTTTAGGTATTTCATTTTTCAGAAAAATTTTCATCTCCTCAAAATGAATTCTTTTGATTGTATTTCAAAAGTGAATTTCACTAATAGATTTCTTTCTATCTTCAAAATGTATTCTTTTGACTAGTTTCTCAAGATCTTCAAAAGTGAATTTCAGTATTAGTTTAATCTAATATAGTTAACTTTTTATGTGAAATTTAACGACTTGCAGGCAAATATTCAATAAGAATAAGTATAATATTAAAAACGCAGTTCGTCATGGAACAAGAAATACAGGAATCTAATATAGTTTTTATATTTTCCATTTATTAGAAATCTAATCCATTATTTTATTATCGTTCGTATTTCAGTGTTGCCAACTGTTCATCTCAGTAGCAGTGGAATCGGCTGGCATCGATTATCACGTGGTATTGGCGCAGAATGCGCTGCAGCAGTGCTTGGACCAGTGGGAGCTGCAGGCCGAGCTGTTGTGCGCGCTGGTGAAGCAGACGTCACGCCACACCCAGTCGAAACTAGGCGTCCAGGTATTCTGCAAATTGAGACACCGTGTAAGTCGCTGCCCCTCCCTGCATGTGCCACGCCTTAAAAACACACAGGTGGCCCCGTAGTTCAGTTTCGATTCAGGTCGCACTTTGTCCATCATCTGAAATATTTCACAAAACTAATGGCCGGTTGCACAAAAGCCAATTAAATTTGACCACCGTAAGATGACGTCATCTTATGGAGCCAATTGTGAAGTCGTTGCACTGGCTCCGTCAAATGATGTCATCTTCTTTTTACTAACTTTGCAGGTTACAGTTGCACAAAAGAAAATTAAATTTGACCACCGTGAGATGACGTCATCTTACGGAGCTCAATAAGGAAGTAGTTGCACTGGCTTCATCAAATGACGTCATCTTATGGTGGTCATATTTAATTTTCTTTTGTGCAACTGGCCTATAGACTGTAACCTGCAAAGTTAGTAAAGAGAAGATTGAATGGTCACTGATGATAATTTAAAATTGTAGGGGTAATGCTCTGGTCTGACGTGACTGCGGGGAAATTTCCAAATTTTCAACACACGATTTTATGACAAATCAACACAAAATCTCTCATATTTAATGAAAAATGTGTGTAAATACATTTTTATCTGAAAAAAAAGCTAGGAATATTAATTTACTGTGAATAGACTATCATTAATGCAAAATATATCAATAAATTACAACACTACTTTATTAATTTAAACATGCTGTCAGTTTGGGGGTACATCGTGATATAAGCCACATCAATATTATTTTAACAGAATTTATTAATTTCGAATTCCTTTAATTGCTATTAGTTTATACTGAAGACTTCCGCAATGGCGGATATTGACAACAGCATTGAACAGCTGATGGGAATCGATGAATGCTACTGTACAAAAATATCAGTCACCACCGGGAATCGAACCACGGACCTCTCAATTGCCGGTCGGGCGCCTTAACCACTAGACCATGGAGACCTTTCTGCACAGCAGCATTCATTTTTAACTTGGCCATATCGGCTCGTATCTCACAAGTTAGTTCGAAGTTACTGACAATTGAACAAACTGACAAATTTACTTAAACAGAATTTATTAATTTCGAATTCCTTTAATTGCTATTAGTTTATACTGAAGACTTCCGCAATGGCGGATATTGACAACAGTATTTAATGACTGATATTTTTGTACAGTAGCATTCATCGATTTCCATCAGCTATTAAATACTGTTGTCAATATCCGCCATTGTGGAAGTCTTCAGTATAAACTAATAGCAATTAAAGGAATTCGAAATTAATAAATTCTGTTTAAGTAAATTTGTCAGTTTGTTCAATTGTCAGTAACTTCGAACTAATATTATTTTGTTGAGGAATTTTCACTTGTATTGAAAACTAGATAACTGTATTTATTCTTTTTCATAATTAAATTTCATTTCGGCCTAATTGAGGATGAAATATATTTATAATAATATTATAGGCTTAGTGAAGTTCTCTAGTTTCCAACACGAGTGAAAATTCCTCTTCAAGACAAAATTGAAGTGGATTTTATCGCGTTGTACCCTATTAAATGAGACAACATCTCAGTTTAATTTGAATAAGGAGTTTTACAATATTAATTATTGTTGCATTAATAATAATAATAATATCGTGTGACCTGGCTGGCTCAGGTCTGGTGTCAGAGTTATCAGGTCGCACCGGTTAATTGTTGCATTAATCGTGGTACATTTACAGAGAGTTGATATTCAGAGGCAGCTTTCATAAAAAAATATGGTTATATATTTTCCAAGAATTATGAGAGATTTTTCAATTATTCTCCATAAGAAAATGTGTTAAAAATTGGTGAAATTCCCTGTGTTGATATCAAAAATTTAATCTCCCCACACCAACAACTTAGCCTATCATCTGAATTAAAATATGTTCAAACTTTCTCTGCTGTTCTTCTGCAACCTGTATGCACATTTAGCACCATATTTCTCAACTAACATGATATGTAGCTCCTTTCCAGTTATATACCCACGCGTCGGTCCATCGCAAACACCAGACCAAAGAGCTAGACCAGAACAACTATGAACTTGCCTAGAGGCTTCTTTAACTCAAAAGCTTTCACTTGAAACCTGAAATCATGTCTCAACTGAAATCTTTTACGATACTGAGGCTGTCACCCGTTTTTTTAAGAACGTTTTTAAGAAAGCCTTGAAAAGATTTCACCCAAATTGCTGACCTGAACTGAAAACTGAACTTGTGTCGGCACCTCAACACGTTTTCTTCCAACTGCTTTGGAAGCAGGACCTGCTTCTTGTAAGATTTGAGCGTTAGTCTCGTAAATTCATGAATTTATTATCCATCGCCATTAATAGTCTAATCTAGTGGCAGGTGCTTAATTATGTTGTCATTTATACTATAACATTATGTGAAATGTCCTGTCATTTATGTCGGTATATAAACATCATAAATTTTCTCATTCTTTTTGTAAGAAGAAACATTGGAGATTCTACCTACTAGTTCAGGACTATAGAGTATAGACACCAATCTATAAACGAATCTTAACGCAGCCTTATCTCAAGGCCTACTTGAAAAGCTCTTTAGATGCCCTTCAAGTCCTCCTTGAATTTGGGGAGCCTCAAGGTGGGTGGGTTGATGAAAAATATTTTCGATTTGTGATTTACAATTTCGAGCAGAGTTGGCGGATTTGTTCTCAACCTTCAGCTTCTTAGCACTATTGTTCAATAAGGGAAGTGATAGCCGCGAGCCGTAGCAGGTATCTGTTCAATCAGAGAGATAAGCTGCGTTCTCGTAGGTCCTGTTTGTAACGGTGACCGATTAGATCGGCCAGCAAAAAAGACACTGTTCTCTGCTGTAAAATCACTTCCCGGTGGTTCGGAACCCACCTAAAACTGTAGGTCCAACTCATCAATCACCATCATCCAACTCATTACCCACGCACAGGTCTCAGACCTATGTGGGCTTCATCCTAAAAAAAAAAAATACATTGTCCATTTTCCAGTATTGCAGTATTGATTATCGCTTGTAAACCATTAAAAATTATCTACTACTATTATTAATAAAAGCTAAAAATTGGAGTTTGCTGACACAAATTTTTATTGTTTGTCTTGCAGATATGAATTGATCATTTCATTTCACACCTTAACTGCACCTACATAGGTTTTTTAAAGGATTAAGCCCACATAGGTCTGAGACCTGTGCGTGGGTAATGCATTAGATGTAGTGATTGATGAGTTGGACCTACAGTTTTAGGTGGGTCCCAAACTACGGGGAAGTGATTTTACATCAGAGAACAGAGTCTTTTTTGCTGGCCAATCCAATCGGTCACCCTTACAAATAGCGCCCAAGAGTTTCGTAGCTTATTTGTGATTGAACAGATACCTGCTACGGCACTCGGCTATCACTTCCCTTAAAATGTAACTACTGTATCCTAGAACTAGAATCACTTCTTGCCTGGATCGTTAACCTTAACATTAACATTAACGTTACCCTTGAGTTTGATTAAATGGTTTTGAGTATAATTTTATTGTAATTTTAATGATATGACTAAGTGGCTTTGAATATGAGACAAAACTATTGAATAACGAAAATAGTTATTTATGTATTAAGAGCGTGAAGCGCGACTTTATCGCTCGAGCCAAAACATTTACTGCGCGACGCATAGCGGAGCGCAGTAATTTTGCGAGAGCGATAAAGAAGCTTCACGCGCGAATTGCATACAATATTTTTCCTACAACTGCAGTTCTGGATTACAACACAATAAAAACTTGTAGTTTGTAACATCACAGACCGTGCGCGGATTTGGTTAGCGTGCGCCATTTTGAGGTTATGTGAATTCACGGATTCCGCGATCCACCAATGAGAAGACATCAAAATCAAAACAGAAGCGTAAAGAAAACAGCTGGCGAGCGTAAAGTACTTTACCGCTTGCTGAACAGTAAAGAGGCATTTTACAATTAGTTTTCAGTACGTAAAGAACTACTTTACGAGCAGTTGTAGGAAAATATAATTACACCAGCGAATGCATGAATACGTCCCATTCTCTGTAACGTGAAAGCAGTTGGAAGAAGCTGTGTTCAAAGTAGGTCAGTTCTAAATATAGTCCACGAATTTATTCATTTGATAAACATTTACTGTAGTTTTATTCATTTCAATAAAATTGTAGTAAGCGCAAATCTTTAGAAAATTCATCAAGTCCACTATTTTGAACCCTTCACCTAAATTTTTCAACCAAATAACTAGCTAGAATAGACTTTTGACAACTCATAAATTTCCCACTGAAGAAAGTAGAATCTTTTGCTAAAAATTATTAGGAAAAAACACAAAATGTGAAATATTTTTTTTTAAATAGTCTAAATTCTATTTGATTATATGTGAAATATTTTTTTTAAATATTCTAAATTTTATTGGAAAAAACAAATTTCGTTTTCTTACTCGGTTGTAACATCTTAGCAATACTTGCCAGGCTTCTCCCACATTTCTATCCTCCTCAACCTCTCTTTTCCACAAAATATTTCCTGAAATTCTTCAAATAAGCTTTTTATTGAGATACGAATGTTGAAAACTAGCTGCCTTGATGTTCATATAGTACAGCATAAGCTTTGATTGACGTGGTAACATTCATTGATTTATTCAATCTCTAATTGAGTGAGATTCCGTATTAAGGCTGTGCGCAGGGTTTTTGGTCATAATTTTTTTTCGAAGTTCATTGTATTGGATATTATTAAGGTATTGAAATGCTAACTATTGTTATGAGAAATTATTTTTTTCATCAAATATTTTATGGAATATGGGAGTTCAAAGTTGAAATTGTTCGGTTTTTGGGGGCAATTGAACTCACCTACGAGTTATTTTAAACATTTGATAATTTTTTTATAACTGAAAGACACCTTGGGGAAAAGAATGACACATCTTTTATTTAAATTTAACAATTGGTCTTTTCAAAATAATTTTTTGAAAAACTGAAATTTTTCGCATGTTTTGAAAAAATTATTTTGAGAAAACGAATTGTTTGATTGGAATAAAAAATATGTCATTTTGTTCCCCAATGTGTCTTTTATTTAAAAAAAAAATTATCAAAAGTTTAAAATAACTTGTAGTGGAGATCAATTGCCCCCAAAAACAGAAAAATTTCAACTTTGAACTCCCATATTCCATAAATAGTCATTCATGTATTAAGAGCGTGAAGCGCGACTTTATCGCTCGAGCCAAGTGGAGCACAGTAATTTTGCGAGAGCAATAAAGAAGCTTCATGCGCGAATTGCATACAATATTTTCCTAAAACTGCAGTTCTGGATTACAACACAATAAAAGCTTGTGGTTTGTAACAGACATTTGGTTTGTATCTAACATCACAGACCATGCGCGGATTTGGTTAGCGTTCGCAATTGTTGAGGTTATGTGAATTTCACAGATTCCGTGATCCACCAATGAGAAGACATCAAAATCAAAACAGAAGTGTAAAGAAAACAGCTGGCGAGCGTAAAGTACTTAACCGCTTGCAGAGCAGTAAAGAGGTATTTTACAATTAGTTTTCAGTACATAAAGATCTACTTTACGAGCAGTTGTAGGAAAAATATTTGATGAAAAAATAATTTCTCATGGCAATAGTCAACATTTTAATACCTTAATAATATCCAATACAATAGACTTTGAAAAAAAAATTATGACCAAAAACCCTGTGCACAGCCTTAATGATTCTGGATATTTGCTTTATCTCTCTGATAGAACACAAAATTCAATAAGTAAATTCGTATGGCTTTTCGTGGTGGGGAGACCCTTACGGGTAGTTCCACCTCGCCGCTTTTTTAACGACTGCTTTTTTTATATGCAACCGGGACCGACGGCTTAACGTGTCCTCCGAAACACGGGACAAAATTCAATTAAAATATTGTATTCATCATTAACACATCACGTACCTGAACGTTAAGCTGGCTGAATATTCTTCCTCAAATATTTTAAAATTGAGTTGCAACTAATAGATAATAAATTCCAAAAATTTATTACTTTCTTCATGTCTAGTTTTGTTATGTATTTTTCATTACCAATACGTATTAGAGGATCCCATCACATAGACGGTACCACATTCTTAGACACTGTAGAGTAGTACGTTATTGCATGTAACAATAGTTCCAAAGTACGGACTGCTGATATCACCTAATCACAGTATGCGAATAGTAAGAAAGTACTATTCCATTAGACAGTTTTCACAAAATATGTATGTTTATGATTGTAATAGTAGATATTAGGGTAGCAAATGTAGAATAGAGTTCAATAACAGTTTATTATGTACATAATTTCTTAATCGTACTTAACCTACCCAATTTATCAATTCGGGAAACAGATTGTAGCTAACTTTGTTATTTATTTTCCTAGTAATATACAGGGTGTTTCAGAACTCTCTACCAATACTTCTAGGCAGTGTTTCTGGACCACTAACAAAAGTAAATATTGTAATAAAATTTTTCTAAAATAACCAGTTACTCACACAGCCGCCATTTTGTTTTTTTCACTCATTATTTTTTTATTCGAACACCATTAAACGTATAATTTTGAAATTTTTCAAACAGCTTTGTAATAATTAAAACAATCTTGGATAAATTAATCAAAATTTTCCAACATCAAAAAACAAAATGGCGGCCATTTAAAATCTTTGAACAGGATTAAATTAATAATGGCTGATGATATCAAAATTTGACTAGAATAACGTTTTTTAGATATTTTTATTGCAAATTCAACGATATCTCATTTTCCAAGATTGGCCAACAATTAACAGAGATATGCTACTTTTTAGGGTGTGCAGTGGTTGGAAGCGAAGAACTGCAACCCGTTCTCAACCACCGCACACCCTAAGAAGTAGCATATCTCTGTTAATTGTTGGCCAATCTTGGAAAATGAGATATCGTTGAATTTGCAATAAAAATATCTAAAAAACGTTATTCAAGTCAAATTTTGATATCATCAGCCATTATTACTTTAATCCTGTTCAAAGATTTTAAATGGCCGCCATTTTGTTTTTTTATGTCGGAAAATTTTGATTAATTTTTCCAAGATTGTTTCAATTGTTATAAAGCTGTTTGCAAAATTTCAAAATTATACATTCATAGATGTTCGAATAAAAAAATAATGAGTGAAAAAAACAAAATGGCGGCTGTGTGAGTAACTGGGGATTTTAGAAAATTCTTATTACAATATTTACTTTTGTTAGTGGTCCAGAAACACTGCCTAGAAGTATTGGTAGAGAGTTCCGAAACACCCTGTATATAAATTGCTATTATCTTCTCTCAAAGTCCAACTTTCCACTCAAATTCGCAGATACTGTTTCCCGGTTTTAAAAACTCTTGTTTTACAGCTCCCTTCCGGCTTCTAAGTAACTTCCAAACAAAGCATTGCACTTCTTACATAACTATTGTACTATTCATGTGAATTGGGCCGCTTAGCGCAGTTGTTTGAGGCGTCGCAACTTCAGCTTACTGACGCTTCAGCGGTCATAGGTTCAAATCCCGCTCCTCCGTCTGGCATCTGTGTGTGTTATCATTCACCTCATTACCCACGCACAAGTCTGGGACTCATGTGGGCATCAGCAGCAACTAAAAAATAGTTATTTTTTCAAGCAATTTTAGTTTCAGTTACCCAAGTCATTCGTATGATGTTAGAAAGAATTAAAACATTCTTAAGTTATTATGTAATGTAACTTACCCGGTGGTTCGGAACCCACCTAAAATAGTAGGTCCACCATGTTCCCCGTAACATGGCACAAAAGGCGAGGTGGAACTACCCGTAAGGGTCTCCCCACCATTAAAAGCCATACGCTTATTATTATTAATGTAACTTAATTATGCTTCCGAGTTTTCCGTATAGACAGGCCTAAACTGGCATTTATTTACTTACAGACAGCAAATTTGAGAAATTTTATAATTTTGGAATTCCATAAATAATTGAAATTATAATAGTTGAGAAAATTGGGTTAAAATCAGGCTAGTTAAAACTGTAGTACGGTAGTCAAGATATAAGAAAGGAGATTAAAAAGTTTGGTTAATAGCACTTGAAGTAATTTGAAATTAATAAATTCTTTTTTTTAAGTTGTACAGCGACTTAAAATAAATTCCATCATTAATGTCATTCAGGAATATATTAGAACTGACCTACTCGCAAATTATTATTTTTAATTTAATTTTAAGTTTAACCTAAGTTCATTTAAGCATATCCCAGCATTTTCTTTCTTGAGTTTGTATGCTTACTTTTTCTTGTTGTATTGGATAAAAAGAATAATTTTGAAAAGGTTTGTCTATTACTAAATCCATCATCTTTTTTATTCTATTTTTCAAATTAAGAAATATTTTCCTTGTTGAATTTATTCTTCATGTAAAATCAGCAAAAGTGAGCAACAAAAACCGAGGTTTAAAAAAGAGTTGCTTCCAGAAAAGGGAAGCGTTTAAAAGACTCTGGAGATTGAAAAATGAAATCTAAAATTAAATTTTTTATCTACGACCATGTCATAATGTATACATTACAGTTTCACAATTGATGCCAAAACAGCTGTCTTTTCGAAATGATTTTTAAAACCCGTTGCATAATGAGCTCATTATAGTACAGGTTCTACATTATAACACGGGTTCTGGACCAATCAGAAGCATTTTTGATGGAATAAATATCGTAATTCAATATTGTGAAACTATCAGCTGATTTGATCAAACTGCTACACCAGCTGCTTTAACCTAACAATCTACTATATATAACTTCTCGTATTTGAGATGAGAGGTTAAGTATCTCTGACAGTCACAGGTAAAATGAAATTGTTTTAATTAAATGTATACTAGTGGTCGTAGATAAAATAGTGTATGCAACGATTTTATTTGGCCATTAAGGCACTCGTTAGATATTTATAACACTCGCATTCGCTCGTGTTATAACTTACATCTAACTCGTGCCTTAATAAGGGTCAAAATAATTGCATAAACTACTATTATTCGGGTAGAATAAAAAATTCTGTTGTTCACTTTTAATTTCAATAATGCACACCAGTTGAAAGATTTTGTTGTCAATCTTACAATTTAATTATATTAATATTTTCTGATTACTGTAATGATTGTTTTTTATTCGAAAAATTGACAAACTTTTTCTTTATTCTCTTATACTTCTTCAATTATTTTAATTGAATTCTACTTTGAAATTCAGATTTCAGAATTTAATAACCTTAGAAACTTACTATTTACTACTGGGATTATATTGTTTTGAATGAACACTGTTTACTTTCGTTATTATTTTTTCCTGTGAATGTTTTGTTGCATTGTGTCTGTCAATTGGAATGCCGGTGTCTAAGAATTTAAGCTCTTCTACCCATTATTATGTGTCTAATAATGACATTTAATAATATATATTCATGTAAAATAGATCGTTCTTAGTATTCATAAATCATTTAGATTTTGATCACCTCAACTCATATATTTAGAAATCTATTATTTTCGAAAAATGAGATTTGGGTACAGCAGTAGCTCACAGAATATAGATTAAATCGAATATGGTGCTTGCACTTACTAGAAATTACCTGCAGGTAGTAAAATTAATTGAAGAAATACTCACGTAATCGCCTATTATGAGAATGCACTCCTAAAACGCATACTCAAAAAAACACAAAAATTAAAAACACCAAAAAACAAATGTAATTGTACATCACAATCAGATACACAAAATTGAACTATGTGGTTGCACAGTAAGTTACATTATTACAAGAAAAAATATATTCTTCAAGATTTCCATCAGCAAAGCCAAGCTTGTGCGCCGGATGAAAATAAAAAAAATAACACTTATAAACAACCTTAAATATAACTTATTTCCAACATTATAAGAATACAGATCCTATTTTAAAATATACATTTGCCTTCACCCACGTATCTATTCCAAGAGTTTTAGTTTTATTCGTGAATGGTATTAGCTGCATGGGTATCACGTTTAGAAGTTTACAACAAATATAGAGAGTTTCATGTCTGCAAATGCGTTTATTGAGATTTGGAATCAAAACTAGATTTCTTAACGGTCTTATATTGTAATCAATCTGTCTGAATTTGAATAGTTCTCGATTGCAATTTATGTATACAATAAGTTTCTTCATAAATAATTGTCTTACAGTTAATACTTGGAATTCATCAAAGATCAGTCTACTTGTATAAAGTCTAGGTCTACCCAGTGCTGCTCGTATTATAGGTAAAGCGTAAAAGGTAAAAGTGATGTCAGTAAACAACGTTACAAGGAACATTTTCAAGCCTTGACATCAAAAGCTGAATCGAATTTCGCCGACCATATCATTCAAACTGGACACACTTTTACTGACATCACTACCAACCTACACATTCTACATATAAAATCTAAAGGACACCTTTGAACAATTTGAAATATACAAACACACCAAACACAATAAACAAAACATCCTCAACGAACAGTTAAATTTTAAATCACACAAACTTTTGATCACATTTTACAAAAACCACAATAATTCTTCTAACCAAAAAACTGACATCGATGATCAAGGAACACGCCTCTGAAAATGGATCTCAAAGATTCGAAAGCGCTCAGCCTACAGAGTAAGTAAATTCTACTTATTCTTAATGAATATTTGACTGCAAGTCGTTGAATTCACATAAAAAGTTAATATTAACAATGCAGTTCGTCATGGAACAAGAAATCCAGGAATATAAAACATTCCACTGCAAATCTACAAAGATGCCAAAACCAAGTTTTACTAAGGCTTGAGGAAAGCACCGTTGTACCTACTGAAAATTGCACTAGAACTTGATAAATTATCCTAAAATTGTTTAAAAAACACATAACTTCATTACTATTGAAAAAATGTAAACATAATGCTGTTAAAAATCACACACCTACTTGAAAATTCATTAAAAATTTAGTAAAATATCACTTAACAATAACCCTTATATATTTTAAATTTTAATGTAAAACAAAAGGGTTCACTGTATTCTGTTTATAAGACGTTCCTGTCCACCCTTTCAGTGTGTCCATTAAAACGTATCCATGGCTCAGACATGTTAAACAAATTATTGAAAATCACGATTTTTTTTAAATTACTGAATGTGAGCACATTAATTTGCTCTCCCTCACAAAAAAAGTTAGCAATAACCCAAATCTCAATTTTTCGTGCAAGTCTAGTTACCTAGCTGCCTGCTGAAAGCGGAGACTAGCTCCCTGGATGCCATAGTAGTTGTTTAGAGTCATAGTAGCGGCACCGTTTGGACGCCATCTAGTGGTGAGTGGTGTTAAGAGGTGGTTAGGGCTTAGGCACCGGGATTGCGGTTGATTTCAGCAACTGCTTCTGTGCGCCACGCAGTCACTGTTCGCCTGCGACGCGGCCGCCGCTGGTTCGCCCACAGTCGGCGTGGCTCCGCCCACTGGTGGCAGTGGGGGCGGGGCTTCCACTCTGCTCGACCACTGCAAGGCCAATCCGCCGCCATTCGCCTTCTTCCAGGGCTGGCAGCTACTCGCACTTGCCGTCTCGCTATTTGTGCCCAAAAACAACAAGCTGCTCTGGTATCTCAAGCTGCATCTGCAAAGGAATTCCGATTCAAAGTGAGTGATCCTATGTTTATTAGTAGATTCTTGATCAGTACTCCTTAATAGAATACAATAGCTTTTCAATTAAGGAAAAATCAATAAATTCTGTTGTAATTTATAAGTATGTAAGCGTCAGTTCACCAATTATTGCATGGTGCTAATAAACAAGATTCCTGCACACTTTTTAACACAAAGGTTTACACAAACTCTATTGAGAAATGTAGAGGAATGGGTCAAAAGTAACATATATTTTAAGTTATAGTAACGTTTAGGTTGAGTAATAGTTGCCTATTTATTGTATTTGATAAGTTTTCTTTTTCGTTCTACTGTTGTTTTGCTAAAGATAGTGATGATAGATTTTCTTTTTTGTTCTACTGTTTTTTTTTTGTTTTGGACTATTTTTTTGATTGGTTGGATGCTTGATTTAGTGAATTATTGATGAACATTCCAGTGTAATTTTGGGTAGTAAAGAGGAAAAATTTTCATTTGTAATAAAGGAGAACTCGTCGTTAGTGAACAAGCTATGCTTTGCTGATGGCGCCAAAAAAAATGTATTAATTGTGTGTGATTGATTGTTATTTACAAGAGTTTGGCAATAAAGAATTTTGAAAAAAAATTTCATTTTGCTTTTTCACTGTATAAATTTATGTTTTAACTTGATATCACAGTTTTTTTTCTTTTTTGAGGATGAGGCCCACATAGATCTTAGACCTGTGCGTGGGTAATGAGTTGGATGATGGTGATTGATAAGTTGGACCTACAGTTTTAGGTGGGTTCCGAACCAACGGGAAGTGATTTTACAGCAGAGAAGAACAGTGTCTTTTATGCTGGCCAATCTAATCGGTCACCATTACAAACAGGTCCTATGAGAACGCAGCTTATCTCTATCTGATTGAACAGATACAGACAGTTTCACGGTGCATGGCGTCTCGATGGAGCATGCGCGCTGAGCGCTTTCTCCCACTAGCGCTAGCGGTACAGTCAAGTTCAAATATTCTCCAAGTCTGCTGCCGCTAAAAAGTCCAGCAGTGAGTGTATTGGACGCGACTGTACTTGACGGCTGGAGGGGAAACGTGGTGGGAAAGACTTTCTGTCTCTCTCGCACTGCCTCTCCTGCCACCAGCGAGACGCCAAGCACCGTGAAACGGTCTGTACCAGCGAGACGCCAAGCACCGTGAAACGGTCTGTACCTGCTACGGCTTGCGGCTATCACTTCCCTTACAATACACCGTGTCCGTAAAAGAATGACACGATTTTATAGAATAGATTTATTTATTAGGAAAAGCGGCTTTACGCTAAAAAATTCATACTAAATTATTCACAAAAAATGAAGTTAATGAAAATGAATCATAAATAATGCATATTTGCATTCATTGTATTTTTGTCTAAGTTCCTCTTTTTTTTAATGGTTAAGTATCAAGATGGACAAATCTTTGTTCAAACTTCGCCATTTCATGTAATTTCATCTCTTAAATTGTCATTACCATAGTTAATATTATTATGTTGAAGACCCATCTTGTTTCCACTAATTTATAATAAAAACTTGAAAAACACAAGTGGAAATTATAACTCACGTTATGGCGTGACGGCCGTTTCACTCTGTTGTCAAGAGCATCGTCAGACGACCCACAGTACACTGATTTAACGCATGAATTTTTATTACAGTTAATATTATTGAGATCATACAAATGAGATCATTGTAAATAATATCTTGCACTATAAAAATAGCATTATCTGAGTTCACTACTGTATATATCTATGTGATGTTGATAATTTTGTTTTTAACCATTCATATGCATAATTTGTATAAATAATGGTTGAAATACCTGCGTTTTGTTATCCAATCATAATTTGTAAATTCACATGAATAAAGAAAGATAATCTAATCTAATCTAACCTTTCCTTAAATGTTCGCCCATGTCTGGACTAGAGAATGTGGAATTTTCTGTTTAAATTTGTGAGCATCAAAATTAATCTCTAAGATTATGATGTTGAAGATCCATCTTGTTTCCACTAATATGTATTATAAACTTAAAAAACACTTGAATGGAAATTGACTCACGTTATGGCGTGACGGCCGTTTCGCTCTGTTGTCTAGAGCATCATCAGACGACCCACAGTACACTGATATCAGTGGAATCAGTGTACTGTGGGTCGTCTGATGATGCTCTAGACAACAGAGCGAAACGGCCGTCACGCCATAACGTGAGTCAATTTCCATTCAAAAGTGTTTTTTAAGTTTATAACTCTAAGATTAATTAAGTAATTTCTACATGATTATTTTATTATGGAAATTCGCTATACTAATTGTTTATTTTTCTAATTATTATGAAAAATATTTCAGGTCTGACTGTGGGAAGTATGCTGCCTACTGTGAAAGGGCTCTTGAAAGGACTATTCAAAATGGCGGTAGAGAAGTGAAACCTTCTCGTATGGAAGTTCTTTCAATACTGCTCAAAAATCCATACCACCATTCTCTACCTCACTCTATTCCCGTCCATCTTCTGAATGGCACTTATCAGGTAAATCGTTTTTCTCTTTCTCTCTTCATACCTTATCTCAAGTTGGGAAGTCCCTAAGTGAAGTTGGGAAGTGAATCTCATGTGAAATTGGCCTAAGTTTTGTAAAGCTGGGCATTCACGTTCCGATTTGCAGTACGACTTGCAGTCCAACCTCCAAGGTTGGATCCGATAACGGAACGTGAATGGGCTTGTTGGATAGTTGGAATTGTAGATGGACGACTAGAGGGACGACTTCAGACTAGAGATGAGGCGTATTTACTGGAACAGGTATTTTTACTGAGTATTTGATCGTACGGACTAGCACCTAGTATTCGAAGAACAAAATACTCAGATATCTGTGAGTATTTCTAGAAACGAGTAAACTACGCGACTTCGGTACGGTCAGTGACCTGAAGTCCCCACTCCAATTTTTGGAGTAGGAGTGGAGCTTTGTAATTTGCAGTTGCACAGTAGCTAGCTAATCTCTCATTATGGAACTATTCAACTACTCACTCGCTCTTTCACTCTCTCTCTCATACTCTATCATTCTCTCTCTATTCACTGTACTCGATTGTAGGCGCATGCTTAGTTGCGTCAAGGACAATAGAACAATTACATTAGATTGTCTTTGGTTGCGTGCGTATGGCGTACGCGAGTACTTTTCCAGTAGAAATACTTCTTGAGTACGAGTACTTTGTTACTCGAGCGTCTCAAGTCTCGAGTCTTGCCGTCCGCGTCTCATTTCGCTACAGCACATTTCAGAGCAACTCAATAATTAGATTCGTGCTGTATTTAACGCAAGAAACAGTAGCAGTACCAGTACCGCAGTACAATACTCGATACTGTACGATACTCTCTTGTACGTGTACTCTCTTACTCTGGCGAACTGGCTAATATAAAATACTAGCTAGTATTTTGGAACAGGTATTTGGAATAGGTATTAGAACGTACTTGTACTCGGAATACTTAGTATCAGAAAAACCTAGTACGACCCATCTCTACTTCAGACTGTCGACGGTGTTGGAGCGTGTGGGGGGGGGGAGTCGGATCAAAGTCGTCCAACTTATATTAGTCAGTGCTTGACCTTCGGGCAACATCGGGCAACTTCAGTTACATTTTTTGCTCGAGAGCGACGTTCACAGCTGACTAGGAATAAAGTTGGATTGCAAGTAGGAGCGTGAGTGGAGTCGACTATCCATCATTGCAGCAGTACTACTGCAAGTTGGAACGTGAATGCCCAGTTTTATGCCCTATTTTGGTCAATCAGGTGAGTTAAATAAAATAATAACTCATCTGATTAGACGTACTAATAGAAACAAGGTTTTTTAAAAACCTTACCAGATATATCTGATCGGAAAGCTGAACCAAATTTAATGTACAATATGATAATTATTTAATTTAAGAAGAATAAAGTAATATTTGTGGTTTGTCGAGCTTTCTTATAAACAGTTTAATTCTTTATCTAGGTTTGAGGAGAAATGATAATGATATCGAGAATTAAAGTAAATCTTAGATTTGAAAATTGTTTTAATAATTGAATAATTATTCCTGGATTTCTTGTTCCATGACGAACTGCGTTGTTAATATTAACTTTTCATGTGAATTTAACGACTTGCAGTCAAATATTCATTAAGAATAAGTATAACCATTGATCAGGGATGTAAGTAGATGTCCCACCTCAATGTTAAAATATTGGACGAAAAAAAGGTGGCGCGATCTATTGGCATCTTTCGATATCTGGTCATAACGGCACGGTGCAGTTAGCGCAATCTGGTGGAACGACTTGGAGCGAGTGAAAGAGGAACTGGTTATGAGAGAGAAGGTGACCAACTGGCTTGACCCCACTCCACAGCACTATGCGAAAGAGAGCGGAGCTGTGTATGAGAGAGAAAGAATGAGGACAAACTTTCTTTCCTACGTAGGCGAAACATCAACCCTTCATTCTGATTCTACTCATCTAGCCTACAATCCAGCGAGTCAAATGCAAGGAAGATGGGACGAATGCTCAATTCTCATTAACCTTTTTCATTATTCAACTTCTGCAGATTGTTTTGAACTAATCCTTTACAATCGAACATCATTATTTGTTGAACTTTATATATATTTCCTCAATGATTTACAATCGTTTTCCTTTTAATTTCAACGAACAGAGACGAAATCTTCATGGACACTCAGAAACCCGTGTTAATGAATAGTCTCAGACTTTTACCGGCTGAAAAAACTCCACTAAAAGCTAAAATTAAAAACTATACAAAAGTTGAAAAAAAAAATGATTACCGTACTGTAATTGATAAATATAGAAATTTTCTAACCCAGTAAATGCTTTATTAGCAACTTATAAAATATTATTATTAATTATACATTTTAGAATTAATTATACATTTTTATACATTATACAATAAAGCATAAAAAACTGTTGAAGCCTCGATTTTAAAATTTCTCTGAATTTTCTTGGGAATTGTATGGAAATAGTTGAATTATAAACATGTTTGTTAATGTAGGCTTTTGAGAGCAGTTTCAAGCAGAGCTTGACGGTATCCACTGTAGCTTCCTGAAAATAGCATCCCACAAATTCACGTCTACTACCCCTTAAATTATTAAAAAACAATGATCCTTGCTTCGTCCACAGCTGGTGAACGAACACACACAAGGATACATGTTACTTAAAAAAAAACGTTTTAGTTCTTCATGGCTTAATTTCTAAAACTATAAAATGATATAAATTCACAAATATAAATAAAATTCATATGAATAATATGAATTTTGATAATTCACAACAGTAAGGTTATCATTACGAGGAATAACATATTTGTTTGAGAGAAACAAATCATTTCTAATATTCCAAATAAGTATAGTGAGCCGCCAGGCTGAGAACACGCCAGCAAACAACTCATTTTGGTAAAGGGCGAAAGGGTAATTCATTTCCAGCTTATCCTAGGAGAAGGTGGTTACAAAAAAACGGCCGTTTCGAAGATACTGATTTAGATCAAATTCCCAAGAAAGTATCTCAAGTCCAGCATCAAAAATAATCAATAATAATTATACTACTTGAAATTCAAAAATCCAGAATTAATCTAGCCATGGTTGCTCTGATACACAGATGCTATTACAAATTCATAAATCTTCAATTGTATTAAAAGACGTTAATCTATCAAAAAGTCAGGAAGGAACTCTTGTAATCTGATAGGCTCCCAAGATTCTGAGATTAAGTAGATCTATTTCAATATGTAAAAGCAATGATAAAGTAGTATGGTAAGGGATGATAAGGAAGTATTCACCATGTTGGATCAGAATATTCAATTCATTCATAATAAAATAGATAGAATCGAAGTATTTTTGGAACAAGAGGCTCCTGATATAGTTATTTTCACAGAGCATGGTTCAAAAGAATATGAAATGTCACAACTTAATATTCCAAACTAGTGACTAGTGACTCACTTGGTGAGTCACAATAGTAGCTTATTCAAACAAAAACCTTTCTTATCACAATGAGGCCTAACCTCAACTAATTGATATAGTAATTATGGTAACTAGTATATAAGATAGTATAATTGTTAATCTGACTTGTCTTATACTCCGTAACTGGAAGGAGGTTGAAGGTGGAAGGTTATTTGAAGATATGTTTTCCTATTTGTTTTGTAATTTCATAATTGACCTCGGACTTGAAAATAAAGCCTTCCGTGAATGAAATTTTCTACAAACTGAGCGGTTATCTGCAGTGGAATCATTTGTTTGTGGAGTTTCCACGTTGTTCCCTGGTGTCATATCAAAATTGACTAGCCTATAGGCGGCATACTCTTAAGGTATCTGCATTAAATTTTTTTTTAAATCAGTTTAAAGGAAATAGGCTACTTAATTTCAAACTATTTAGTACACAAGTATTTCTTTATTTAAGAATCACTGGTACAAAAGAAGAACAACAACAAAGAAGAAGAGAAAGAATTTTTTTTAATGAAAAATCCACGAATGATTAACATTTCAGGGTTAATCTAGCATGTTATCAGTTAAATAGAAATACTTAAATGATCCCTTCATTTATTACTTATGAAAGTGAGAAAGTAAGATTAATTTACCAGTAACAAAAATGTCAAAAAGTTGAGTCGCTGTAGCTACTGTAGATTAGGAGTTTATCATACACGCAAACATGCAGTAGGACAAGTGCCTGACAGCGTTGATCAGGGATAGTAACTTGATGGTTCGTCTATGCTGACAGATAGGTCTCGGAAGCAATGCACTCATCTATTTTTAGACCGTAAACAGACAATCTGTCGCCAACTCGGCATTCAAACTTCCTTCCCCTCTGGCGCTGAAAATCAACAGTGGCCAAGTTACCAGTGGTGGGGGTATGTTGCTAGCGGGTCATTCTTGAAGTGGTAGGAGGAGAAGAGCGAGTCGGTATTGCAATCTGGTTTGAGAGGATACCAACTATTTAGTTTGGTTTGACAGGACACCAAAAAGCTGGACTAAGCCGGGCCATTACCGTGACTAGTCTACTTGATGGTTCGTCTATGGTATAACTTACTTAATCTGTAGGCCGAGCGCTTTCGAATCTTTGATCTTAAAGAGGCCTCTGAAGATGGATCTCAAAGATTCGAAAGCGCTCGGCCTACAGATTAAGTAAGTTATACTTATTCTTAATGAATATTTGACTGCAAGTCGTTAAATTCACATGAAAAGTTAAGAATAATTATTCAATAAGTAACTCTGCGACGCTACAGTTTCTACGGCCGGATGCCTTTTATATTTCCTGACGCCAACCCTTAGCCTACAGACTGTGCGAGAGGGGGAGGGTAGTTAAACAGCATACCCCGACTTATTTATTCGACTAGGTAAATCATTATTGTTACTACATATTACATACCGTAAGTTAACAGTCGTCTTCATGTGTAAGTCCCTTTAGCCGATTCCGGCTGTGGAAGACTCTTCAGACCTCAACAGTTGTTTTGATCTAAAAAGCGGACTAGGCAAACGAGGAATGAGATTGGTTGCGATTGCTTTCCTCACAGAGCTAGCATAGTTTCATCAGTATGTCAAGCCCTCTGGCATTAAACAAATTCTGAAGCTCTGTGCTTTACTTTACTTTCACCTCTGCATAATGTTCATAAGGATGAAATTATTGTTGCAAGAATTTGATTTTTAATCAGCTTTGAACAAATAATCCCTCGGTTTTAGCTAGAACTAACTACAGTAGACTTCTTCTAGTTCGGCCACCTCGTGACTGGACCACCAGCCGGACTAACCAGAGTTGTTATCAAAGTTGAAAATAACCCTATTAAATACATTATTTACGTCTTAAAATCAACATAAATCGTTGTTTAAACCGTCTTACAACATTATGAAAGTACCAAAGAAAAGCTTTTGACATCTCTTTGTTGAGTTGTCATGTTGCAAGATACGCTTTTGTAACACATATTATAAAGTCAATACCGATACAATCAGATAGAGATGAGCTGCGTTCTCCTGGGCGCTCTTTGTAAGGGTGACCGATCAGATTGGCCAGCAAAAAAGACGCTGTTCTTTGCTGTAAAATCACTTCCTGGTGGTTCGGAACCCACCTAAAACTGTAGGACCAACCCATCAATCATCATCATCCAACTCATTACCAAGGCAAAAAGAAAATAACCGATTTCTTTTAATTTTAATTTCTTTCAAAAACAGGATTAAAATGAACAAAAACCCCCATTACTGTATATACTGTACAAAACAAACTGAATATTTATTATAGCAGTAAACATATTACAGTACCTGAAAACCAATAAAAATTAAAAGAAATCGGTTATTTTCTTTTGCTTTTTCTAATGAAGAGTGTCCTCCTAAGGCTGGCCGGACCATCCGGAGACCGATCCAACCGGAGCCGAACTAGAGGGAGTCTTACTGTATTTGTGAAATTGTTGTGATTTTGATATGACTAGATATCTGACCTACTATTATTAATTATTTTAAACGGTTTCTCTTCATTCCCATGTACAATAAATTAAATTGTGTGTAAGAATTATTTTTATAATGCATTGCTAATTTAAGCAATGACAATGGCTCCAAACAGATAAAGTAAATGAATGAATTTTACTAAAAAACTGTTTAGTTGTCAAAGCTTTAACTGTCAAAATCTTGAGAGCTCACACCCCAAAATTAAGGGCTTTAAATGGTTATCTAAGGTTAGATCCCCTTATAATTGGACCTACAGTTTAAGGTGGATTCCGAACCACCGGGAAGTGATTTTACAGCAGAGAACAGTGTCTTTTTTGCTGGCCAATCTAATCGGTCACCGTTACAAACGGGACCTACGAGAACGCAGCTTATCTCTCTGATTGAACAGATACCTGCTACGGCTCGCGGCTATCACTTCCCTAATAATTAATCGATAACAGTGTCCAAATAGCTTGGTCTTAACGTCCCAATTTCAAGTGAAAGCTACCCAAACTTTTAATGTGTTAGCAATTTTGATTTTCATGTCACAATATCTCAAGAATTTATTGCGGTCATGAGTTATAAATGTGCATATTTAAATGAATTGTGAATATTACGAATACATAAAAATCATATAAAAAATAAATACAATGCTTGAAAATTGAATTTTAAAAATAGCGCAAGCATTATTAGTTGCGTTGTTTTATTTACATTATTTTATTTAAGAATAAAGTAATAGAATTATTTAAATAATGATTTTATTACAAAATATTTGTTTGTTTATCTCACTGTTATTGGTGAACTTCTGTTTAATTAAAATACCCTTTTCCCTAATAATTATAATTATTATTAATGTACATGTTTTAGTTATAGTGTTTTGCCGAAAACTGTTCCTCTCTTCCAAAAAATTGTGCCCCGGGTGAGGATCGAACTCACGACCTTAAGATTATGAGACTTACGCGCTGCCTACTGCGCTACCGAGGCTCTTATGAGTCATCGTTAGGCTGTCATTTCTACAGTGTAGTAGAAAGCAATAATTTTTTTAACTAAAATTCAAGTACCCCATATTTTCATCAAAAAATTTTATATGTTTATTCTTATAAAAAATTAATTGCTAAGTGTCCATTTAATTTTCTAAAGTAATCCTAAAACAACTTGATTGGAGAAAAATTACATTACCACAGTAGCATAAACTAACATAGTAAATAATATTATTAAACATAATTAGAACTAATGAATTAAATAAATAAAATAAAAAATGATCAATAATATAAAAAAATGTTTGAGATCAGGACTAGAGTAGCATAAACTAAAATAATAATAAATCATATTAATATACGTAATTAGGAACAATGTATAATATAACATTAATACAATATAACCAATAATTTCAATATTTGTTCAGAAAATATTTCATGAAGCCACTTCTTCAATGTCGCATTATTTGATATGATTTGATAATAATATAGAAATAACTTACTGTATGGAAAAATCGAAGGAACTCAAAAACAATTTCTCAAATTTCAAGGAAGACTAAGGCCTTAAATTTCATGCCTTAATTTTAAGGGCTATTTAAGTGACCGAGTTCTACTTGATATAATAATATCTTTATTGCCAAAAAAATTTCACATATAACAGTATAGATACCAAACAAAATATAAAACAATGGGTGAAAAAGATTTTATTTTTATTTTTGGAGGATGAAGCCCACATAGGTCTGAGACCTGTGCGTGGGTAATGAGTTGGATGATGGTGATTGATGAGTTGGACCTACAGTTTTAGGTGGGTTCCGAACCACCGGGAAGTGATTTTCAGCAGAGAACAGTGTCTTTTTTGCTGGCCAATCTAATCGGTCACCGTTACAAACACGACCTACGAGAACGCAACAACATTTGGTTAGGTACCCTATTAGAAATGTCTGTATTGGGGTTAGCTTCACAAAATTTGAACTCAAAGATAAAACAACAGACGGCAGATGCTGAAAAAACAATAAATTAGAAAATCAAAACGTTACTTTATTGATAAGACAGATTTTTTGTAAGCAACACAATATTTAAGATTCGTGCTATGTATTAATTATCAGTAAAAATTATCAATTTAATTAATAATGTAGTTGAGAAAATATTTCAAATGAACTTCATAAAAATGTGTTACCGGTTGAAAAAATGACTTACAGGCACCAGTCTTTAAAAATCTGAATTATTTTTTTAATGTGGTCAATTGAGGACATTCTGTTGATATGTTTGTTTGGGTCTGCAGCAGCTCCTCCATGCCTACAGGGATGTTTTCCCTTGCATGAGAGTATTTATTGTCAACAGCATGCATCTAATATGTTATTAGTGATTCTATATTGTTTTGGCACTTGATTAGCATTAGTGATATGTTAATATGTTAATTAGTATTAGTACTCTTGAATTAAGTGTCATTGATCATTTTTTTGTAAGCATTGTTTTTGGCAATAAAAGAATTTATTATTATTATTATTATTATATTATTATATCGAATAACAAACAAGCTATTATAATAAATTCAATCAGAGATAAGCTACGATTGATTGGTGACTGATTGGATTGGCCAGCAAAAAATACTCTGTTCTCTGCTGTAGAATCACTTCCCGGTGGTTCGGAACCCACCTAAAACTGTAGGTGCAACTCATCAATCAATTTTAAGTTTAACCTAAGTTAATTTAAGCATATCCCAGCATTTTCTTTCTTGAGTTTGTATGCTTACTTTTTCTTGTTGTATTGGATAAAAAGAATACTTTTGAAAAGGTTTGTCTCTGTTACTAAATCCACCTAAAACTGTAGGCCCAACTCATCAATCACCATCATCCAATTCATTAGCCACGCACAGGTCTCAGACCTATGTGGGCTTCAAAAAAATGAATAATTTAATGATGGTTGCACATTGATTTCAGGTTGTTGGGTTCGATGGGTCAACAACAATTGAGGAGTTTCTATCAACATTGAACCAGGAGATCGGATGCCGCGAATCTGCCAGCTCCGGTTTTATGCTCTTCAGCGATGATCCCATTGAAAAGGATCTTGAACATTACATTGAACCATCTGCCAAAGTAAGTTACATTCTACATATGACAAATATACTTTTGTATATATTTTTCTATATACATTGTATATACTTTATATAATTTTGTATACATTTTTATACTTTTATACGTTCGGGGAAGGATAATACCAAAATTGATGAGATTTCTAGTGTTGATGCGTGAACTAGAATATTGAATATTAGTTTTTATTGTAGTACTAGCTATTGTACCCGTCCTTTGTACGGATTATGTTTAGAAATAAGACTAAATATGTTTCGGCTTTTTTGATAGCAACGATCATGAATTTGTTAGCAGCTTAGTAAACAACTTAGAGCGTAAACAATTCAGTGACAGTTATCAGAGAGAATATTTGAGAACAGCTGATTGATATATCATGATAAATTACGTTATTTTTTTTGTTTTTATGTGGTAATAACACTTAGAAAAAATGTATCCAAAATCGCACAATACTTGGTTTTTAAACGTTTATTATTCTGTTAAAAAAAAGTTAAGTTTTTTATAGCTAAAGACAGCATTGTCAAAAAGGTCTTCAATACTGATAAATAACTTAAATCCCGATCGATGCTCTCGTTTTTCAGGAGAAGGCCGCGTAAAATGCCTTCGGGGCCGTGACAGACAGACAGAAATTGAGATAAGACTTGTTTCGGCTTCTTTAATGTATAAAACATAAAAATAACAAAAAAATATATAATTCTGATAAATGTACAGACAAAACTCTAATTTTATTTATATAGATATATAGGTCAATAATACTTTTATGTAAAGCTGTCTAACGCTGAAAACTTGAAATAATGTGAAATATTTATTGTTCCTGTTCAAATACAGCAAATACAAAACATCCAAGCAGTACAATAATTGAATGTTTGAAATTAAAAATTATATTACGAGTACAAATTAGAAGAAACCATAGCATTATTTATTTATTTATTTATTTATTGTGACAAATTTACAACGAATGTGAAGGTGCAACAGACTCAAGTCCAAAACTGCTCCCTTCACAAATTTTGAATATGTTACATTGTCCAAAACATTCAGGTTAACACAGACTAAAAATTTAAGATATTATGCTGAAAAATAATAAAATGAATTTTCTCACTTGACCACTCACTATTAATTTAAAAGTTCACTCGAGACGAAACACCAAAAACAGTTGAAAATAGTTAATAATATTAAATTTTAAAAATACTTTAGAGTCGAAAACAATTCAAGATTGGAATTTCCTGGTTGAATGTATAATTATAGAATAAAATAGAAATGATAATAATATAGTACCGAATTATAATAGTATTATTATTTTGTTAGGAAACATGCATCTCGAGGTAAAAAACTGTGAGAGATGGCAATACAAAATTATTAAAGTTACTGCTCAGTGGAAAATAGGGGTTGAGGCCGACCAATTTATTAAAACACATTAATATTGTGCTGAAGGTTTCAAAATTTATCAATTTGGCTTCCAATATAGGCTATGTTCTAATTATGAGTCAACATATTATTCTGAAACTCATAGGTACTTCACTCCAAGGCTATTAAAAACTATTAACTTTGCTTCACTCTTCCTTTAATTTACCTTATCTAAGTGATTCTAAAAATAACTCAATGTTTTGTAATTCTTGGTATATGATGTTGTAATTTTCTAGTCTGTATATTGCATTTTTGGGCATGG
This sequence comes from Conomelus anceps, assembly GCA_948455865.1. Taxonomy (NCBI): domain Eukaryota; kingdom Metazoa; phylum Arthropoda; class Insecta; order Hemiptera; family Delphacidae; genus Conomelus; species Conomelus anceps. The sequence goes on from OX418226.1 coordinate 42,381,223, forward strand.
TTCATGAAACACTCCAGAAGAATTTTTCAAATTGACTTCTCATGTTACTTTCAATTTTTTTTTTTGTATTTACGCTACATCGTATTGTAATATTTTCTTTATAACCTTTAGTTTTTCTTCAGATAGAAAAATTCAAACGGGATTTGTTTACTGTATTTTTGTACACTTTTTTCTGGAAGTCTTATTTTTCTCTTTTTATAATAACAATTTAATATGTATAATTATGTTAATTTTTCTCTTATAAATTAATTTTTTTTCTTGTATTTCATAAAAAAATTTGTAAGCTCACGATCAGACGCAAGTCTTGTGAGCAATACGTGATTCTGTTTTTTTTTTTCAATTATTGTTTCTTATATCTGATCAGTTGAACGTTTTTTCTACACAGTTATGCGACGTTATCTCCAAGTGGGAAACGGCACTTCGTGAAAAAGGTTCGGGCAAGTTCGAGAACACTCGGGTGATTCAGTTGATCTACAAGAACCGCCTCTACTTCCGGCACTCGGCCAAGATGGAGACGGACCGCGAGCGGCTGTTGCTCTGCTACCAGGTCAATCAGCAGGTGGTGCACGGCCGATTCCCCGTCAACAGAGATCTGGCACTCGAGCTCACTGCTTTGATGGCGCAGGTAAAGTAGACACATCCTTTTCACACAGCGGTCACATGTGACATAGTGTGACACAGTACTATCAGTAGTATGGGTTCTATCTCTAAAATAATGCTGGCAACACTTATTATTTTTTTTTTTTTTTTGAGGATGAAGCCCACATAGGTCTGAGACCTGTGCGTGGGTAATGAGTTGGATGATGGTGATTGATGAGTTGGACCTACATTTCTAGGTGGGTTCCGAACCACCGGGAAGTGATTTTACAGCAGAGAACAGTGTCTTTTTTGCTGGCCAATCTAATCGGTCACCGTTGCAAACAGATCCTACTAGAACGCAGCTTATCTCTATCTGGTTGAACAGATACCTGCTACGGCTCGCGGCTATCACTTCCGCTTAAAATTAACAGTGAGTGTACTGTGGGTCGTCTGATGATGCTCTTAACATCAGAGTGAAACGGCCGTCACGCCATAACGTGAGTCATAATTTCCACTTAGAAGTGTTTTTTTTCAAGTTTTTATTATATATTAGTGGAAACAAAATCGATCTTCAACATCATAAACTTAACACTTGCACTTCATTTACACAAATTATCCACAATACGCACTAATCAGTAATGTCACACAAATAAAGCAATTAGAAACAGATAAATCGATAGTATTCAGATAATAAAGAATTTGCAATATTGCTGTACAAAAATCAATCACTAACTGTTAAAAGGCCGTTCAAAAATTAAGTAATAACTGTTCAATAAACTGTTCGATTATTGAAGATGAAACGTCTAAAGCCGCGTCTCCACCAACCGAACATGCTCGGCGAACAGTGTTCGCTGGAATCAGCTGATGTCGCCGAACATTTTTTGGAGTTGGTTTGGTGTGGACGCCTTCTCGAACAATCTTTTTACTTTAGTTTGTATTATATATTTTTTCTTTTAGTGCCAGCATGTCATTATTTTGTTTCATATTCTGTAATCTATTGTTTGTTTTTTTTTGTGCAGAAATAAAGTTTATTATTATTATTATTATTATTATTATGATCGGTGTGGTGGGAACCTGATGTTGGTCGACAATGTTCGCTCACAGACCGAACATTTCAATTGAACTCACGAACATGTTCAGTGACCCATATGTTTAATCTTTGTTTATTTTTTGTGTTCGCCAACAATGTTCGGCAGACATGTTCGGTTGGTGGAGACGCGCTCAAGAATAACAATTAAACACTTACGTAGAACAGGTCCGTATTACAATCATAGCTAAGAGTATGAGTCCACTTGTATAAAATGTAAAGGAAGTCTCACTAATACAGTCACAATATCACTTAACACATTAAACGTTTGTTTAAGACGGTCTGAATAAATTCTCACTGAAGACTGTCACTTGTTATGTCAACGAACTTCAAGCCGTGAATGATTTCAATAATTTATTCCTCCTTTTTTTTACAATAACATAAGCAAGCTGCTAATTCATCATTTCACACTTCAGAATATTACAAATACAATATGAAATAAATATTAATTTATTATACTTATACTAAAATAATAAATTTCGTTAGATTGTGTAAATAAATATACAAGAAATCAGATAAAAAGTAAGAAATGAAAATAAGATACATAAGATTTGCAAAGTAAACAATGTACTTATAAAAAAAAGAGAGACAACATCAATGAAATAACAGCTATCAATGAAACTGATGTTTACCTGAGCGTTCCCTTTATATATATTTCTAACATTCCTGAAACAATGAGAGGGTTCTCGATTTCTTTATAAAATTCTAAAGTGAACTGAAAGTACATTCTCCATTTTTCCATAAAATTTTAATCACCGAGATAAGAACTGACCAGAAATCTCTAGATGGTTCACAAGGCATTCGTGGTTCAAAGTACATTCTCCATTTTTCCATAAAATTCCAATCACTGAGATAAGAACTGACCAGAAATCTCTAGATGGTTCACAAGGCATTCATGGTTCAAATTAAATTCTCCATTTTTCCATAAAATTCCAATCACCGAGATAAGAACTGACCAGAAATCTCTAGATGGTTCACAAGGCATTCATGGTTCAAAGTACATTCTCCATTTTTCCATAAAATTCCAATCACCGAGATAAGAACTGACCAGAAATCTCTAGATGGTTCACAAGGCATTCATGGTTCAAAGTACATTCTCCATTTTTCCATAAAATTCCAATCACCGAGATAAGAACTGACCAGAAATCTCTAGATGGTTCACAAGGCATTCGTGGTTCAAAGTACATTCTCCATTTTTCCATAAAATTCCAATCACTGAGATAAGAACTGACCAGAAATCTCTAGATGGTTCACAAGGCATTCATGGTTCAAATTAAATTCTCCATTTTTCCATAAAATTCCAATCACCGAGATAAGAACTGACCAGAAATCTCTAGATGGTTCACAAGGCATTCATGGTTCAAAGTACATTCTCCATTTTTCCATAAAATTCCAATCACCGAGATAAGAACTGACCAGAAATCTCTAGATGGTTCACAAGGCATTCATGGTTCAAAGTACATTCTCCATTTTTCCATAAAATTCCAATCACCGAGATAAGAACTGACCAGAAATCTCTAGATGGTTCACAAGGCATTCATGGTTCAAAGTACATTCTCCATTTTTCCATAAAATTCCAATCACCGAGATAAGAACTGACCAGAAATCTCTAGATGGTTCACAAGGCATTCATGGTTCAAAGTACATTCTCCATTTTTCCATAAAATTCCAATCACCGAGATAAGAACTGACCAGAAATCTCTAGATGGTTCACAAGGCATTCATGGTTCAAAGTACATTCTCCATTTTTCCATAAAATTCCAATCACCGAGATAAGAACTGACCAGAAATCTCTAGATGGTTCACAAGGCATTCGTGGTTCAAAGTACATTCTCCATTTTTCCATAAAATTCCAATCACTGAGATAAGAACTGACCAGAAATCTCTAGATGGTTCACAAGGCATTCATGGTTCAAATTAAATTCTCCATTTTTCCATAAAATTCCAATCACCGAGATAAGAACTGACCAGAAATCTCTAGATGGTTCACAAGGCATTCATGGTTCAAAGTACATTCTCCATTTTTTCATAAAATTCCAATCACCGAGATAAGAACTGACCAGAAATCTCTAGATGGTTCACAAGGCATTCGTGGTTCAAAGTACATTCTCCATTTTTCCATAAAATTCCAATCACTGAGATAAGAACTGACCAGAAATCTCTAGATGGTTCACAAGGCATTCATGGTTCAAATTAAATTCTCCATTTTTCCATAAAATTCCAATCACCGAGATAAGAACTGACCAGAAATCTCTAGATGGTTCACAAGGCATTCATGGTTCAAAGTACATTCTCCATTTTTTCATAAAATTCCAATCACCGAGATAAGAACTGACCAGAAATCTCTAGATGGTTCACAAGGCATTCATGGTTCAAAGTACATTCTCCATTTTTCCATAAAATTCCAATCACCGAGATAAGAACTGACCAGAAATCTCTAGATGGTTCATAAGGCGAGGGGTGAACAGGAGTAAACAACACGTGATAATTATAGCTTTGACTGGAAGACTTATTGACACATGCAGATAATTACTTCTTTCTTCTTCCTAGCATTCCATAACAGTATATATTCACAACGCAACATTTTCTACCGTATGGAGGTAGAATAGAATCTAATGGCTGCCTTCATTTCCCGTTGGAGGGCAAAGTTGGGACGCAGCCGGCTCTCCCTTCCACTTAACGCTTCCCATATAATTTCAACTTATAAATAAAAAGTTTAGTCTAAAACTATTATTACTAGTGAGCCACCGGGGCTGCAAAACTCGCTTGCTTGTATGTTTTAATGAGAAGGTGCTGATAACATTTATCCACCTACAGCTGATGACAACTCGAAATACTATTTTGAAATCTAACGCTTGTTTGTAATTCTAGCTAGTAACTTCAGTTACTATTATATTATTAAAATATTATTATTTTTAATGGTTATTTTATTATTATTCTTTTCTTAACTGCATAATAAATAATTAACTAACAATAAATTAATTCCAAACTTCAAATACGGCACAATTATTTAAAGCAAAGCAAAAACATTTTACATTATAACATTATTCAAACATCAAAAAAATAAAAGCTTGAATCTGTGTCATCAGCTATGCATATTTTTCCTTTCTTTGTAGTGGTGAAGGTGAAGACTGTTAGATGTTTGATGAAGATCCTCGAGTATTGGATGCTCCACTGTGCAAGCACCCGTGGGGTAGTGATCCTATTCACTACTAGAACCCTCACTCCACTCAGGAATGAACTATTTTTCTTGAACTATCATTTTCGTTCTCTTCTAAAATTAAGTTTTATTGTCATTTTCAAAGTTTATCTAAATTTCAGGTTGATTTTGGAGACTATAATGTGGAGAAGGGACGAGGAAGCGGCGGATCGTCGAGGGACTTGCAAGTCCTCCAGGCCCTAGATAAGTTCTATCCCTATCGCTACAGGGACAATCTGGCACCGGACACTCTCAAGTAAGTTGCAAGCTATTCAATTCCAAATATAACTTTTATTCAATTGATTAATTTCTATTTATTACAAGTTTCTATTTAATAATTACATTTTATTATTTATTTCATTTTTTCTTTTCAATTTATATTAGATTATTTTTTATTTCGATTTCTGAGTTCTGTTGCTTGTATATTGTGTTCATTGAGTATATTATTGTTATCACTAAAAATATCAGATATTTATTGAGAAATTAATTAACGAACTTACTTATGAAACCAAGACAATTAGGCCCACAATAAGACTTGAAGTTGTCACAACCGCATTTATTGAAAACCGTGAGATACTAGTTTCGGTTGTTACACCATTATCAACCTAAAACAAAGTAGTATCTCACTATTTGTAATAAATGTGGTTGTGACAACTTCTAGTCTTATTATTCATTATGGATGTCTTCCTCAATATAACCCTTCGCTTTACAAAAAAAGACAATTAAGAAATGGTAAGTAATGTTCTTTCGGCACAATGGTAAACTAAATTCAATAAGAAATAGATTAATTTGTATAATAAGAGAGAGCAGGGGTGTTAGTAAGTGTGTATATGACAGTCTTACGGATTTCACAAAAACGGCTACGATTTGGAACATTAAATTTGGTACAGAGCTTCCTCTAGACGCGATTTAGTGCACCTCGAAGCTCGATTTTATATTTGCCTTCCAGAATTTTCAAAATTGTTCAAATTTCACTGTTTAAAAATGTGTTTAGATCCAGGAAGCTCATAGAACAGCTGATACATGATACGTCACTATAATGCAAAAAAAACTTCAAGCCAAAGCAACACATTTGTTCCGTATCAATTTTATAATTTATTAAATCTTTAGAAATGTTAATTTATTTTTTGGAATTGTATTGGCATTGGTGGTTGAAATCCATATATTACATGCTTCATAGCTCAAATCCCGTTGCAAAGCATGGGTAAACCACTAGTGTAAAATAATTGATTGATTAATTTTAGTAACTTTTTGTTGTAAATTTAACGACTTGCAGTCAGTTTTAAATTGTGAATATATACTAAACTAGCTGGCCCGACGCGCGTTGCTGCGTTCTCATAAAAAATTCTTGATTTTATTATTTGCCACCTGCCACTGAGGTTACATTTCAAATTTCAACCTTCTAGGACTATTAGGGAAGAAGTTAGTCTTAGGGCTCTTCCAGCTGATCAGAGAGGCCTCCTTCGTTGTTTTCTTACACAGTAAGACCTTACTCACCACCTCTCAATGAACATTTCAAATTTAAAACTCCTACGTCTATTAGGGTAGAAGCTAGGTTTTTGATTTTATTATTCACCACCTCCTACTGAGACTACGTTTCAAATTTCTAGCTGCATTGGTTAACAGAAGTCATCAGCCCGGCATAATTTCATTTCCCAGTATATGGGTATGATCTCTCAGTCATATGTTTCCTACAGCGTGTACAGCAGATCGAAAAATTTCAAATTATTTTCCATATGATTAAAAGATCCAAGTAAGCTAGCTAGCCATGTACCCGTGCTTTGCATAGGCAAAACTTTAACCCCCTAAAAACACCCCTAAAATTGTGAATTTTGAAAAATCCTTTCTTATTGCACGGTGAAATCCTATAAGGATTGTTCATACGAAATTTCAAGTTCATAGGCCTAGTAGTTTTGGCTCTGTGTTGATGAGTGAGTCAGGGTATCATCCTTTTATAGATAGAGATGTAATCACATTTGGCCTTGAAGATGAGATTCAATAACTCGAAAACGTTCGGCCAAATGTGAGTACATTTATTATATATTATATATTCACAATTTAAAACTGACTGCAGTTCGTTGAATTTACAACAAAAAGTTAATATTAACAACGCAGATCGTTATGAAACAAGAAATCCAAGAATTAATTTTTTCATTTGCAAATAATTGTACATTCAACCAGGGCATACCAATCTTAAATTAATGCTAAGATTTCTTCTAATTTGTACTCGTAATATAATTTTTTATTTCAAATATTCAATTATTGTACTGCTTGGATGTTTTGTATTTCTCTATTTGTAAAGGAACAATAAATATTTCATTAATTATTGTTTCAATAAATAATAATCATAATCATCTTTTAGCAAACCGTTTTGTCGTCTGCCTTCTTTGCGTGTGTTCCTTACAATACTATTTTGATTTAAATTAAATAATTGTAATACTGTTTCAGAGAGTTGAAGGCCGGCCTGCAGGAGAAGTGGATCTCGCTGAAGGGTCGAAGTCCGCTGGACTGCGTGCGCATCTACCTCACCTGCACACGCAAGTGGCCGTTTTTCGGCGCGTCTCTATTCCAGGCCAAGGTACCGTACTCAACCTAACTCAATCAAGTACAGGCTAATTTATGTACAGGCTGTCATATGGTACAATTCTTTGGGTGTCAAGGGCATATTCTTTAAAACTGTTTGGCATCCAGAGAAAATCTGTAAGACTATTATGTGGTCTCCCAAAACGTGCTGACTGTAGGGAGAGTTTTATACTGCTTCAAATTTTGACCCTACCTTCCCTCTTTGTTTTACAATGTTTGATCTATGTGAAAGATAATTTGGAAAACTTCACTATACAGGGGGTAATACATACTCACAACACACGCACAAGAAATAACTTGATTACTCACCGTTACAATTATTCAAACACACAAAAAACTTTTAAGTGTAAAACTGTTTAATGGCATTCCAGAGAGCTTCAAAAATCTGCCATATCCAATTTTTAAGCATAGACTGAAACTTTTTTTGATGAATTAAATAGGTTTGAGGATTTTTATGAAAGGGCCAAGAATGACTTTAAATGACAAAGGCCAAGAATGACTTTAAATGACAAAGGCCAAGAAAGGGCAAGAAAGGGCTTTAAACGGTGACCGATTAGATTGGCCAGCAAAAAAGACACTGTTCTCTGCTAAAAATCACTTCCCGGTGGTTCGGAACCCACCTATAACTGTAGGTCCAACTCATCAATCACCATCATCCAATTCATTACCCACGCACAGGTCTCAGACCCATGTGGGCTTCATCCTCAAAAAAAAAAAAAAAAAATACATTGCAATAGGTCGGTAGGCTAATTTTGAATGTGATTTTGTGTTTTTATCTGTTTTAACGATCAAGCAATGTTGTATGAGACAAAATTATTTTGATGTGAAATATGACAACTTGTAATGCTTCTGACGACCTCAGGAGTTGATGCAATAAAGATTCATTTATTTGTTCATTTTAATCAGTTAAATATCATCACGACCAAAGTGATTGTGCTGAACAGATGCAATCAATCGTTCATACACTATTTTCAATCTACGAGTACCACCAATATAATAATAACAATATAAATTTATATTTTCATTTTGAATAACTCACTCAAACTTATATAAACATTCTAGGTTGTTTGTTGACGATGTTTATCATCATCATCATTTTATTTTATACAGACTAAACAAAATCCAATCCCCTCTCTTTTCTTCACCACAACTCCTTATTGTTTAGGCTTCTTTGTTTTTTATTGAATGTTATAGCCTACATATGTGGTATTATTGTATTGTTATGTTTGTTTTTTGTGTGTGTTAATAATTTAAAAAATTGAATTGAAATTGAAAAAAAATAAAAACACTTTCCATCACATTATATCAAATAACTTATTACTAGTGTACAATATCAAAATATTTGAAATGTTATATTTATTAGGTACTCAATTATATATTTAAATATTTGAAGATACAATTTAATGTTACGATATCAATCCTCGCATCCAGGAAATGAAAAAGGCGAAGAAGAAGGAGGAGGAGGAGGTGGAGGAGGAGGAGAAGTAGGAGAAGAAGAAGGAGGAGAAGAATTGAAAGAAAAAGCTGATTTAAACTATTTTTGTAAATTCAAAGACTTGCAGTCAATTTTAATTGTGAATAAATAATATTTCCACTCACTTTTGGCCAAACTTTTTCGAGTCATGGAGACTCATCTTCAAAGGAGACTCGCAAACGATTCTCATGATTCGAAAACGTTTGACCAAAAGTGAGTAGAAATATTATTTATTCACAATTAAAATTGACTGCAAGTCGTTGAATTTACAATAAACAGTTAATACTAACAACGCAGATCGTTATGGAACAAGAAATCCAAGAAAAAGCTAAATTTAAATTTGTAAATAGGTTGTCAAGTTCTATGTATTTTATACCGATTTAATTGGGAAGTGATACCCGTGAGCTGTAGCAGGTATCTGTTCAATCAGATAGAGATGAGCTGCGTTCTCCTGGGCACTCTTTGTAAGGGTGACCGGTTGGCCAGTAAAAACGACTCTGCTCTCTGCTGTAAAATCACTTCCCGGTGGTTCGGAACCCACCTAAAACTGTAGGTCCAACTCATCAATCACCATCATCCAACTCATTACCCACGCACAGGTCTCAGACCAATGTGGGCTTCATCCTCCAAAAAAATTCACCACCAGGAATACTCCAAAGATACCTCTTGATAAGGAACCTTATAAGGAGTTACTTATTATTGTTTACCATGTATGGAACGATTCATTTCTTAATATTGTTAAATATGGTTTATATTTTCTACTTCAAGTTTCATAGTCTCGGACCTATGTGGGCTTCTTCTTTAAAAAAAATGAATCAGAGAAGCTGCTAGTTCAATAAATGAATAATTGAATTGAATAATGAATTTTATTTCCAACAAACAAATAATACAAATTTTGAAAAAAAATCCAGGAAATTAACTGGCCGCTACATCCAGTACATGTGGCCAGTGTGCAACTAAGCTTAGAACTTAACTTATACAAAAATAGTTTGAGTCTAGTCAGCATATTTAGTACAAATACTGCTTGCAGCGCAACAGAGTAAATTAGTTCCTAGTTCTTGTCTTATTCATTTTTCAACATAGAATTTATGCCAGCAATCAATTTTTACAAAACAATTTACTCTAAACCTAAACATTTTAACAATTTTGTATTAACATTTTCACATTTTAAACAATTTAATCTCTATATATAAAAATGAATGTCTGTCTGTATGTATGTATGTATGTATGTATGTATGTATGTATGTATGTGTGTTCCCTATAGACTCCAAAACTACTTGACAGATCGGCATGAAACATTGGGAATATTGTGTGAATAACTTGTGTGAATATTGGGGATGGTTTCTGACCATAAATTTCAATAGGGGAGCTAATAATTATTATTAATTAATCCATTTTATAGACCTAACCTACTGAACTTGCCAGCCAAACAGCTTAAAGGAACAGCTGATATAAGTCAACAGTTTTTAATCATATGGCAAGCCCCTTAGCAGCGTTATTTACGTTTTTGCTTTGAACAGCAAGAGACTTTGCACTTTGCATGTAGGCTACCGTGCAGTTGGAGCCTTGCAATATGTAGGAAACATACGACTGGGTATGATGAAATGTAATTATGCCAGGTTGATGACATCTGTTATCCAATGCAGCTAGAAATTTGAAATGCAGCCTCAGCGGGAGGTGGCGAATAATAAAATAAAAAACTAGATTCTACCCTTATAGTCATGGGAGGTTTAAATTTGAAATGTTTCTTCATTCAGAGGTGGCGATTAAGAAAACAACGAAGCCTCTATGATCAGCTGGAAGAGCCCTAGGACTAACTTCTTTCCCAATTTTAAATGTAACCTCAGCGGGAGGTGGCGAATAATAAAATCAAGGAGAATTTTTATGAGAATGCAGCAACGCGCGTCGGGCCAGCTAGTATATATTATATATATTTTTTGAAATAGTGAATTTTTTTCTGATGATATTATATATATTTTTTGAAATAGTGAATTTTTTTCTGATGATGCCCACATGAGTCCGAGACTTATGCGTGGGTAATGAGGTGAATGATTACACATAAATGCCTGACGGTGGAGCGGGATTCGAACCCACGACCGCTTAAACGACAGCAAGCTGAAGTTGCGACGCCCCAACCAACTGCGCTAAGCGGCTATTGATTTTGATTCCAGACCTTTTTTAGGCAAATATTACATTATTTCTATCTTATTATATTTCTCACAAGCCAAGTGTTGAAATTGTTATTTGTAATTATTCTATGTTGATTTTATTCTGTTTAATTTTGCTTGCAGTGGAAGCAGGCGGGAGCGGAGGGCTGTGGCACAATGGTTTGGATGGCGGTTGGCGAAGAGAGTGTGACTCTGCTGGAGTTGGGCGGAATGCAGCCGCTGGCCAGACATCCCTATTCTTCGGTGCTCACATTTGGCGGATGCCAGGAAGATCTCATGCTGGTTGTCAGTGCCAACGAAGGTCTCGGATCGCAGAAACTTTTGTTCTCTCTTAGCAAACCAAAGGTAAGTTGCACAAGTATGAACTTGTCATCAGTCAAAGTATCAAATTTTTGTCATCCAAATTGCTATCTTAGTATGGGGTAATTCATCATAAAAAAATCTTGATAGGGTGTTTAAGATCCAAAAGAAAGCGGTTAGGTGTTTAGAAAGAGTAAATAGATTAGATTCATGTAGGCCGTTGTTCAAGAGACTTTGTCTCCCAACTGTACCCTGCTTATATGTGTATGAAGCTACTTTGTATGTAAAAAGAGTGATATTAACCACAATCTTAACGTACACGATTATAATTCAAGAAGCTGAGGAGATTATCACTTGGTGAGTCACAATAGTAGCTTATTCAAACAAAAACCTAGTTATATTGGTAGGAAATTCTACAACAAGCTACCGCAGTTTTTAAAAGTCTTGAAAATATAGAAATATTTTTAAAAAACAATTGAAGAAATATTTAGTTGATAAAGCTTTTTATAGTGTACGAGAGTTCCTTTCACATCAAAATTAAGCCTCACCTCAACTAATTAATATAGTAATTATGGTGACTAGTGTATAATATTGTATAATTGTAGGAAAAGGTCATATGCTGAATCATATGTTGAATTAGAATATCTAGAAATAACAAACTCAGAATGTTTGTGGATTAAGTCTATGAAATAGTCTCGTTGAATACTAAGCATGTTGTAATAAGTAGGACAAATAAAAATGTTATTTGTTAATTCGTGAAGTTGAATAATTTCTACGAATAATTCCTACATAATTGTTGATCTGACTTGTTTTATACTCCTCAACTGGAGTCTCCAAGACGTAATCTAAAAAAAACATGTTGGGAAGGATATCCATCCCCACTTGTACAGTTCTCCACATTTGTCATGTGCTGTTATCTTGCTGTTATGAAATAGAAAGAATTAATTACTGCTGTGTCAATACGTCTTCCGGTTAGCGATAAGCAGCATGTTTTTGTTTACTCTTCCTGTTCTCTCCTCGCCTTGCAATCATCTAGAGAATTCCTGAATGGTCTTATCTGTTTACATTGGAATTTTGTAGAAAAATAGAAAACCCTCTAGTTCTTTCTGGATTGTGAAAAACGTGTATAAAGTGGAAGCTCTTTTAAACATTAGTTTGGTTGTGATTTCAATGTTAATTTGATAAAGTGGGAGAGTGACAGTTCCCGTTTCTGCTCATACAAACCGTATTACCAGTGAGCGCTAATACAAACTGTGTTATACAAACGTTTAACGTGTTAATGTGATAAACGCAGTATATTGTGACAGATTATTATTATTCAGGCTTCTTTAAACCGTTTACACAGTGACAGACTGTGCTTTGCTTCGTAAGTGTTTCAACTGTTATGGTTTAGACGTTTCTTTCTGAATGATTCAACAGAATATTGATCATTTATTATATCGATAATCAGAATATTCATTGAACCTTTTCATGGCCGTTGTAATAAAATCAGGAAAATTGTTAAATTTGTGCCACTCAATTGAGTAATTATAATGAAACTCGTTTGTACTAAACTCGCTCCCTCTGTTTCCCTTAAATAGTTTCTGCCTTCCTCATTTCTCTTAGGACTATTCCTTCTCAGTACGCTTTTAAAGTTTAACTTTAACCCAATTAAAGTTTTTTGTTCATCAAATTATTTATATACTTTCTATTTTTCCAATTTCTTCAAATGTTTTGTCTCGTTTTTTATTTCTTTGAAAAAATTGTGTTATATTCTGTTTCTTTTTGTGTTTGTATTTTGAAACTGCTTATTATTGGTATGTCATCAAGGCTTTCAATAAAATATTCTGTGAGCTTAAAGTGAAATTAATAAAAATTGTACCTAGTCCAACCAGTGGCGGCTCGTGCAAACACACATTGGGGGTTCACATTTCAAAATCAACATGCACCCAGATTTATTATAATTTGTAAAATCCCATCTTTCAAGTAGGCTATTTTTGTGTTTTACCTTGCTGTAGATGCAGCACATTCATTTTGAATGGAAATTCCAATATATAATATTACTGGGAAGATTAAAAAGTGTTCTCTACCTACAAGATGTACTTCTATTGAATAATTTATGATAGGTATATAGGTGCACAAACTTATAGTGATCTTGTAAACCACTCATCCTAGTTTTAATGAGTTTCTGTAGTGCAGTTTTTGTAGATGAAATCCATCCTCATAAAATCCATTTTTAACCCATGCCAGATCACCTTTTTCACAAGCAAACAACAAACATGTGAAACAATAAAGTTTGTTTGTTTTTTCACAACCACAAAGCCGTTTTTTCATATAATTGTTCTTTAAAATCTCTATTGTGAGTCCTAGTTTTAGATGTAGAGGTCTGATGTATTTCAACTCGCGGCATTGGCCTACCACTTTCTTTAATCAATATGTTATCCTCCAATGATAAACTGGCAAACGAAATTTCCTTCAAGTCACTCAATGTATACTTTCTTAAACCTTCCATTCTTCTTTTTAAAAACAATCACTTCATTAACCTCAAAATCGAAGCCGAACACCGCGTGACAACTGACAAGACAACAGCCAGAGTGCTGCAACGGCGGGCTACCAACTGCCCTACCTGTCAGTTGCCCAGCCAAAACAAACTACGAAAACTAAATTTTATGAAAGAATAAAGCGTACATTTCATAACATTGTCAGGCTAGGTTAAATCGTAAAGTTTTCATTGGTCCGTCAACTGGTAAGGTCGGGCAGATGACAGGTAGGGCAACATAATTCAAAACTAAATCGCAGTTGGTGTGCCTTCTTATCGTATAAATAGATGAGTAATCTTAGTTCTGTTTTGCCCATTCTAGTATTAATTGAAACTATAGTTATTGTATCAATTTTGTAGGGGGTTCACGTGCTATTGTGCTCTCATGAAGCCGCCGCCACTGAGTCCAACTGGGAACGGGGAATTGGCTGTATCTGGAACTCACTATATCTGTGTTAAATGTCCTATGCTTATAAAACTGTTCTGAGGAGGAATTCGGTATATGTGTCGACTAGGGGAATTCCCTATATCTGGAATTCACTGTATGTCAGCCGGAGGAATTGCCTATATCAGGAACCGGCTGTATCGTCGCTAGCGGGAACTCACTATATCTGACGTCACAGCGTACTGTGACGGTTGCAGGTGGGTCTCCTCCACAGCGTACTGTGACGGTTCCTCAGCTCCAGGTGGAGCCAACGAAACGGCGATAGAATACCAACACTATTCATTCATCTACCCCAGTGATAGACAAACTCTGTCGGTGAGAGCGCGGCAGAGCGCGCCCTGCTATTTTAAATTAACATAATTAAAATAAATAGTGACCGAGTATAAACGTTTTTTTACTTGGCCATTGTTAATATGAAAGCCAAATGCCACTGACTGACTGATTCATCACTATTTCTTGTAAACCATGCGGCTAGAAGTTGAAATTTTGTGCACATGTTCAGTTATTAATATCCCTAGATGCATACTAAGAGCAGGTTTTACCTGAAATCCCACAGTTGACTTTTTTAATTACTAACCACCTTTTCTTAATCATTCTTATTAATTAGAATTTATACTTATAACCTATAAATAATTTTTTATATCATATTTTTATTCGCCAAACATGACAAAAAATCAATTTGCATACGTTTCTGAATACAATATGGCACAGCCAGCAAAGAGAAACTTGCGAGCTAGCTACAAGTTCATTATAATACAAAAAAATACTCTACAATCTGACTCTAACCTATCTGGTGAAGCCAGAAAAGCTAATTACCATTGGCCGACTGACTCATCACACTTTCTCGAAAACCATGTGAAATTTCCAGCATTTGGGACCAAAAACAACAATTTTTCAAGATATATTTTATCACCGTTTCTCAAGAACTATGTGGCCTTATAAGTTGAGTATCCAGGTTCATTTAAGACTCTAGTTAAGCAAAATTTTTACCAGGTGTGAAAATGTATTACTTTTAAAATTTGGTTGCATATATATCTCCGCCTCCCATCAGTGGTTTTAGTTGGACAGCTAAAACGTGGGAAGCAATCCTGCTGGCTAGTCATATAATACTGTATATTATGGTAGCAGAGCCATTTCCTTTGCAGATACCATTTCCTTTGCAAATTTCAATACAGTGGAACTTTTACATGCAAAGTAACATTGTTGAACTCAAACACTCGCTAGGAGGGTGTATACATTTATTGTTGTGCATGTCCGCACAGTTGATCTGTGTAATAAAAAAATTTGTCCAGACATTTGCTAACAATAGCTAATAGCTTATATGCTTCATGTTTATGAATTGATTGGAATGATTCATTTTCCTCAAAATTTCCATCGTAATTATTTTTGTAATTTTCCAAGATATTTCTTTTGATAAGAATTGTAGAACACTAAATTCTAAATTCGACAAGCCTAAAAGCCAATTCTTGCAGCTGGTCAAAAATGAACCTTTTTTTGTATTTTGGAAAGTTGCTATTACCAAGTACTGAGGGAAGTGATAGCCGCGAGCCGTAGCAGGTATCTGTTCAATCAGAGAGATAAACTGCGTTCTCGTAGGTCCTGTTTGTAACGATGACTGATTAGATCGGCCAGCAAAAAAGACACTGTTCTTTGCTGTAAAATCACTTCCCGGTGGTTCGGAACCCACCTAAAATTGTAGGTCCAACTCATCAATCACCATCATCCAACTCATTACCCACGCACAGGTCTCAGACCTATGTGGGCTTCATCCTCAAAAAAACCCCAAAAAACAAAAAACTTTATGTACAAATATCTTGAAAAATAGCACATTTTTAGAGCCTCATTATACAGAAACACTACAGTCGCGGGTCACAATTTCAGGCTAAATTAATTTAACCAACCCATGCTGGAGGGGGTGAACATTTATAACAAAATTAGAAAAATTATTAGATAGGCTTGCATTAATAGGATAGCTGAAAATTTTTATAAATAATAGAGATAGGAAAAAAAATATTAACAAAAGGAATTTTAAAATATACATCTCATCATATAAACAATCGATATACTTTAAAATAAATTAGATACTGCCATAAAATAAGGATGAATATAGAATATGATGGTTGATCTATGGATACTACTACACTAGCGGCCTGGCAAGGGGGGCGGACCGCACCGCGTTCCAGCCCTAGGGAGATGACAAAAAGCTGATATAATATAATGATTATACATGATTGTATGCATATAATGATTATAATTTCAAAATTTGAATCATATAATGTGATTTGTTAAGATGTTATGATGTTGAAGATCCATCTTGTTTCCACTAATATGTAATATAAACTTGAAAAAAACACTTTTAAATGGAAACTAACTCACGTTATGGCGTGACGGCCGTTTCGCTCTGTTGTCTAGAGCATCGTCAGACGACCCACAGTACACTGACTTAAGGTATGAGTTTGAGCAAACTCAAACTCATACCTTAAGTCAGTGTACTGTGGGTCGTCTGACGATGCTCTAGACAACAGAGCGAAACGGCCGTCACGCCATAACGTGAGTTAGTTTCCATTTAAAAGTGTTTTTTTCAAGTTTATATGATTTGTTAAACTTTGGTGCTAATATGGACTCTAAATAAGTGAACCTATAAATGTTATCAAATGGTTCGCGTGTTCTCCGAGGCTGGACCAAAACACTTATTAGAATTAATTTTGACCGATAATGCAGGATAAAATTATTGTATTAAGTGCCTAGAATCGCTTAGAGAGCGTGTACGAAGGGATTATTTTCGTAATTTTTCCCCCGGGATAGAATTTTAAGACCACTCTTATGTAGAAAAGTCCAATAATTATTGTTTATCTTCAATGCATTTTTTTCTCTATGTTTTGTGTACTTTCATCACATATATATGATTGAATGAGCTAGTCCTATGTTTTGACTCGTGACTCGAGGCTCGCGATTTTGTCTGTATGTTTGTATGTTTGATGATAACTTTCGAATACTTTGACGAATCAATTCAAATCAGAAATGGTTTTATTTCTCCTTCAACAAATACAATATGTATGTAGGTAAATTCATATAAAATACAAAATAAACAAAAAAAAAGTATACAAACTATTCAATACAAAATATATAGTTAGAGAGCAAAAAATTCCTCACATGGGCCTTACGCCTGTGTGTGAAGAAGAGTCCGCGTCATCATTACAAAATAGTTCATTATAGAAGAATAAAAAAAAACTCTGTTGAAAAATAAATATTACTTTAAGCTGAAAAAAACCTGGGGGAACTTAAAAAAAGGCTTCCGGAAGCAGGCTTTTCCCATCCATCAAACACGCGAATTATGGGCACAACTGAGAAAGAGTAGTAGTTTTTAGATTAGCTTCTGCCAAGAGCACCCTATTCGAATATTTCGGGATTTTCCAATTAGCCAATTTTCTAGAGAGCTACGACAAGCAATTGTATGGAGCCCAAACATTACTAGAATAACATGCAATTGCATTCTGAAGGAATTAAATTAGAAATTTTGTCAGAGGCCTGGCCCGGGAGTACACTCTGGTTTATGAGCTTTTTTCTTACCTGACAATATAATTATTATCACAAAAGTATGAGGAAATTTAATTGAAAACACACTTAATATTTGAAATATCAAGGAAACTACATTTTTAAACAGTTTAATTTGTTTAATATAATTTTGTAATATATATATTTTTATTAATCACCAGTTATTTGATTAACATTATTTGTTTTAAAACAAACTAAATATAATTACGAACCAAGCCTAGTGGAGGTCATTTCCAGTGAAAATATATATTTACATTTATCTATTTTGCTTGAACGGCCGGCCTCATTGGACTCAATCAGTTTCTTGTCCTCCTTGATAAGTTCTCTTTCTGCATTGTCCAGTACTTCTACATTCGTTCTGATTTTCTCTATCAGTTTTTATCTATAAATACCCTTTGTACAATATGTCAGTTGTTTATTTTTTATATGAATATTGTTTTTATTTCTTTAAGTTTCTTTAGATTTTCGGCGTAGATTTCCTGGGTTATTTTCAGTTATAACATATTATGGTTTTATACCAAGTCATTATAGACTTGGATTCCAGGGGGTCCACATGGAATACTATGTGGACCACCTTCTTTCCAAGAGCTTTTACACAGACAGACAGTCGGACAACGGCACAATTCCAATAAGGCCCTGTGGGTCCTTAATAAGAAGAACCAGTTATATTCTGGTTTGAAGAAAACTATGAAGATATGTAGTGACTTATGAATGTGGCAAACATAAATACTTTAATATTTGATATTTCATTAATATCTTAATTTGTTAGTATAGTATTGATTAACAATATTTTCTCTTTTATTTGCGCGTTATTTGTTAGGCATGCGGGCAATGCTAAGCACGCTCGGAGAATTCGCCATTGGTTATTAGTTGTGAGTAAAGAGTGGTTAATAATGGTAAGCTTTTATTATTAAGGAGTAGTGGTGACTAAATTCGAGTGAAGAACTGTAATATATACGAGTATATTATCACCCCACTACGACACTTGAGAGAGAGAGTGAGAGTGAGAGTGAAAGATAGAGTGAGGGTGAGTGAGAGAGAATCATACTATAGAACGCCTACTTTTGTAGCCTATTGTACAATAACGCCATGCTTCATCACAAGAAACATAAAAATATAAATATGCGTGAAATAAGGAAATTAAAATGTTATGGAAGATAAATTTAGACAAGAAAGAGAGCAAAAACTCTTTAAAATCACATTCAGCCAGAAAATCACGCATCAATTAAACATGCAATCTTCTCTTGAAAAGGGAGAGGGATGGTGTGAATAGCCTACTAAATGAACTCATCTGATCAGAAACTCTTGACTAACAAAAGAAGCCAAATCTGTGACTTTTATGGAGGTGAAGACATTTTTTCCAGATGAGGTATCTCCCAAACATTTTCTTTGTTTACAAATGCTCCAAATTTCTGAAATTGACTTTACGTAATATTATTGCAAATTTTACGGAAATGAACTGCGGCTTTATTTTTAATAATAATGAAGACATGAACCTAAGAGATTTGACAGGGGAAGTCAAAGATATGACACAATAAACCCTCATCACCACTTGACCTTGTAATTCCAAATTAAATAGATCTCCATTTCTTCTTTACAAGATACAAGAGACATAATAAATTTAGCAAAGTAAAAAGCATCCTGTGTCCGTGAGTGTCGGTATGAATGGAAACACTATGATAGGTATGGAAACTATAGAAACTGTGTATAAATGATGATTTTTGTAATCAGATGGAAAAAAACTAAATACAAATAATAATCTACAAGCTACTCACAGGTAATTGACATGACAGAAACAGAAACAGTGATTAAGCCTGATCATGTTCTACTACACTCAAAACGCAGAACAAAATACATGAAGTATTCAATTAAATACTGTACTTAATGAGAAATTGATATAGCCTAATATTTTTTGAAGAAGCACTCGCATGACCATCACCACTGTACACACTGTTTTCTCATGTTTGCTTTTTGAATTCTTATTCTTGAATTTTTGATACACAAAAACTTTGTCTTATTTTCAAGAAAAAAAAATAATTTTAAATGAAAATAAATGAATTTTTGAATGACATCCTATTCCTGAGAACAAGTTGATAAGCAACTGACATTTTATAAAATAACTATAATTTTCATAGCTGTCATTAATAATAACTAGTGGCTTGTAGGGGCAAAAATCCCTGAATAAAAACAATAATACATAAAACAAGTCATTATACTACAGTATTATAAATCAAACGAACTAACAATCAAATTACATATGAGTCAGAATTTCCCTGTTTACTAGATTTTTTGTGTGAGAATAGTCTTTTTGGTTGCTTTGGTTGTTGTTATTTTTACAATAAACAAGTTGATTCCTTCCGGAGATTTAACTCTGCTAAATGCAACATATAATTGCCCATGAGTAAATACTGGTTTACTTAGGTATATCCCAGCCTTGGGACTTATTGATAGTAATACAAAAAGCTAGTCTGATTGGAAATTGTTTTCTTGACATATGGAAAGGCATATTAGGGTCTGTTGATATAAGCCTAATTCCTGGTAAAAATATTGCATTACCTTTCCAGATCCAGTTATTATTTCTAACTTTATGCACCTTCCGTAAAGGCCCAACACAATTCATCATACGCCATTGACCAAGCCTGACCCGATTCACATTCCTTATCAATATCACGATAGCGCCAATTTTTAGTGTAATATGGTGTTTATGTGGTGGCATTCCTGATGGTGTGATATTCTATTGGAATATTTAAAAGTTCAATGGGTTCATCAGTAATAATTTTGTCCACAATAAAGTAGTTCTTTGCTTCTCCCTTCACGTTTCCAAGTATTACATTGTTAATATTATGACATTGTTCATTCAATGGACACATTATTATGTTGTTTGAAAACATATTAACATTGTTGATAGTTATCTTTGTATGAAAAATAAAACTAATCATAGATTCATTTCTTTTAGCACAAACTTTTCTGGAATATCTATTATATCAACTCCTCTGTGACTAGTTAGGTCCGTTATGAGGTTTGTTTTCTGTTTTTGAAATTATTAGCTTGTCTTCTTCAATGTGAAGAAATGTAGACAAAACAAAAAATTTTTAGAACATATGTCAGTCTAAATTTTGATTTTACTATCCCAAGTATCCCACATGTTAATATTGAACACTGACTTGAAGATAAAGCACGATCACATAATGTATTGATGTAAACAAATCAGACGTTTTTGAATTCCAATTCTATTCTTATGGAGAACATTTTACGTTATATCTAATTTTATGTTAACATTCTGGAAATTCCAATAGTTTTCCCACCATCACGGAATAGAGTCCTTTAATTTGATCCCTCTCCCATCTTTCTACAACTTGCCAAACGCCCCCAGTTTTGACGCAAAGAATAGCCTTACGAAATTAAATATATTACGGTGATGATGGCAACCGATCTAGGTTGTTGTTGTTGTGGTGCTTGGTCCACTTAGTTATCCGCCCACTTTGGCGCTGTCCACGTTCCAAGCGGTGGTAGAGTGGGGGTTCCACATATAGCGACTTCCCGATACAGCCAATTCCCGGGGAAGACACATATAGGCAGTTCCCCTTGCATGCAGATATAGTGAGTTCCCGATACAACCAGTTCCCGAAGAGTACACATATAGGCAGTTCCACTTGCAAGCAGATATAGTGAATTCCAGATATAGCCAATTCCCCCAACCCGTCCAACTCAGCTCCCCTCCTACGTGAGGATAGGAAATTTTGTGTAATTTCACGTTTTTATTGGGTTGCAGTTCGATATTCCATCCAGTGGAATAGTCGCAAGAGTTTCGATACCGGATGGAAGTATCGATACTGTATCGACACTTGAATACACGAACCTTTTGATACACAATTGCAATCGATGGTATCTAGTATCGATATTGTCAAGTATTTATTCGGTTGCAGTTCGATATTCCATCCAGTGGAATAGTCGCAAGAGTTTCGATACCTGATGGAAGTATCGATACTGTATCGAAACTTAGATATACACGAACCTTTTGATACACAATTGCAATCGATGGTATCTAGTATCGATATTGTCAAGTATCGAAGCTCCTGCAACTATTTCACTGGTTGGGATATCGAACTGCAGCATTTTATTGTTTTCCTATTTATGTTTGTGAGATTTAATTATTAATTTTTTGCAGATCCTGGAGGTGACCTTACTGATAGCTGACTACATGAATGCTTTGGGAAGGGGAGGCACACCATTGGCGGGAACACTGACACGCACCGCCCAGCCTGACCTTCTCAAGGCCACGCCCGATCAACAGCTGACTAGGACCGATTCAAAGAAGCGAACCAACCTGACTGAGTCATCATGACACTAATCTAACCTAACCTAAAAACTTTCACATGTTAGCCAGCGCCCCCACCCCTTAAAAATGCACACACGCTCATAGAAAAATATATATTAGTCGATACTCGAAATAAATAAAAAAGAGCAGCTCGTGATACAAATGAATAATATTATTTATGTTATCAAACCAAAGATCCAGGTCATATGTTTCTGTTAACTTATAGATAGATTGTATTGTATAAACGAAATTGTAATTCAATTCGAAAACTAATACATTGTAGTCGATAAGATGAAATAAGAAAAGTAAAAAGTATACTTTTTTACTATATTAGTTACTTAGATTAGAACTCCTTTAGTTAGAAATTATTTAATTGTTAGCAGTCAAGTATATTAGAGTGTGAATTTGATCAGCTCTCAAAAAATATGTACTTGTGAATTATTTTTGTATTTTTTAACGTAGAATCTTTCTATCTTAATTATGTTGTAATAATCATTATACTTAAATTATTAATTCATTACTAAATTGAATAACGTTCTGATAAGACTTCTTTATTTGATGCTATTATAATTTTACTTGTTCAGCGATTAATATCTAAGATCCAGTATATAAACTGCGAGATTCTGATCAGACTTCTTCATTATTTTGATTCTATTTTCATATCTTCAGTTAACAATGTCACAAGATCAATATTTTTAACTAAGAAAAACTACCCTATTAGTTTTATCTATCTACAATTTCTTCTCTTCATTTCAATTAAATTGAATTCTGAGAATAATTTCATGCTATTATAAATATAAACGTGCTAGCAGTGAACTCCACACAGTGTATGATGAATTTTCCTTTCACTTCGAACTTCAAGAATTAAATTTTGTCTCACGATCGATCATAATTAATGTGTTTGTTACGTAGCGTTTCAATTGATACAGCTATTTCTCCATAATTTCTGTATTAAAATTGAATGTGAAGATACATAAGTAAAATTTAAGCTTAGTATAAGCTCGTCCACGAACAAAAGCACACTCTAAATCGATTGTTCACTGTATAAGTCGTTCTTGTTGATAGATAATAAATTGGAAGTGGATGAGTGTGAAAATCAATACCCAACTTAATTCTAAATTGGGCATGTTGTTTGATTAATCTGTGTAATTTCGAATCATTTAAAATTATTGTGTACATTTTCAACCTAACATGAACAAACACCTTTATCTTCAGGTTCAATGGTGTAGATGCGGGTTTTTCACACGGATTGCAGTAATAAAATTTGATTTTCAAGCTTGAAATCGCTTTATTAGTAAAACCTGTGTAAGGCGGAACTCCACCGGACTGAAATAGCTATTTGTGTAACTAAAGTGCAAAGCACCGTTTTTCTGCATCGAGAGAAACAGTTTTTTTCACGAGCCAAAGGCGAGTGAAAAACGTTTCTTGAGTGCAGAAACAATACTTTGCACTCGTATTACACATTAAATTTTTCCTACAGTAATGTATAAAGTAATTTAAACAGGGCATACATAACCTGAAAATTCTTCACATAACCTATCTTCGAATCAAATCGATTTCATCAACAACAACTACAACAACTATTCACAGCTGAAGCAGAGTAGCCAACCTATTTTTGAATTTCAGAATAGGGAACCTGCGTATTACATGCTCACTATTTTGTGTTGTTAGGTTGCAAATTTGGAGTGCGGAAAAGTACATTCCCGCACTGCAATAAATTTACTTTCCCGCACTGGTGCAGGAATAGACTATTTTGCGTGCTTCAGTTAGTGCAAAAATAAACACTTTATTGGGTCACTGTAGGAAAAAATATTTCCGTTTTGGCAGGTTTCCGGGTTAGACAGGATGATCATACTGTACAGAATTCCTAGGGACCGGATGAAACATTCCGTTTCAGCAGGTTTCCGTCTTACCAGTCTTAGACAGATTTTACTGTATTAGTCAATATCATTATCATCACATGGCATATTTTTAAACGTAATTGTGAATTATCATTGAAATTTGACATTTGTTTGTTATATTTGAGTGTGTAAAACATTTATAATTGTTGTTTAAACATGATTGGTTTGATACAAACATTAGAGCTGAATTATAATTTCAAATGTTTTTCAAAATAGAGATGCTCGATATCGAATACAGACTGGCTTTCAAGTAATTGGCCGAACGGAGAGAGGTTTCTGTATCGAGTCGACCGTTTTGCATTTTTCTGTTTGTATCATATTTACGGCTGAACGCGTGAACCGATTTCTTTGAAATTTGGCATGAATGTTCCTTTTAGCAATGCGCAGCGATGTAGGTGTAAGGATTTTCAAAATTTTGTTGTATTTAAAGGATAATTATAAAAAAAGGAAAGGCTTCTTTAGGAAAATTATGATTTTAAAAATGAGCTCCATCATATTCAATTAGAATCAGATCCATAGATAGCCCTCGGGCCATAACATCTGGTTATTTATCTTGTTGAGCCTTATGCATATGAACAAAGATATTATTCATTTTTGTTTGTTTCATTTCTAATATTTTAATTAAATATAATGAGTGATTATTGAGTAAATTATATACAAATTAAATTAATATTGTTTTATAAACTTATCTGAAATCTAATTTTTTGTGCAATCAGCTGTCTCGCAAATAGAAAACACAGCCTTGTTGATGTGATACTTTTTGTGAAAAACAGACATGAAATAGACTACGCGAATTGAATCAACGTTTAGGTCTGACTAGCAATTGTACCCGTCCTTCGTACGGATTATGTTTAGAAATAAGACTAAATATGTTTCGGCATTTTTGATAGCAACGATCATGAAGTTGTTAGCAGCTTAGTAAACAACTTAGAACGTAAACAATTCAGTGACAGTTATCAGAGAGAATATTTGAGAACAGGTGATTGATATATCATGATAAATTACGTGATTTGTTCTTATGTGGTAATAAAACTGAAATGTATCCAAAATCGCACAATACTTGGTTTTTAAACGTTTATTATTCTGTTAAAAAAAGTTAATCTAGTTTTTTATAGCTAAAGACATTGTCAAAAAGGTTTTCTATACTGATAAATAACTTTAATCCCGATCGATGCTCTCGTTTTTGAGGAGAAGGCCGCGTAAAATGCCTTTGGGGCCGTGACAGACAGACAGAAATTGGGATAAGACTTGTTTCGGCTTCTTTAATGTATAAAACGTAAAAATAACCAAAAAATATATAATTCTGATGAATTTACAGACAAAACTCTAATTTTATTTATATAGATGATTGTGTTTAATTTTGCGATAGAGATTATCATTGAGTACATGGAGTATGTTCCTCTGTGCAAGCACCCTTATTCTTGGGTCTACTGTTCACAGAACTACTAGTTTCAGTAGTAATACTATTATACACATCTGAAATGTTATATTATCAAAGAAATTAATTACATTAGGTTGTAGTTCTTGGGTTGTATTGTTTCCATGAGTGAAATTTCTTTAGTCGCATTAAATATCCTTACTTCATTCAAAATACAGAATATGAATAATTACTCTAAAATTTTTAAAGCGTTTTTTTTTAAAATTATTCTTCAATAAGAATATATTGAAGAAATAAACATGCCAATCATCTTGCCTATTATAAGTATCGGTACAGCCAATTTAGAACAATAATCGGTAAAAAATATTAATGATTGCAGCTGCATTTAGCTAATGCCAATTTCGATGTAAGCTATTTTTTGAACTCAAATTAAAACTAGTACAGTATGCGTTCCCAATATCCCATTAATTATAAGTTTAAAGCTTCCATTCATAAGTTTTTTGTTTAATTTCTCTGTCAATATTCTGAAAAAATAGATTAACATATAGAAATAACAATATTTCAAGAATTTACGATTTCTTTCTCATTAATTGGCAGCTTTATAATGATTCATTTTTTTAACTTTTTAAAAACTAATGTTCCATTCCCTCACAACCAAAAGTTCCCCTTGCTTTAAATAATATCACACATTAATGTATTATAATGTATTAAAAGAAACACATCAACATCAGAAACATAAAAAATACATCTGAAATATACAAAACTGAATAGTAATTGATGCAGAAGTTATACAATAGTTCTATTCAATGGAAAGAGAGAAAAAAACATTAATGTATTATAGTCCAGTGTGCAGATAATCGGCCATGTTGTGGTTTGATATAGATATTTTTCGTATATTGAATAATCACGTTCAGTATAAGTATTTGCTCGTTGACGAAAAGCATTAAATGTATACACTGTGTTATAGTAAAATTGATAGAAAATTATTGTAATTTTTATAGCAAAGAAATATTATTTATAGAGAATGTAAATTATGTAAATATAATAATTATGTTTGTGAAGTTTTGTATGTTTGTTCGTTTGTTACACTAATTACAAATTCACTCTGATAATATAGTTCTCCAATATAAATGAATAATATTGTATTTGTTGGAAACTCAAAAACATTTCGATGTATGTTACCTGTATATGTTTCAAATACTGGAGATTTAACTTAACTTTAACCGTAGTTGTATAAGTTTGAGATAATTGTAAGTTGTCTCTCTAAGAACTGACTTGAATTAAGCATTTTATGATCATCATTATTTTTTCTCGCTATTTTTACAGAAAAAGTGTAAAACGTTTACATTGAACATTATTTGTTGATTAACGTACTTATTAATCAAAGAAGACATTTGAGAAAAAATATTTTTGAATATTAATGTCTGAAATTTCCTTCCAAACCAACTTTTACATCTTCAATATTGATCAGTTTAATGTACTTAGATCATTAGTTATAATTTTTAAATTTGATTTCACCTTGAATATCAAAACTCAGTTTTCTCTTTTTTACTTTTATGATATTATGATTACGTGAATTGAATCATTTTCAATTCAACGTGCTTGTTGAATCCTTCGTGTGAAAATAAGTATTAATTAATTACTAAATAATTAAGTATTGAAGATTGACATCTCTTCGTTGTCCGTCTCTTCCATGATGATAATTTAAAAAAAATGAAACATGGAGTTTGCAACCTAGTTAGAAGGAACATTAATAATCGGCTTAAAAAATTGTTAATTTGAAAAATTATACACAGTACCGTTTTTTATGTAACGATCGCTAATAATTTTGATGAATAGACGAACTACTTAATTTAAAAAATCATTTTTTATTGAGCCGCATGAAACCTTGACCTTGATCGCTTTTTTTGCAGGGTTCAATATTCTATCATTCTACTTATGTGTATTTGGTAGCTTTATTATTTTTTTTATTTGTGGCTGCAGTTTTGTACATTTCGTCTCCTTCACCAACTCCTTCCCTCTCTTCTTGCTCCTTTTTCTTCTATTTCTAATCCTCTTACTCTCTTCCTCCACATTTTTTTATCTAATTCTCACTTTGTACTTATGCTTTTCGTTATAACTAAATTATTTATCTTTGAAATAAGGGAATTATTCATCTGTGATGTTTTCCATGACGAAATACTTAATGAACAATCTAATATTAAAACTGACACTGTATTTCACTTTTAAATAATGTTTTACTCACATATATTGGAGATGCTTGAGGAATGCATTTCACTTCTGAAAAGAAGATTCGTCAGCCTGCCGCCAGGGGTCATGCTCTGTTTGGGTTAGGATGAGCGGCCATTATGTATTTGAAAATTGCGTTTGATTTGAATTGTGTTTGGTCGTTGAGTAAGTTTGTTCTATCTTGTTTATGGTGTTTGAATATTTCATATTGTTCCAGTGTATTTAGTTTGTGGCTTTTTTGTAATGTGTGTAGAATTTCCAAGTCAGTTTGGATGTTATTGTGTGAGTGCCCAGTGTTGATTAAGTGATCTGCAAATGTTGAGTCAGAGCACATCAAAGCACTACATTCCAACTCTGACTCAACATTTGCATATCACTTAATCAACACTGGGCACTCACACAATAACATCCAAACTGACTTGGAAATCCTACACACATTCCAAAAAAGCCACAAACTAAATACACTGGAACAATATGAAATATTCAAACACCATAAACAAGATAGAACAAACTTACTCAACGACCAAACACAATTCAAATCAAACGCAATTTTCAAATACATAATGGCCGCTCATCCTAACCCAAACAGAGCATGACCCCTGGCGGCAGGCTGACGAAGCTTCTTTTCAGAAGTGAAATGCATTCCTCAAGCATCTCCAATATATGCGAGTAAAACATTATTTAAAAGTGAAATACAGTGTCAGTTTTAATATTAGATTGGGAATTATTCATTTCTTCGAGTTTTCCAAATATATGAAGTTGAAATGTTCTAAAAGTTGAACTTTCCAACCGTACTCTAAAGTAGGATCAATATTTTAGAAGTTGAACTTTTCAACCGAATTTATTTCATTTGGAAAATAAAATGTTGATTATGTTATAATAATCAGTAATAATTTTCATCTCTTCAAATGTAGTACAGTTTTTATATTTGAAAAAAAAAATTATTCTTCTTGCAACTCAGATATTATTGTATTAAGTTAAACAATATTGATATTAAGTTAAACAATAAAATTCTGATTAGTGTACAATACTCAGTAACACCTTCTTTAAGAGTGTAGTGTCATGTTTATTTTTGAAAAGCACAAATCAAATCAATATTTTAGAAGTTGGACTTTTCAACCGAATTTATTTCATTTGGAAAATAAAATGTTGATTAGGTTATAATAATAAGTAGTAATTTTCATCTCTTCAAATGTAGTACAGTTTTTATATTTGAAAAAAAAAACACAAATTATTCTTCTTGCAACTCAGATATTATTGTATTAAGATAAACAATATTGATATTGTTTAATAATATTGATATTAATATAATAATATTGATATTAATATAATAATATTGATATTAAGTTAAACAATAAAAGTGTTATTAGTGTACAATACTCAGTAACACCTTCTTTAAGAGTGTAGTGTCATGTTTATTTTTGAAAAGCACAAATCAAATCAATATTTTAGAAGTTGAACTTTTCAACCGAATTTATTTCATTTGGAAAATAAAATGTTGATTAGGTTATAATAATAAGTAGTAATTTTCATCTCTTCAAATGTGGTACAGTTTTTATATTTGAAAAAAAACACACAAATTATTCTTCTTGCAACTCAGATATTATTGCGATGTACAGAAACTTGCTTTGTGTGAGAAGAAAGCCATCACCTGTAAGGCTTCTCTCACTTACATACAACACAGTCACGTGAAGGCACTTGTCTGGGTTTGCAGGGAGAATAGAATAATGCTCGGTGCAGCGTTTGGAAAGTAAGGAAGGTGATTGAATGGTTTATTCTTACTGAAACAGTTTTCTACCAGACTCCGTTTTACCATCCTGTGACATCTGAATGCGGCTGTCAACTGTGAGTATTTTCTAGTCATTTCTACCATAGTTAAGTTACTGAAACTACGGTATGGTTCTAAAAC
The DNA here is from genome assembly GCA_948455865.1 of Conomelus anceps. Taxonomy (NCBI): domain Eukaryota; kingdom Metazoa; phylum Arthropoda; class Insecta; order Hemiptera; family Delphacidae; genus Conomelus; species Conomelus anceps. The sequence continues at coordinate 42,410,866 of OX418226.1, forward strand.
CATGATTTTTAGCAATTAGATTAGGTTGAATATGGTTCAAGCGTTCAAGCAAAAAATCATCCATGATGTGGTGTTTATCCTTGAATAAACATATAATAGTATGGTTCTAAAACCATGATTTTTAGCAATTAGATTAGGTTGAATATGGTTCAAGCGTTCAAGCAATATCATCCATGATGTGGTGTTTATCCTTGAATAAACATATAATAGTATGGTTCTAAAACCATGATTTTTAGCAATTAGATTAGGTTGAATATGGTTCAAGCAATATCATCCATGATGTGGTGTTTATCCTTGAATAAACATATAATAGTATGGTTCTAAAACCATGATTTTTAGCAATTAGATTAGGTTGAATATGGTTCAAGCAATATCATCCATGATGTGGTGTTTATCCTTGAATAAACATATAATAGTATGGTTCTAAAACCATGATTTTTAGCAATTAGATTAGGTTGAATATGTTTCAAGCGTTCAAGCAATATAATCCATGATGTGGTGTTTATCCTTGAATAAACATATAATAGTATGGTTCTAAAACCATGATTTTTAGCAATTAGATTAGGTTGAATATGGTTCAAGCGTTCAAGCAATATCATCCATGATGTGGTGTTTATCCTTGAATAAACATATAATAGTATGGTTCTAAAACCATGATTTTTAGCAATTAGATTAGGTTGAATATGGTTCAAGCGTTCAAGCAATATCATCCATGATGTGGTGTTTATCCTTGAATAAACATATAATAGTATGGTTCTAAAACCATGATTTTTAGCAATTAGATTAGGTTGAATATGGTTCAAGCGTTCAAGCAATATCATCCATGATGTGGTGTTTATCCTTGAATAATGTTCATCGTGGTTGTGAGACATGGTATTTGATTTGAATAATCTTTGACGTACCCATCATTTTAAAATCATGGAGTAGACACATCTATATCATTCATCTGATAACTTATTTAGCATTTTAATCATCTCATCTATCTAATATATTATGGGTTAGAGGATATTTTTGTTACAGTCTTGAGTTGACCTTGTCTGAGTCGATAATTCTTTCATAGAAAGCAGTGTTAATTCTAGATACCGCAATAAGTTCAGTATTTAATGAATCAACAAGTAAGTTGAAGGATATTATATTGTTTATTCGGTTCACTTTCAATAAGAAGGAATATTTAGCTGTTGTTTTAGCCATATTTTAAGGGAGTTTTGATATTTTTTTAAGGCTTTTGTATAATTTATTGGCCTTCTCAACGTACTCAACGGGCCAGAGTTAAAACAAATTTTTTAATTAAAAAATAAACAAAAAAAATATAAAAATTATAAAAAAAATTAACGGAGTAATAATATTTTCAGAATATGGACTGAGCCAAATACAAGCGAAATTGAGAATTTATTGTAAGCTGTGGTGTGTAGCTGTTTTAAATATAAATAATTAATTCATGAAAATTTAAAATTGATAGCTGTACCTTGGCAGCCGCATTGGTGTAATCGGTTGGAGCGTTATCTCTGAAAAGACTGACTGCTACTCCTGTAGTCACGGGTTCGATACCCGTTTGTTCAGCCTGGTATAAATCACCTCATTGCACCAGTCTCAGGTGACATAAATTATAGACAATATCAGCAATTAAAAACTATAATTTTAATACCGAATATTTTTACTTTTCAACCGCATTCATTTTAATAGTATTTTGCATGTCTGGTTGAGCGACTCACATATTCATATAGGCTACTTTAGTTATTTATATTCATAAAATAAGATAGGATTAGTTCAGGAGTCAAGATTGAACAACGTAAAGCCCAGTTTATAAGAGTAATTAATTAGTTACAAAGTCGATATACGCATACACTCATTATCAGTTGGATGAGACACCATGCTTATCATTATTATTTAATTCAATTGTCTAAAATATAGCTATTGTTCAAATTGATGAAGTTCATTGTCATCCCTAGCTATTGTTTTCTGTGGGTAGTTTTTTTTATTACGTAGACCTACTTTGGATCTTTGCTGCCAGCAGTGTTGTCTTGGAGTAAAAAAGGGTTTTAATTATTATATTTTTAAGATGCATCTGTGATGAAACTCAACATTTAACAAATGTTGATCTCCAAAATACTAGGTACATTACCTTACTAAAATCAAAAACAATGAAATTTTTATCAAGTGTTAGGCCTACTTGTTTTCAATTTTGAGTTGCTCTGATGCTACACAGTTAAAAGCTGATTTATAACATCTTCCATAAATTAATCACTTTATTTTCAATCAAATAATATGCATATTGAAAATCTTAGTAGAAGAAGTTGGAAAGAAAATAAATTAATATCACTCATGCGATGCAAACGGTTGAAATTCAAATCTCGCGCTCATATAGACCTATTAGTAATGCATGGATTGTATTGAGGTGATTATTAGTATCTAAAATCATAGTTTTAAAAATAAGATTTAATATTTCAAATAAAAAAATTGATTTGTTCTCCTCTATTTCAGATATAACTATTTGATAATTTGATAATAGCCTACTATTTTTTTCATAAACATTTTTCTAGGTCGATTGATAATGGGGCAGACTGTGCAGTCTGTTGTTGAGAAAGCAGACTGCAGACAGCGTAATGTTGTCATCAGGATTGACAGACATTTTTGGTGTTTTGTTTTACGGTTGATTTTATCATAATGTTAGACTGTGTTATTAATTTATAGTGTTTATCACTTCTATTTTAGGAAACCTGGAAGGTGAGTAGCAAAAGAGCATTATTAATTTCTTTGATAAGTGATTAGTAGACCCGTTTGAGGTGTGAGCGACATGGTACTTGTTTTCTTTTTTTGAAATTTCGGTTGAAATTTTTGAACTTCTTATCTGTACGTGTTTATCATAACGTTGATAATTTGTGATTTCATTATTCTTAGATATAGACATTTCCAATTACCTTTACATGTGTTTAGTCGTTCCAATTCGTAGGTTATTGCTACAGTTTGATGGCTAGCTCATTTTTATGAAACTGTGTTGCTGGATTAACTAAATGAATCAATTGAATTCGTAACATATTCTCATACATACTATCATTAAAAACTGTAAACACATGAGTTTACACAACTGTCCGTATTATTTTGCTACATCAAACAACAGAGTTCAATCGATATGATCCTCAGGTGGGAAGAACTGACATTTCCACTTTTTTTTTTAAAGAGCTCATTCAGAAGGTACATTTATAACTCTGCTTTTTTGTGCAATTTCTGAATAAAATCTCAATTTCGGCCTCGTTAATTGATTTGAATCGATGTTATCAAATTATTTCAGGTAAGGGACCAGTATGACGAAGAAGTTTGAGTTCAATTGGCACATTCCGGTGCCTGAACCTCTTCTACAGGGCTGTGTATTCGACCGATGGACAGAAGACAAGGACTCAACCGATGTTGAAGCGGGATGCTTGTTCAAAGTAGATGAGTACGGGTTCTTCATCTACTGGAAAAGCGAAGGCAGGGTAAGTTACATCAGTTTACTTTCTCTGACTCTTGATCATTCAGCTTGCATCCCATCTTTATTAATTTTGATTCGGTAAATTTCACTTCAACAACCTGCTACCCAACATCTGTAACCAATAATGATAGTTTTATAAAACGAATAATATATTGATTCAAACACCATTGATCGTTTTGATTTTTATGTCTATAGTGCTTGCACAGTTTAGCCTCCAATAACTCGAGTTACTCGAGCGTAGGCCTAATACACAATTAAATAGGATCAAGCACAATCATGCTGTGGAATGGTTCATATTATGAAAGACTGGATCTGCATGAATACGACCATTCCACAGCATGTGTTTGATTTCGCAATGCTAGGCTAGTTGTCATCGAGTGTGCAAAAGCTTCACTGTGCAACTACCCCTGTGCAACGTAGACTCTTGCCCTGTTTAGATCAAAGATTTTGAACAGAATCAAGAATGGTAGCCTGTTACATGTTGACTATCAGGCAAGGATTGCTCCACTGTCTCAGTGCTCTACAGTATTTGGTTAATTTGCTCTATTCATAATAGAAATTAAAATTATACTAATGATTCCCTAATATGTTGCTACTCTAAAAATAGAGAACAAGTTTTATGGATCAGCTACATTATTAGAGACATGATTGATATTCGAATTATGAATTTGATACTTTCATACGATTGAACTAAAACTTAACTAATCCTTGTCAAGTTGAATAGAAGGCGAATTTTTTCCAAAAATAATTTATATCCTATTGCATGAAAGATATTAATATATTTATCAATAAGCAATCTCGTAAAAGTTAATGAAAACTACTTGACAACTTTGTAAAATTACAACATTACATACTTACAACACTTTTTTGTGTTTTATGTAGTGTTTTTCTTAATAATATGTTATGCGAATTTCAAGAAAGTCGTAGTTGATCCAGATTTACTTCAGAATTACCAAAAACATTAAATTTGAAAAATTAATCTCATTATTTTATTATTGCTATACCTATAAATTAATTCATAGAATTATTGAATGATGGTGTTGGAATTTTAACTTTTTAGTTCTATACCAATTTAAATGTTAGCGTCTTCATATATTTTAGATTTAAAATTCAAGTAACTTGTATGTAATATACAGCAGAGATTCTGGTTGCTTGGATGGGACAGTAAATGTATTGACACTCTTTTGTGTGGCGTGGACTCAGTGTGCTCATCACACCGCATTGCTCAGTCTTTAGAAACCAAAATATTTTCATATTCCTATCTCTATCTCTATATTGTATTTTTATTATTTTACTGTCATGAGTTCTTTCCCCAACATACTTATTTGCTTATACCAAAGGAGTCATGTTTTCTATTAAAATAATGATTAATATAAAAGATTTCATTCGCCGCCTGTTTCATGAAAAAGTCTCGCTAGAGAAGTTGAATTTATTTGATAATTTGTGTTCAGCCTCAGATCCGAGCACGTCTTGACAATAAATTGGCTTCCTGTAGTCTTTACGACCCTCGGCTTCAGTTAGATAATAATAGCTGTCGTCCTCTCTTATGCAATAAAACAATCATTACATCTATAAAATGTTATGGGAAGCAAAGTGTAATATAAAGTGAGCTCATTCAAGCTACGTTCGTTAAATTTTTGAAAATTCCACTCATTTTATGAATGGCTATTGTTTGCATATTTAATGAAAAATAAGACGAAATTGTCACAACCACATTTATTAAAACTTCGAGAAACTAGTTTCGGTTGTTACACCATTATCAATCTCAATCAAACTCAATGTTTCAGTTAGATAATAATCAAACTCAATGTTTGATTGAGATTGATAATGGTGTAACAGCCGAAACTAGTTTCTCGAAGTTTTAATAAATGTGGTTGTGACAATTTCGTCTTATTTTTCATTATGGATACCTTCCACAATATCACCTTCGCCATTACTAAGAAAGTTAGCATATTTCATGAATAGATTACATTGGGGTCACGAATTATCTCAAATTTTAAATAAAACAGTAATTATAGTTTTTGAACTTGGACAAAAAATATTGTATGTGAAGTAATAGGTAATTTTACGTTTTTGAATACGTATTTTTTAAATAAGGATCTTCATTTTTCAATACGTTACTAATTTCGCATTAAATTTACAATAGGACTTATTGTACTAGATTCTAGAGGGACTATCGTCCTTCTGCTAGAGGAAGTTTTACTCTGGCCCCTTTAACTTTGCATTATTGAGAATCGACTGTACTGAGATTTACTATACTGTATGCTGTGCCATACATAGTACGAAAAATTAAGCAATGAAAAGCCCTCAATGTTTTGTAAGTGGAAAATTTGGCAGGGTGTGAATTTTTCAATTAACACCTTCCTCAATAGAAGCGTCCACCTGATCTATTTTTAATTTGTGTTCCATTAGAAAATAAAGTTATAAGGTAGGCCTACAAAAAATATTATAATTAGAAAATTTATCGTCCCCTAATTCTAATTATCCCTGGAAAATGTGCATCTTCATAATGCGTTTTTCCAATAAAAATGAAAATTTACATGTATTCCTCGTGTTGTAGGCCTCGCCTAGTCAGTTTTTCTTGGCTATCCAATGCCCTAAATTTCAACTCTTCGCGAAATGATGGAAAATGTCCAATAACAAATTTTAAATTACAATAAAACATTACAATCCGACATTTAACTATTTATTAAATTTTTTTAGTAAAGACTTATTAATTTAGTTGATTTTACTCTTGTTTCAGGAAGGAGATGTAATTGAGCTTTGTCAAGTGAGTGATATCCGAGCGGGTGGACTTCCAAAGGTAAATTTATTTTTTGACTTAATTATAATTAAGTCATAATTTCATTGATTAATAAATTGCAATTCATTTCCAAATATTCGTCTCATTATTTTAAAAACCATTTAATTGTTTTTTGGAAATAAATTATTTAATATAAACTTAATAAAACAACTTTTGAATGGAAATTAACTCACGTTATGGCGTGACGGCCGTTTCGCTCTGTTGTCTAGAGCATCGTCAGACGACTCACAGTACACCTGTACTGTGAGTGAGTGTACTGCGGGTCGTCTGACGATGCTCTAGACAACAGAGCGAAACGGCCGTCACGCCATAACGTGAGTTAATTTCCATTCAAAAGTTGTTTTATTAAGTTTATATTACATATTAGTGGAAACAAGATGGATCTTCAACATCATAAATTATTTGGTTACGATGAAAATATCACAGTTCTCTCAAATATATTTAGTAAATTACATAATTCAATATATTTTTTGGTGTTTTATACAATTGGTATTTTTTTTTATGTGAAATTACCGAAAACCTGTTTCTATAGAAGAGAAACATTGTAATGATATAGGTGATATACTTTGATTATATCATTGTAGGATTATTTTTTCAAATGATTAGTGAAGTAAGTAAAGCTCGTCTCCACCAACCGAACATGCTCGGCGAACAGTGTTCGCTGGAATTATCTGATGTCGCCGAACATTGTTTGGTGTGGACGCCTTCTCGAACATTATGATCGGTGTGGTGGGAGTAGTGGCGGGAACTTGTTGTTGGTCGTCACTGTTCGCTCACAGACCGAACATCTCAATTGAACTCACGAGCATGTTCGGTGAACCCATGTTTGTCCTTTTTTTTGTATTCGCCAACAATGTTCGGCAGACATGTTCGGTTGGTGGAGACGCGGCTTAAGAGAAGTAATAGGCGAAAAAAGTATTTTATACTCTTATACTTAAACTATGTATTAGAGTACATATGTAGTAAACTTTTTTTTTGTAGACTGTAAACTGTACTGACTGCATATATATACTACATATAAACAAAACTGTCTTACATGTAGAATAATCTGCAGTCTTCAGCTTTCAATATTATTAAGCTCAATTCTCGTGAAATGCATCGTAAGTAGTTTAAATCATAAATAATTCATTTAAAGATGTCTGCTTCGTAAAATCGGCAATTCTTCTTTTGTTTTTTTCTTTTTACATCAGTGACATTTATAGAATATGTCTGTATGGGTATTGTATATTTTTGAATAGAGTATAACAAGAATAAATAGATATATTAATACATAATGTTATGAAATGCCAGGTAGAGAGATATCAGTTGTGTCAATAATTACTTCCGCTGAAGCAATAATTGGCATGTTTTGTTTACTCCCCCTGTTCTCCCCTCGCCTTGCAATTATCTAAATGATTCCAGAACAATGTTAACTGTGTAAATAGATTGTTATAGAAAATTAATGATCCTTCTGGTGTTTATTGGAATGTCACAAAAACTTACATAAAATGGAAGCTCTTGTAAACGAGTTCAGTTCGTTCTTTGTTCAAACTTCGTTGGGTGATGATGATTGAGGAGTTGGACCTACAGTTTTAGGTGGGTTCCGAAACAACAGAAAGTTATTTTACAGCAGAGAACAGCGTCTTTTTTTGCTGGCCAAACCAAACGGCCTCCCTTACAAGAAGAACCAAAGCTCTCGTGACTTATCCTATCTGACTTATTAGATTTCTGGCACGGCTCGTGGCTAATCAAAAAGAAAGAAAGAAGGTGAAAAAGAATAGAATAAGAGATGGCGAAGAAGGAGTTGTAAAGGAAAAGAGGGAAGAGAAAGAGAAGAAAAAGAGAAGGCAAAAATAGAGAGAAAGGGAAGGCGAAGATAAAAAAGAAAGATAAGGAGAAGAGAGAAGAGAAATAGAAGAAAAAGAGAAGGAGGAGAAAATAGCGAGAAAGGGAAGGCGAAGATAAAACAGAAAGGAGAAGAGGGAAGAGAAATAGAAGAAAAAGAGAAGGAGGAGAAAATAGAGAGAAGGGGAAGGCGAAGATAAAAAAGAAAGAAGGAAAAGAGAAATATAAGAAAAGACAAGGCGAAAATAAAACGAAACATGAAGGTGAAGAAGAAACCGAAGAACTTCTGGATTATAGGTGAAGTCAGTCTCTAGACATTCCAATTCAGTTGAATCAGGCAATCAACTAGTTTTTATTCATGTTTAATCAACTATATTCATGAATGTTTTTTTTGTAGATTACGTCTTGGAGACTCCAGTTAAGGAGTATAAGACATGTCACATTAACAGTTATACAATCTTATACACTAGTTACCATAATTACTATATCAATTAGTTAAGGTGAGGCTTAACTTTTTAATTTTGCTGTGTAAGGAACTCTCGTACACCATAAAAAGCTTCAACAAAATAATTTTTTGAAATATTTCTATATTTTGAAGACTCTGAAAACTGCGGTAGCTTGTTGTAGAGTTTCCTACCAATATAACTAGGTTTTTGTCTGAATAAGCTACTACTGTGGTTCACCAAGTGATAATCTCCTTGGCTTCTTGTATTAAAATCGTGTGCGTTAAGATTTTGGTTAATATTTTACATATAAGGTAGCTTCATACACATATAAGCAGGGTACAGTTAGGAGACAAAGTCTCTTGAACAGTGGCCTACATGAATCTAATCTATTTACTCTTTCCATACACCTCGCTTTCTTTTGGATCTTTAACACCCTTTTAAAATTGTTTAAAGATTGTGTATCTTACTTCTATAACAACTAATAACTTTCAGGTTATGTAGCCTCTGCATGCACTGCTGTATTTGATTTTAGTTTTATAAGTTAGTTTGAAGTAACTGACAATTGAATAAACTGACAAATGTACATAAACAGAATTTATTAATTTCGAATTCCCTCAATTGCTATTAGTTTATACTGAAGACTTCCGCAATGGCGGATATTGACAACAGTATTGAATAGCTGATGGGAATCGATGAATGCTACTGTACAAAAATATCAGTCACCACCGGGAATCGAACCACGGACCTCCCAAATGCCGGTCGGGCGCCTTAACCACTAGACCATGGAGACCTTTCTGCACAGCAGCATTCATTTTTAACTTGGCCATATCGGCTCGTATCTCACAAGTTAGTTTGAAGTGACTGACAATCTGCTGTGCAGAAAGGTCTCCATGGTGTAGTGGTTAAGGCGCCCGACCGGCAATTGGGAGGTCCGTGGTTCAATTCCCGGTGGTGACTGATATTTTTGTACAGTAGCATTCATCGATTCCCATCAGCTATTCAATACTGTTGTCAATATCCGCCATTGCGGAAGTCTTCAGTATAAACTAATAGCAATTGAGGGAATTCGAAATTAATAAATTCTGTTTAGTTTTATTTCTCTATACGCATTTTATTTACTCTGTGATGTTTTCCATGACGAAATACTTAATGAACAATCTAATATTAAAACTGACACTGTATTTCACTTTTATAAAATGTTTTAATCACATTATGCAGCTACAGTACAGTTAGGATACCAAGTCCTACATGAATCTAATCTATTCATTCTTCTTAACAGCTTTGTTGAGGTTATAGGTACGACTCCTTGATAAAATATTGATTCATTCTGTTTTAGGACTCTCGCCTCACATCACAACTGGTGTCGAAACATGGCGACACGCTAGAAGAAAAGTCATTAACAGTATGCAGTGGCACCGACTACATAAACATCAACTATCAACATGTCATCTGTCCGGATGCAGCCACTGCCAAGGTAATTAGCGCTATTTTTATCAGATTGCTCGTGCTATCTATACCTGGCCATAACATTCATTCATCCGCCGATAAATGAAAATAACATCATCGCTTATCGTTATCTTTTTTAACTGTTGTTGGTCCCGTATGCAAAAATTGATCGTACTTATTTATTGATTAGTCTAGACTAAATTAATTCAATTGAATGTGAGGACTTATTGATTAGTCTAGACTAAATTAATTCAATTGAATGTGAGGATTTATTGATTAGTCTAGACTAAATTAATTCAATTGAATGTGAGGACTTATTGATTAGCCTAAACTAAATTAATTCAATTGAATGTGAGGATTTATTGATTAGTCTAGACTAAATTAATTCAATTGAATGTGAGGATTTATTGATTAGTCTAGACTAAATTAATTCAATTGAATGTGAGGATTTATTGATTAGTCTAGACTAAATTAATTCAATTGAATGTGAGGATTTATTGATTAGTATAAACTAAATTAATTCAATTGAATGTGAGGATTTATTGATTAGTCTAGACTAAATTAATTCAATTGAATGTGAGGATTTATTGATTAGTATAAACTAAATTAATTCAATTGAATGTGAGGATTTATTGATTAGTCTAGACTAAATTAATTCAATTGAATGTGAGGATTTATTGATTAGTCTAGACTAAATTAATTCAATTGAATGTGAGGATTTATTGATTAGTCTAAACTAAATTAATTCAATTGAATGTGAGGATTTATTGATTAGTCTAGACTAAATTAATTCAATTGAATGTGAGGATTTATTGATTAGTCTAAACTAAATTAATTCAATTGAATGTGAGGATTTATTGATTAGTCTAGACTAAATTAATTCAATTGAATGTGAGGATTTATTGATTAGTCTAGACTAAATTAATTCAATTGAATGTGAGGAAGCAAGAGGCTTTTCAGTCCAAAACTGCTTCCCTCACGAAAGAATCATCTATGATGTTGAAGATCCATCTTGTTTCCACTAATATGTAATATAAACTTAAAAAATACTCAAGTGGAAATTAACTCACGTTATGGCGTGACGGCTGTTTCGCTCTGTTTGATTCGCTGAGTTTGAGCCATAAAGTTTGAGTTCAAACTCATGCCTTAAATCAGTGTACTGTGGGTCGTCTGACGATGCTCTAGACAACAGAGCGAAACGGTCGTCACGCCATAACGTGAGTTAATGTCCACTTGAAAGTGTTTTTTAAGTTTATAATTTATAGGTTAGGTACATCTCACTGAAATGAATAATAAGACGAAGTTTTCACAGTCAAATTTATTAAAAATAGTGTGATACTAGTTTCGGTTGTTATACCATTATCAATCTCAAACAAACTCAACATGAATAATAGGACAAAGTTGTCACAACCACATTTATTAAAATAGTGAGATACTAGTTTTGGTTGTTACACCATTATTAATGTCAAACAAACTCGTTAAACAATCAAAACAAGAGTTTGTTTGAGATTGATAATGGTGTAACAACCGAAACTAGTATCTCACCATTTTTAATAAATGTGGTTGTGACAACTTCGTCCTATTATTCATTAAGGATATCTTCCCACAATATCACCTTCACCGCTACAAAGAAAGCTCATGAATGTTGAATAGTTTCTTCAACATTGCTTCAATCTTTGAGTGGCTCTGTTTTATTTTCTATACTCGAACAGTGAGAACGATGAGTTTTTTTAGAATAAAAAGTTGAGCAGATGACAGATGTGAAGGACCTACTCCTACTGGCAACAGAAATAAATTTATATAGAAATTATTCAATTTACAGTTGAAATCTAACGAATATCCAGAACTTTGAATGATTTTCAAAAAGCTCAAATTATTCCACGTACTTGTATATTAATTTATTGATGAAATTTGTTGTTTGCTTCCTGTTTTATCAAAAAAATGACTTCTAATGATAAATCTTTTTGAAAAATTTATAGCTCATCACTTGAAACTCTTTCATAATTTATATATCTTCTGGTTTACGTTGGTCGAACAATGTAATACTTTCTGCACTATAATGCACTAACCGCTTTACTGCCATGCTTTTAATTATACAAATAATTACGATAATATTATACTTTAAGTATTAGAGAGTTTGGGTAAAACAATATTAACGCTAATGCTAACCTGAACACTCTATGCATCTGCCTGTTCTGAAAGCAAGATGCTGTTGAGCCGGTAAATGATAAGAGTGTTCAGTTTAACGCTATCGTTGACGTAGTTTTGCTGATGCTAACTTGAACATTCTATGCATCTGCCTTTTCCAAGAGCAGGATGCTATAGTGCAGGCCGATGCACGGAGTGTTCAGGTTATCATTAGCGTATTGTCAACGTAGTTTTACCCAAACTCTCCATAAATCGCCCATATTTTAAGCATATTCCGGAAATAGAATACGGAATCTTATTTTTGAATAGATTTCACACAATTTATAGTTTGCTTGTTTGCTGTTTTTCTTGCACTTTTGGTAAGGGTTTGGTTGAGATTAGAACTCGGCTGCAGTTCGATATCCCATCCAGTAAAATAATCGCACGAGCTTCGATACTTGATAATATCGATACTTCATACCATCGATTGGAATTGTGTATCAAATGTTTTGCGTATCAAAGTGTCAGTATGAAACAGCATTTTATCGCATTAATTGATGTGTGGAATCGTATCGTGAACAAAATCTATATCTATATAATCGAAATACCACTGACTGACTCATTCATCACAGTTTCTCAGGAACCACTCGACCAAACACGATAAAATTTGGTACACGTATTCAGTAGGGGGACTAGACGCGTGCTAAGAAAGGGTTTCAAAATTTACCCCAAAATGGGCCCAAAATTGAAGATTTTTGAAAATTTAGGTGACAACAATTTCTAGAGAACCATAAGGTCAAATCAGATAAAATTTGGTATTCATGTTAAGTATCGGCCTTAGATGTACCTTGGAAAAAAGTTTCAAAATTAGCCCCAAAATGGACCCAAAATCGACGATTTTTGAAAAGTTTGGTGATAAACAGCCAAATATTTTGAAATTTGCACTTAACAGATGTCATCAACCTGGCATAATAACATTTCATCATACCCAGTCATATGTTTCCCACATATTGCAAGGCTCCGACTATATGGTAGCCTACATGTAAAGTGCAAAGTCTTTTGCTGTTCAAAGACAGTGTAAATAACGCCGCTAAGGGACTTGCCATATGATTAAAAACGGTTGACTTCTATCAGCTGTTCCTTTAAGCTGTTTGGCTGGCAAGTTCAGTAGGTTAGGTCTATTAATGAATAATAATTTGTTTCAAACAAAGCAAACTTATCCCGAGCTACCAAAATAATTTCAATAGCTAAAAGCCAACGTTTATGAAAAGTATATGTTTGATTAAGACCCTAGATGCATACTAAGTAATGGTATCAAAATTCTCCCCAAAATCACCTATTTCTGTAAATTTATCTAATCACAATGGAAATTAGTTGGACCCCCCGGGGGTCCAGGGGGCGGAGCCCCCTGGCTAGACGGTTAAGGCGAGCGAAGCGAGTCTGCCGGCTAGTATAGTATATTATTGTTAAATTCACAATATTATAAACAGAAAAATAAAACATATAACAAAATTTCAATAGAGAATAAATAAATATTTACTCACATAGGCTGAAACGTGATTTGTTCACGTATTTAGCCTAGTGGTGAACAAAATGATTACGATATTTGTTATCTCCATCAAAAATACTTTAACATGAGACCACAAAAAGTTTAAAAATTTGTAGGCTTTTATTCGGTACCTTTAACCCTAAGCATTCCTAAAACTGTTTTTATTAACACATCATTATTTTTGTGTGTGTATTGTACTAGTCCTCGAAGTGTAAATTTGTTGTTGAAACGCAACGTACCACTTTATCGGGAGGACACCATTTGTACGACTGTCGTTTTGACCGACCAAGTAAACAAAGGTGGTTCAGTCACATCTAGCCAGGTTAGGTTAGGTTTGGTTATGCAGTTATGGCTGCGATGGCAGTAGGTCGACCAAACTGTTAGTTCGTCCTAAAGGATACCACCACCCCACTTTATCAGTTGTTTTGTATCATTCGGATGATACAGAACAGGTGTGTTGATAAGCAAGACAGTATCGATACTTCCATTCAGTATCGAAATTCATGTGATTATTTCACGGGTGTGTTGATAAGCAAGACAGTATCGATACTTCCATTCAGTATCGAAATTCATGCGATTATTTCACGGGTGTGTTGATAAGCAAGACAGTATCGATACTTCCATTCAGTATCGAAATTCATGCGATTATTTCACGGGATGGGATATCGAACTGCAACCTAGAACTCTTCAACTTTTGTGTTTTTGAAATTCTAACAAAGTTCTTTGAATAATTTGAGTCGATATTTGTTTGTGGGACAGGTCTGGTTAGATGGTATAAGGCAGATAACACATAACGTTAAGGCAAACAACGCTTGTCCAATGACGTGCTTAAATAAGCAGTAAGTTGATGCATGCACGGTTATGGTTCAAACTACTTTGGTAGTTTGGCATGGACTGGTAGTAGTTTCTGTTCTCTATATCTGTTTGATTGTCATGCATGTTTGATGTTATTTTATTCTTTCTTTATTCTTTCCATTCCCATACTTTAATAGTCCGAAAACTGTTTTTTCCTACAACTGCTCGTAAAGTAGTTCTTTACGTACTGAAAACTAATTGTAAAATACCTTTTTACTGCTCCGCAAGCGGTAAAGTACTTTACGCTCGCCAGCTGTTTTCTTTACGCTTCTGTTTTGATTTTGATGCCTTCTCATTGGTGGATCACGGAATCCGTGAAATCCACATAACCTCAAAATGGCGAACGCTAACCAAATCCGCGCATGGTCTGTGATGTTGCAAACTACAAGCTTTTATTGTGTTGGAATCCAGAACTTCAGTTTTAGGAAAAATATTGTATGTAATTCGCGCGTGAAGCTTCTTTTTTGCTCTCGCAAAATTACTGCGCTCCGCTATGCGTCGCGCAGTAAATGTTTTGACTCGAGCAATAAAGTCGCGCTTCACGCTCTTAATACATAAATAACTATTTTTTATCTAATCAAACATTTGTATTTGTTTTTTCTGTGGAAATAAAGTTTCATTTCATATTTCATCAAAGATTTCAAACAAATATCTCATAGTACTGTACATTTCAGTGAATAAATTTAAAAAAAATCAAGAGAAGCTCTGTTATCAGCCGTGTTCTTTATCTTGATAAGTATCACAGGTTCACCCCCCCCCCTCCATAACACACTACCGCTCTCTCTCTCTCTCGTTTTTCACTTTAATTCTCCCTCGCTCTATCCCTCTCTTATCTTATCTCAGCTGTAAGAGTCATGAATGAACAATGAAGCTACAGACAAAGCATGGAAATGCTATAACTCGAGCAAACAATATTCTTTAATTTATTGTAAGAATAGAATACTGTATGTCGCCAGTAAATGAAGTGATAGCCGCGAGCCGTAGCAGGTATCTGTTCAATCAGATAGAGATAAGCTGCGTTCTCGTAGGTCCTGTTTGTAACGGTGACCGATTAGATTGGCCAGCAAAAAATACACTGTTCTCTGCTGTAAAATCACTTCCCGGTGGTTCGGAACCCAGCTAAAACTGTGGGTCCAACTCATCAATCACCATCATCCAACTCATTACCCCGCACAGGTCTCAGACCTATGTGGGCTTCATCCTCCAAAAAAAAATAATGTAAATCATCTAATATCATCTACTAACTCCTTTTATTCTCATCTCAATCCATATCAAACCGTTCTGTAAAGCTCGGCAAGCTAAATGAATTCAGCTCGTTAACAAACGAAACGTTTTCATCCTCTACACATTTTACAAGGACGTGACATTCGTTAATTTGTGTCACTCGCTACAATTCATACCTTGAAATTGTCATTACGTAGACCTTCATCTTAAGTCGTAACAACTGCTGATTATCTATGAAAGTCTTGGCTATTTGCATAGATTTAGCGTAGCATACAAAGCACAATTTTATGGTTTGTGTTGTTTTTCATTTCTCAAATTGTGTCGAGTTATTGTGAGCTGAGTAATAACAGAAAATTGTAATAAGTTTATAATGACATAAATTCAGTATTACACAATGCCATAAATTAATAGTATTTTATTGGAATATTTATGTAATTTTCATATAGAAGATTAATAAAATTGATAAGATCTCATCCATCTGGGGACATATTTTAAATGATACATGAAAAAACTTTTTACATTCTAGAGTAGGTACTTTTGGAGTTGTTGGAATACCGGAATTAGATTTCATGCTCTTTCGTGACATACCTCCACTAAATAAGTCAGAATAATCAGACCTATGTGGGCTTCATCCTCCAAAAAATGTAGAGTTTGCTTATTAAGCGAGAAGAATGCTTATTGGCAACAATAATTATGAATTTTTTTTTTTTGTAGATTACGTCTTGGAGACTCCAGTTAAGGAGTATAAGACAAGTCAGATCAACAATATTATACACTAGATACCATAATTACTTCAATTAGTTGAGGTGAGGCTTAATTTTGATGTGAAAGGAACTCTTGTACACTATAAAAAGCTTTATCAACTAAATATTTCTTCAATTGTTTTTTAAATATTTCTATATTTTCAAGACTCTTCAAAAACTGCGGTAGCTTGTTGTAGAATTTCCTACCAATATAACTAGGTTTTTGTTCGAATAAGCTACTATTGTGACTCACCAAGTGATAAACACCCTATTAAGATTTTGTTTTGATGAATTACCCCATACTAAGATAGCATACCTAATATGTGACAGTAAGAGCCCATGGTAAGCTGTAAAAAGTAACTTTTTGTCATTCAATCTAGCGAGCTGTCGCAGGACAAATACCCCAGATGAAATTTTACTACATATTTTCTCAATGTATGGAAAATAAAACTGCTTGAAATAATATTTTCAATGAATTCACATTCATAACCTAACCTACAATTTACTTGTTATTCTTCTTTTTGCCTACTAGTGTTGTACCCGTGCTTTGCAATGGGATTTAAGGTGGATTTTTAAAATTGAACATGTGATATAAGGATTTCAACTGCCAATGCCAATACAATTCCAAAAAAAAGGATAATGATAACCATATGTTTCTGATGTTGAAGATCCATCTTGTTTTCACTAATATAATATAATAAAACTTGAAAAACACTTTTAAGTGGAAATTGTGACTCACGTTTTGGCGTGACGGCCGTTTCACTCTTATGTTAAGAGCATCGTTAGACGACCCACAGTACACTGATGCATGAGTTTGAGGGTCCCTGTTAAAATGACTAAATAATTCTTAGCAAGCAATTCAAGCATTTTTATGTTATATTTAGATGTTTGTGGGCATGACTATGGGTTACATGCATGACATATGTTTATTTCGTATTATTTGTATGTTCTTTGAACAGAAGTGAACAAACTTCACCTATTGACATGTTGCAGAAATTCATATATTTGCTATAGTCGTACAATCAATTTTTTTATCATGAAATTCATTTTTAAAATTTATCTAAAATTATATTATTATTAAGTTGTAGCTAGTCTTAATTTTTCTGTCTACAACAATGATTGTTGGGATCTATTTAAAATCCCGTCGTGTATGCTTCGTGATTTATTCAAAATCTTTTGCTGTCATGCATTTTCGTTATTTATTCAAAGTCTTCTACCGTTATGCATTTTCAAGCTATGCTTTGCAGCCAGATATTCGAGTTTCTCAAATCCGTAGGAATGTTTTTTAAGTGAGATTCGTTTTCTATATTGTCCGCCTAGTTTTATTTGTTTAGTTTCTCTTAAATAATCTCCAATATTTGTAAGTAGCTCCTCATACATTAAACTCATTTACAACAGGTACACATCTGTTTGTGGCGCATTTTCATGTCATTTTGTCTTTTATGAATGGTTTTCATCTTTCTTTTGTTTTATTTAGTTGATGTTTATGTTGTTGTTGTTTTGGCATGTGTCTTGTGTTAGGTGTGGCAGGATGGTCTGCGGAAGATAACCCACAATAACAAGATGAACAATGTCTGTGTGAAGACTAATTTAATGAAACAGTGAGTAGTTTTTGTTTTCATTTTATTTTTAATTGCATGTTCTATCATTTCATAATTTGTATTTGAGTTTAGATTATATGTGTAAAAGTTGGAAGTTTGTGTATGATTAGAATTTGTTATAGTTTCAATGTATTCTAATAGGTTCACTAATACTAATAGGCTGTTATACTAGCAAGCTGATTAAATACTTTTACTGGTGTAAACTCTATAATATAGCAATAATTTTGGATTTATTTCATTATTGTAAAATGAACTTGATTATTATAAATATTATCATATAAATTAATGTTGAATTTGGTGGAAATGTTTCAATAAATTCTTAGCACCGCGGTGAAAACTCTGTATAATATATTATCAATAATCCGGTGGTTTGGAACCCACCTAAAACTGTTGGTCCGACTCATTAATCACCATCATCCAATTCATTACCCACGCACAGGTCTCAGACCTATGTGGGATTCATCCTCCGAAAAAAGAACAGAAAAAATTGGATTTATTTCATTATTGTAAAATGAACTTGGTTATTATATTATCTTATAAATTAATGTTGAATTTTGTGGAAATGTTTTAATAAATTCTTAGCGCCATTACTGAATGCTGTCATATAGTATTGATTGCTGTAATTGTTCCAATATTGTATTTCTGCTAGTGGTCTCATCTAAGATTTGGTTCGGAACCCACCTAAAATAGTAGGTCCACCATGTTCCCCGTAACATGGCACAAACGGCAAGGTGGAACTACCCGTAAGGGTCTCCCCACCATTAAAAGCCATACGCTTATTATTATTATCTAAGATTTGTATTGTCATCTTATATCTTATAATAAATTTAATTAAATCAGAAAACGATCTTTTATAATTATTGAATATCGGGCTCGTATATCAGCTTTAGTGGAACAGGATTGTAAATTTATTTGTCTTATGCGTGATAAGGATAGGGAATACAATGATGTACATTTTAATAATGAAACATGTTGGAGAGAACTAGTTGAAATGAATAATAAATTAAATGAGAACACAAATCATGGAACATGGAATCATGAATAAATATCATGGAACAGTTCTACAATATCAATCGTGACTCTTTAGAATTTTTGAAATGAATAATTTTGAAATATTTACACTGCTTTATGTATTATGTATTTTAGTTGTATTTTATGTAGTTTTATGTATTTTCATTTATTCACAAACAAAAAGATTTGGAAAGAACAGGCTTTGATAGCCCAAAACTGTTTCCCATAAAGAAATTTACAAAGTTCATAGTATAGTTACATGGTATTTCTCAATCTAAAACCAGAAACGAAATATATATATATATAGAGAGAGAGAGACTATTTTAAGGGAACAAGTATGAGAAAGAGGAAAACAATGAAGCCACTAAAAGGTATTGAACAAATATACTGAAGAGAAGAAATAAAAATAATACACATACCGTTCATAAACTGAAGAGAAAAGAAAAAAGTTCCTAAGGACCATGAATCTTTCCTACAATATAAAGCCCTGGTTTTAATGTATAAAATTGAAGAGTTTAATGTACAAAAGCACTGTATTGACTTCAATCCTCTTTTTTAATAAATGAAGTTCTAATTGGGATAAATCATTTCCTTTACTGTGCTGTGATGCCAAAACTCTGCACAAAAATTCACTGAAAAAAAATTCGTGTTTCCCTTATCAAATCATGGACTTTTCAGATTACATGACTAGATTTCTTGCAGAATCGATCCTTGAAGGAGATAGAATAGAATAGAATAGATTTTTATTACTTTAAGTACACAAATATACAATTGGAAACATCAATACATCTACAATACAACAGTTATAATAGTTTATCACAACATATCCCATTCGTCCCACTTAATATATTTATAGAAAAATAAAAATATGAAGACAATTCAGCTGACATGAGAGAAGTAAGATATTCAAAAGACATAAATTTCATATGTTGAACCTAGATAAATTGTTAAAATGAATTTTAAAATATATCAGAAGTAACTGCAAATCGTTTCTCTACTAATATTGAAAAATTCCGACAATGAATAAAGAGGATTATCCATCAAGAGATTCTTCAGTTTAAGTTTGAACTGAA
This sequence comes from Conomelus anceps, assembly GCA_948455865.1. Lineage (NCBI taxonomy): Eukaryota > Metazoa > Arthropoda > Insecta > Hemiptera > Delphacidae > Conomelus > Conomelus anceps. The sequence continues at coordinate 42,431,037 of OX418226.1, forward strand.
TCATAGACATTGCTCTCACAGAAAAGGGAAACTTATTAAACACTTTCAAAGAAATAACTTTTGAGGTCATCTGCGTTCTCCTCAGCCTGGTATAAGGGACTTCGATGTGGTGCCTACTTCTAGTGTTATGTTGATGGATATCCTCCCTACATAAGAAAGAGTCTAAATTTATTTTTACATTCATTGCCAGTATAAATATGAATAAGCTATATACAGTCATTATTTTCTGGTCAATAAATAATGGCTTACAGTGATCTAAGAAGTTGGCATTGAAAATAATTCTTAATGACTTCTTTTGAAGAAGCAATATTTTCTGAGAATCGGTTGCACAACCCCATAAAGACAGGCCATAAGAGAAAGTACCTTGGAAAAAAGCAAAGTAGGTCATTTTTAGGTAATGTTGTGGAACACATTCTTTCAATCTACGCAAAAGGTATAAGATAATAATAATAATAATAATTTAATAATAAATTTTATTTATTCAATACAGTAAAGTTTCACACCATACAATTGAATATCGTCAGAAGTAGAGTATTAACTTATACCTAACAAAAAAATAGGACCTATTTTACGTGTTACACATAGGCTATTTACATTTTACAGTGTTGTAGTAGTCATATTTTTATAGTAATATTTTACATCGTCATTCCATAATAATCATACCTAATTGTCACACAAAAACTCATTAACACTATAAAAACATTTTTCAGCAAGGTAACTATATAATTTGATGATTATTTATCCAAAATACAATCATGTATCTGTACAATCTGTGTATTGAAGTTGGTTCATTCGAACGCCCGATATTCACAATGTTGTTTACGGAAAAAAGTTTAATTGTAAATATCGTGACATGATTAACCTTGACTTCAACAATATAATATTATTATTATCATCACACGATTAAACGTGACGATTACTTTAAAGATTGCTTAGTATAGCTTTTGCCCTGTTTTTCAGTTGGATGAGATTGTGTATGTTGGTTGATCCTAAGGGAAAAGTTCCTGTGAAAGTTGTGTCGAAAACTTTCGCTTCTGGAAAAACGGAAAAACTTGTTTACCAGTGCCTGTCTGATCTCAGTCTGCCTAGTGGAAAGGTATTTTTCCAAATCTTAGAGTGTTGACATAGTTTCTTAGCTGTTTAAATGTGTGTTTATACATTTCTTGTATAAAACAGAGTAATCGATATTGTGTGATCATGAAAAAATTAATTGCTCTCCTGGATTTCTTGTTCCATGACGAACTGCGTTGTTGATATTAACTTTTCATGTGAAATTTAACGACTTGCAGTCAAATATTTGACTGCAAGTCGTTAAATTTCACATGAAAAGTTAATATTAATTGCTCTATCGTAGCTGTGTAGTTGAACGAATTATCAAACTATCTGATTTTCAATTGTATTGTTCGACCTTATTATTTCATGTTAACTAAGTACATATCAATCAATTGTTTTATTGGATTGAACGAAATCTATGATTTTCTCCCCTCTTTATGTGAAAAGCTGCTTGTAAAGAAAGTCCATTTTAATCCTTTTGTGGACAACAATCTAGTTGGGAAAGTGTAGCTATTCCAGTTTGGAAAATAAGTCTGAGGTCATTTACCTCATGAGCTCATGAACCCTAGCTGCAGAACTTATTACTTATGAACTAATACCTCTAGCTGCATTACCCATGGTGTTTAATTTGCTAACAAACTCCTCCTTTCACTAAACCTTTTTATTTTGCAAATTTTTGTCAAATTACGGAAATAGCTTTGATTCTTCCTACTAATTGATTTAATGATTGGCGTTTGTCAAATTAGGGAGTTAATTTCAACCTTTCTACTGGTTTATTCAATGATTGATTTCCTTTTTATGTTATCTTATTTAGAGATTGAATAAAAATGTTCTACTCCAATGTTCTAGTTCATTTATTTAAATTTCAATCGCATTTCTATTATTTTTTCTAATCTAGTTCGTACACAGGTTTCATCTTGTTTGTTTCAAAATTAAACTAAAAATTCTTATAAAATTATATATTTTTTTTAGAATGATGTTATTGAGGCGGCTGATTTTACGTTCGAGAAGTTCTACGAGCTGTATCACAAGATATGTCCAAGAAATGACATAGAAGAATTGTTCCAACAAATGTAAGTAATTCAATTTCTAAGCAAATGTTTGAAATATTTTTGTAATTTTATTATTGAATTAGTTTGGTGGTTGTGGCTCCACCTCCTACCCAAAAATAAATAATGAATAAGACGAAGTTGTCACAACCACATTTATTAAAAATAGTGAGATACTAGTTTCAAATGTTACTCCATTATCAATCTCAAAGAAACTCAATGAGTTTGTTTGAGATTGATAGTGAAGTAACAACCGAAACTAGTATCTCACTACTTTTAACAAATGTGTTTGTGACAACTTCGTCCTATTATTCATTATGGATATCTTCCACAATATCTCACATTCACCACTACAAAGAAAGGCAAAAATAAATAATTGTACTGAGTATAAATATAATTGTAACACAGTTGTCAGTTCTGACCGAAAGATTTTACCTCGGGCCACTCCTGTGTTTCGGAGGACACGTTAAGCTGTCGGTCCCGGCTGCCTAAAAAACAGTCTTTAAGTCACGTCAGAGGCCCTGAAATTATTCAGGTGCGACCTGATAACTCTGACACCAGACCTGAGCCCAGCCAGGTCACACGATATTATTATTATTAACACAGTTGTAATTCAATTGAAACACAATGACATTTTTATTACCTCATAACAGTATTATTTTTTTCTCAGTTGAAATACTTCGCTTTTTATTATTATTTATTTAAGAGCGTATGGCTATTTTTCCTATTACATGCTTTCTACTAATTTATTTATTTCTACTAATGACTACCCTTGCGGATTGTCTTATACTGAGATTCAATCAATGAGAAGTAACTGTTGATAAATAATAATACTGTAATAATAATAATAATAATAATAATAATAATAATTTGTATTAAATTAATGATTAATAAGACGAAGTTGTCACAACCATATTTATTAAAAATAGTGAGATACTAGTTTCTGTTGTTATACCATTATCAATTTCAAACAAACTAAAACTAAAGTACAGAGTAGCTTAGGTTTTAGTTTGCTTGAGATTGATAATGGTATAACAACCGAAACTAGTATCTCACTACTTTTAATAAATGTGGTTATGACAACTTCGTCTTATTATTCATCATGGATATCTTCCACAATATCATCTTCACCACTACAAAGAAAGATATATTAAATTATATTTATATTTAATTATATTGGGAAGTGATAGCCGCGAGCCGTAGCAGGTATCTGTTCAATCAAATAGATAAGCTGCGTTCTCGTAGGTCCTGTTTGTAACGGTGACCGATTAGATTGGCCAGCAAAAAAAACACTGTTCTCTGCTGAGAATCACTTCCCGGTGGTTCAGAACCCACCTAAAACTGTAGGTCCAACTCATCAATCACCATCATCCAACTCATTACTCACGAACAGGTCTCAGACCTATGTGGGCTTCATCCTCAAAAAAAAAATAATAATAAATTTACTAAACTTGCTTCACAGTATCACTTGAGCGTTAAAAGTTCACATCATTGGAAACTAGGGGAAGCAAGTAGAACTTTTTGATCTAATTTCAAGATTCTTCTGTAATAAATGTTGAATGCAATATCATTCATCGTTTTTGGAACTTTCTTTCAATTGTGACGACCTTTTTTCGGCTGTTGCAGTACTCAGGGTAAAGCCGACTCGATCAATGTGGAGCAGTTCATCAACTTCTTGAATGAGAAGCAACGAGATCCAAGACTCAATGAAATTCTTTATCCTCTGTACGATGAAAAGAGAGCGATAGAGATCATAACTGACTATGAACAGGACGAAACAGCTCGCAGTGAAAGTAAGCTCGCAAAACTAAACCATACACAAGGTCACAATGCATAATGAATTGAATAACTGCCTTTATTTAAACCTGTGAGGGCGAAGTTAAGGCGCAGTCGGCCCTCTCCACCACTTGACCATCCCATACAATTCTAATTCATCAATACCCATACATACATGCATACCTTTTGAATTTGAATTGAATCATCTTTATTCAACAAATGTACAAATACATTGAATAGTGTCACATAAATTAAAAAAATACTTGAGCAAATACAATACAATTAATCAAGAATCAACAGCAGCTTAAAATTATCCCTGAACAAATTCCTGAAAAGAGTACAATGACAAGCTTACCAGATATTCCTTCAGATTCACTCTGAAAATTCTTATCTCTTTTAACAACTTTAAGTTTCTGGGCAGCATTTTGAAATATTTCTCTCCCATACATGTTGTTTTCTTTTTAAAAAATTCTAAATTATGTCTTTGCAAAATTCTTCCTGAACGAGTATTATAGGCATGTGAAATATTACTTTCCTGTTCAATATCTGTAAATTTTTTAAAGTGCATTATAACCTCAAATATATATTGTCCATAAACTGTTGAAATGCCTAGCTGAGAGAAGACTTGTTTCACAGAGTCATTCCTTTTCATCCTCATTATTATTCTTAGGGCTCTTTTTTGTTGAATTAGTATTTTGTCAAGGTTTCTTTTTTATGTGCATCCATAAGTGCACAGACCATAAGCCAGCCTTATTGAAACCATTAATAGCGTACTATGTATGTTCTACTAATGCAAGTATTTTCTCTACTATTTTCATTCACTTGAAACAGTCATTCATTTTTATAAACTCGAAATTGTCTCTTCTCAGTTTATGAAAAATTCTACTCCGATAATTCCAATTGTTATCATTTTGCCATAAAATCTTGTAGCTTGTGTTGTATTAGGATTTCATTCATTCAGTTTTATAAGTTTGAAATAGCTTGATTAACAGTTTGATTGTGCTCCTCTTATACTGGTAATACATAATGCCTAATATTATGAAATCTCATCACCTGCCTATTGATTTTGAAATACAAATACATTATGACAATCAAATCTTCAGTATCTGTGAATCTAATTCTGTGTGCCATGTATAATTTTGAAGCGTAGACTGAAAGTTTTTTTTATGAATAACCCATTATAAAGGTTTGAGGATTTTTATGAAAGGGCCAAGACTTTTTAGTCAATTTATAGACAGCTTTAAATGACACACTGCAATAGGTAGGTAGGCTAATTTTGAATGTGATTTTGTGTTTTTATCTGTTTTGACGTTCAAGCAATGTTGTATGAGACAAAATTATTTTGATGTGAAATATGACTACTTGTAATGCTTCTGACGACCTCAGGAGTTGCTGCAATAACGATTTATTTATGCTCTCAAAAGTGTATACTTAATTTGGGATTGTTGACCAGTTTAAAGATCCATCATGGATCATTCATGTCTCGATTTAAAGGAAATTTCTAGCAATTTGATCGATATGCTTTCACCAATAGCTATTAGAAATCTGAATACATTAGCATAAACTTAAGTCCATTACTTAGTCATAGGCTTATTAAAAATAGTGAAATTCGTTTCAATTAGCCTTGGCTAAGCCCAGCTGCACTTCCTAACATTTTCTTGTTAAAAAAAAACTACTAAAACTATTGTCAATTCAATTTCAATTTAAATTTTATTCAAACACACACAAAATACAATAGAAAACAAATTTACAATATAACAGTACAATAGTATAATATACAAAACAGAAACACAAATACAAAACAAATGGCTATATGGTGGGGTGTGCTGAAAAAAAAGAAAGGAGGAGAAATACCTGGCCAACTATGGTTTCCCATGTAATAGGCAGGTAGAGGGCAATAAGAAAGGAGTGAAAGGGTGTGAAAAACGGGGAAAGCAAGGAGGAGAAAGAGAAGATAAGCGAAAAAGGAAGAAAAAAATTGTATTCATACATCTTAGAAATTATTGGAGCTAATCCAGGTCTTGTAATACATTTCGATGAATCTCGCATTTAAACTTACTCATCATTCAAGGTACATTGTGAAAGACATGAGAAATAAATGAATATATTCAGCTGGGATCGATGATTTGAAAGTGTATTGAATATTATAGCGTAGGAGTGGCCGTAGCCAAGTGGGTTAAGTGCTGGTTTGCTAGCCCAAAGGTCCCGGGTTCGATCCCAGTTCTGACCGAAAGTTTTTACCTCGGGCCACTCCCGTGTTTCGGAGGACACGTTAAGCTGTCGGTCCCGGCTGCCTAAAAAACAGTCGTTAAGTCACGTCAGAGGCTCTGAACTTATTCAGGTGCGACCTGATAAATCTGACACCAGACCTGAGCCAGCCAGGTCACACGATATTATTATTATTATTATATTATAGCGTACAGTATAGTGAGTATATTTTTTTGAAAAATATATCTGTAGTCTCTTTTTTATTGCGAATGATGCCCACATGAGTCCGGAGACTTGTGCGTTGGTAATGAGGTGAATGGGTGAATGATGAGAAACATCCATGGCTGAATGGGATTCGACCCCAAGGCTATAGGAAACGCAGCTAGAGCACCTTATCTTATCACAGACAAGCGCTCCAACCAACTGCGCTACCAGAGCCTAGACTTGAATTAAACTTGTTTTATTAGTTGATTTGATTGTGCTTGTTGTACACTGATACACTTACTGGAAATGTGGTCTCAGTTTGATTACTAGGCTTTTTTGTTCATGTTTTGTAAAGGTTTTCTCATTGAATTCATATTTGAGTATAGTAGAAGCCACCGGTGATAGAAGAAAAACACATATGTTTCTTTTACATATCGTGATAAACAATATGCTACCTTTCGAATTAAAATTTTTAGTATGTATTAGAGATGGGTCGTACTAGGTTTTTCTGATACTAAGTATTCCGAGTACTAGTACGTTCTAATACCTATTCCAAATACCTGTTCCAAAATACTAGGTAGTATTTTATATTAGCCAGTTTGCCAGAGTAGACGTACAAGAGTACACGTACAAGAGAGTATCGTACTGCGGTACTGGTACTGTTTCTCACGTTAAATACAGCACGAATCTTTATTACTCGTGTTAAATACAGCACGAATCTAATTATTGAGTTGCTCTCAAATGTGCTGTAGCGAAATGAGACGCGGACGGCAAGACCTTGAGACGCTTGAGTAACAAACTACCTTTTAGTACCCGTACTCAAGAACTCAAGAAGTATTTGTACTGGAAAAGTACGCGCGTACGCCATACGCAACCAAAGACAATCTAGACGCATGCGCCTACAATCGAGTATAGTGAATAGAGAGAGAGCGTGAGAGTGAGCGAGAAAGAGTGAGTGAGTAGTTGAATAGTTCTATAACGAGAAATGAGCTATTAATAGCTACTGTACAACTGCAAATTACAAAGCTCCACTCCCACTCCGTAAATTGGAGTGGGGACTTGAAGTCGCGTAGTTTACTAGTTTCTAGAAATACTCACAGATATCTGAGTATTTTGTACTTCGAATACTAGGTGCTAGTCCGTACGTTCAAATACTCAATAAAAATACCTGTTCCAGTAAATACGCCTCATCTCTAGTATGTATGTACCATAGCCAATCTCGACTATCGCACTAGACAAACATACATAACTCATTAATTTGTGTCTATCAGCTTTGGCTTAACATTGTCTTATTCTTCTTGATATTTTTATTATTATTATTATTATTATTATTATTATTATTATTATTATTATTATTGTTGTGGTTATCCATTTTTCGTGAACTGCAGTAGAACTATTCATATGTATTATCTTGCTGTGCAGAACTGACCTTTTTGAGTCGCAGCGGACGCGTTTCGAACTATGTTGTTCTTCTTCGGCGCTTGGTTGCAGACTGACTAGTTTTCTGGTATGTAAGGTCTGGTGGTCGTAGGAAGGTAGTGGGAGGAGTGGATGTGGTGGGGGAAGTGGGTGTGGTGGAGGTGTTTTTAGGAGGGGTTTGTGATGATGTTGAAGAGGGTATGAGATTTGAAATTAAGTTGGTCATTGAGTATGAATTGAGGATGTGAAATGGAATGTTTGTAAATTTCGAATTGTTCAAGAGTATTGAGTTTTTGACTTTTGGGGGCAATGTGAAGGATGTGGAGGTTTTGATCAATGTTGGTGAATGAATGATTTTTTGTGAGTAGATGTTCAGCATAATTTGATTTTGTCTGTGGTTGGATAAAATCAAATTATGCTGAACATCTACTCACAAAAAATCATTCATTCACCAACATTGATCAAAACCTCCACATCCTTCACATTGCCCCCAAAAGTCAAAAACTCAATACTCTTGAACAATTCGAAATTTACAAACATTCCATTTCACATCCTCAATTCATACTCAATGACCAACTTAATTTCAAATCTCATACCCTCTTCAACATCATCACAAACCCCTCCTAAAAACACCTCCACCACACCCACTTCCCCCACCACATACACTCCTCCCACTACCTTCCTACAACCACCAGACCTTACATACCAGAAAACTAGTCAGTCTGCAACCAAGCGCCGAAGAAAAACAACATAGTTCGAAACGCGTCCGCTGCGACTCAAAAAGGTCAGTTCTGCACAGCAAGATAATACATATGAATAGTATTATTATTCTTATGAGTCTGAGTTTACTATTATGTATATCGATTAAATAAATTTGTTGCTATCGTTAACAGAGAAGTTGACAAAGGATGGCCTGATTCGCTACCTGATGTCCGACGAGAATGCGCCTGTGTTTTTGGACCGTCTGGACTTCTACATGGACATGGACCAGTCTCTAGCCCATTACTACATCAATTCTTCGCATAACACCTATTTGACTGGACGACAATTTGGTGGCAAGTCCAGTGTCGAAATGTATCGTCAGGTGTTACTAGCTGGATGCAGGTAAACTATATTTGTTGAATTTATCTTTTTAATTGATTCCTACCAAATCTATTTTCAATATTAAGAGGCGGCAGGAGACAGGTCTACAATAGAGATGAGGCGTATTTGCTGGAACAGGTATTTTTACTGAGTATTTGAACGTACGGACTAGCACCTAGTATTCGAAGTACAAAATACTCAGATATCTGTGAGTATTTCTAGAAACTAGTAAACTACGCGACTTCAAGTCCCCACTCCAATTTACGGAGTGGGAGTGGAGCTTTGTAATTTGCAGTTGTACAGTAGCTATTAATAGCTCATTTCTCGTTATAGAACTATTCAACTACTCACTCACTCTTTCTCGCTCACTCTCACGCTCTCTCTCTATTCACTATACTCGATTGTAGGCGCATGCGTCTACATTGTCTTTGGTTGCATATGGCGTACGCGCGTACTTTTCCAGTATAAATACTTCTTCAGTACTTGAGTATACGAGTACTAAAAAGTATTTTGTTACTTAAGCGTCTCAAGGTCTTGCCGTCCGCGTCTCATTTCGCTACAGCACATTTGAGAACAACTCAATAATTAGATTCGTGCTGTATTTAACGTGATAAACAGTACCAGTACCGCAGTACGATACTTTCTTGTACGTGTACTCTTGTACGTCTACTCTGGCAAACTGGCTAATATAAAATACTACCTAGTATTTTGGAACAGGTATTTGGAATAGGTATTAGAACGTACTCGTACTCGGAATACTTAGTATCAGAAAAACCTAGTACGACCCATCTCTAGTCTACAAGCCATATGTATACATATATATATATATATATATATATTCTTATATTGATTGATGGTGTATGCTAAAAAATGAATTGATTACAATAATTCATACGATTATTAACACATAGTTTTACCAATATTTAAGAAGCAATCATCGGTTCTAATGATTTTGAAACGGTATTCAGTTGTTTGTGAAACGTTCAAAAATCTGACTATATAAATTCATATTTTGATTGTTGATTTGATTTAATTTCACAGACCTCCTAAGGTTGTAAACAACGGTGAGGTTTTAAACCAATCTTTTATTAATTCAATATAATTATTGTAAAAATTGATATTTTTGTTTGAAGGTGTGTAGAGCTGGATTGCTGGGATGGAAAAGGAGAAGATGAAGAACCTATCATAACTCATGGAAAAGCCATGTGCACAGACATATTGTTTAAGGCAAGTAGAAAATTGGGTTATTGTTCAAAAATGAAATATGTTATGTATGTTAGTCATTTACTCCACATGATTCTACTAGGTAATAGAATATTTCTGGTAATGAACAATAAATACAATACATAAAATACAATACATAAATACAATGAACAAATCGATACATTTTTTTGACTGCATTGTATTTTGCGCAACGTGTTAGTACAGTATTGATTGGCAACGTACGGTATCTCCAGTCTATTTGATTCAAACAATATAAAGCACAACCTTTCTGTATTAGCAATGCCTATTCAATGTCATTCAACAAGGATTAGACTCGTTTAATTAAATGACATATACTATGCGCTAATTCATAAGTGATCATCACCGAAAATTATACATAGTATTTACACGAGGGATAAATATATCTCTGTTTATATTTATAAATTATACATTGTATTTACACGAGGTATAAATATATCTCTTTATATTTAATAACATTATTCGCATATAATTGTCTTGGATTGAGTACTCCAAGCTCCTGAAACAAGAATCTGCTTGGATTTTTAAATCTGTACCCTCTCTTTGAACAGTGCAGTAGTGATTGAATGCACTGTATTAGAAATTCTGCTATATTCTTACTAATCCGTACCATTTGTTTTAATTATTATATGTGTATGTTTGTTTTTATATACGTCCGGTTGGCCTGATACCGGCGTCAGACAAGTCAAAGTGCTTGACAAAACAAGACACAATTCTACTAAAAAACAAAACAACATGCCCTCGTCCCTTGGAAAAGATCAAGTTCTAACTAGTTCACAACATTAAAAAAACTCTGTCAAACTGTAAAAACATTTGCTAGTTAAGAATTCTTTCAACCTTTGTTTGAAGTCCCTCAGTCCAATTGTTTCCCTCAAATCCACTGGCAGTGCTTGGTGAATTTTCCTACCAATAAAGTTGGGTTTTTCTTCAGAGTCAGCCTATGGTATTGAGAAAATGCGTTCTTGTGCCTTGTATCATATGTGTGTTTCTTATCTATTAAATGAAGTGAAAATTGTCTTCTATACAAACACATTTCAAGTATTTAAAGACAGGGCACACTGAGTATTCCCATGCTGACAAAGTAATCTTTACAGTGTTTCTTTGTAGTGGCGAAGGTGATATTGTGGAAGGTATCCATAATGAATAATAACACGAAATCGTCATAACCCCATTTATGAAAAAAAATATTGAGAAACAAGTTTTGGTTGTTATACGATTATCAATCTCAATCAAACTAAAACTAAATTACAGAGCAGCTGAATATATACTGAACATGGAATGATACTATTGGCTAAGCGAGAAAGAACTTGTGCCCAAGTTCAAGGCTGAAGAAAGGCATTTGATTGGCAAAGGCAGACAATTGAACATTTTAGAATCTTTGGAGATAACTAGGTTGGTAAAAAACGATTCCAATACCAGTTTAAATGACAAAATTTATTTTAACCAATTCAATACAACTAACTTGGTTTCATCATAATTCCAGCCTACATTTAAAAAACGGTTCTTTCGTGTATTTCTCGGTTGACCTTGACTTCATTTCAGTGAGATTCTAATTTTTTTTTAGTTTTTATTGAATCAATTTAGCCTCATTACGTATTTATCTTCTTTGTTGCTTTCTAGATGTTCACAGTTTTTAGTTATTGATTTGACTCGTATTTTTGCTTGTTACTCCTTCCAATAGGGGGCGTGACTTGTCAGCCAATCACAACGATTAAGGTCAGCTTCTTCTCGCTTAGCCAATAGTACCATTCCATGTTGAGTATATATTCAGCTTCTCTGTACTTTAGTTTTAGTTTGATGGAGATTGATAATGGTGTAACAACCGAAACTAGTTTCTCAATATTTTTTTAATAAATGTGGTTGTGACAATTTCGTGTTATTATTCATTCTTTCCAGTGTGTTTGAGGATGCAACCTCAGCATAGTGCGTAGGGCCTTCTTTTGACCAATGAAAACTCGTTTAAGGTTACCCTCCCCAGCTCCCCAAAGGGCAACCGAATATGTAATGTGAGACTCTATTAGACAGTGATATACAGACTTTAATAGAACCCCATGTCACTATCACCTGTAGATAATTTGACTACTTTACCTTTGTAACAATCCAGGATGTGATCTACGCTCTGCGTGATACGGCGTTCGTCACCTCGGACTACCCGATCATCCTGTCGTTCGAGAACCACTGCTGCAAGACACAGCAGTACAAGCTGGCCAAGTACTGCGATGAGATCCTGGGCGATCTGCTGCTGAAAGAGCAGCTGCCCGATTTCCCATGTGAGCCGGGCGCCCCCCTGCCCCCACCCAGCGCACTCAAGCGCAAGATACTGATCAAGAACAAGCGACTGAAACCGGAAGTGGAGAAACAGGAACTGGAACTGTTCATACAGGGTCAGTTTGTCATCGACGATGAGGAGAAGGAGGACGCGTCGGCACCCGTGCCCAATGTGCCTCCTGACGAGAAAAAGGTCAGTTATTTTAATATTTTTATTATTTTATATTTTTTAAATGTATAATTAGGTAACCCCAACACAATTTTTTTGCCTTATATTTCTGCACCACAGTACACTAAAATTTTATCCTTATCAAATCTGTTTTTGTCAATTGTATTTGTTTTATAAATATTTTTCACTTATTTTTTTCATTTATTTGATGTCATAATTGAGGTTACAGTGTGTATTATTTATTGTACGATGTTGTGTTGCAGAAATACATTAGTATTCTATTCTGTTCTTATTCTATATTCTATTTATTTGGAGTTTAATTAGCAGGGTGCCCGATTTAATTGAAACTGGATAACTTTCTTAGTAATGACGAAGGTGATATTGTGGAAGGTATCCATAATTGAAAATAAGACGAAATTGTCACAACCACATTTATTATAAAAATGTGGTTGTGACAATTTCGTCCTATTATTCATTATGAAACTGGATAAATATCTAGAAATTTCTTCCTTTTTTCTCTCTCCTTATTCATCCTTCTTTCCTCCTTTAATTCCTTATCATCCAGCTTTAAAGTTTTGTCAACAGAGGACAACGTGAAGCTGTTTATTGAATAGATGCAGTCTACTAAATGTTTCATAGCGCCGCTTGCAACTGATTCCGTAGAGTGAGCTTTTCCGAGAGTGCGAGGGCTAATTTCTCCGGGTGCCTTTTCCCTTGCACAGTTGAATACTCGATGATGAATCAGAGAATACTCGATGATCAATACTCGATGATGAATTATCACCATCGACAAATCAAACACATGCTGAGGAATAGTGTTGTTTGAGCTTTTCAATCTCCCATAAATTCAATACCATAATGATGCTAAAGAACCATTTTGTTTCCATTAATATATAATACAACTAATAAAAACGAAGTGGAAATTGTGACTCACGTTATGGCGAGACGGCCGTTTCACTCTGTTGTCAAGAGCATCGTTAGACGACCCTCAGTACACACTGATTTAAGGTATGAGAAAAATAAAATTCTAATCAGACAAATTAATGAGAGTAGGACAAGTGTCTTTCTTGCACACTTGGAATCGATAAATTGGTTAGCTGTTTATCAACTAAATGATATTGTTGAGAAGATTCGAAAGTTTAATGATCTATTTTTATGGTCAGTTAACTCGGCCTATCCATTAAAGCTTGGGAAAACACGTTCAAATAAAGATGAAAATAAAAAGTGGTATACATCAGAGTTAAAAACCTTAAAAATTAAGTGTGAACAAATGTTTCATTTGTATAAAGACTGCCCGAGCAACACATTGAAGATAGTTTATAATAAGCATAGAAGTGATTATAGGTCTGCAATTAAGAAAGCTAAGCTGGAATACAATAGTAACGTTATTCAGAACAGTAAGAACAAGACTAAAGCGGCTTGGGAAATAGTAAATAGGCACCTTTGCAGAAATAGTTCATCATCCAAAAAATCTTGTGAGCTACCAGTTGACGATATTAACATGTTTTTCTTAAATAGGATTGACCAACTAAGTAAAGAAGTTCCTGAGAGTAGATTTGATTTCAACTATTACATTCAAAAGAGGTCAAAACCGAACTCTAAGTTCAGCTTCAGGCACTTCAGTGTAAAGGAGGTATTTGAAACCATAAATAAATTGAGTAATAGCAATTGTTTGGATATCAATGGACTGAACTCTGCTATTTTGAAGATTGCTGCTCCAAACATAGCAAAAGTTCTGACTCACATTTTTAATAGATGTATAGATTTAGGAATATTCCCGGATGAGCTTAAGAAAGTAAAAATGATACCTGTGTATAAGAAAGGTGACAGGACAAAAATAGAAAATTACAGGCCCATTTGCATTGTAGAGATATTGTCCAAAGTTTTTGAAATTCTCCTTCATAAACAATTAGTTGCTTATTTTGAAAACAACAAGATATTGTCAAAAGACCAGTACGGCTTTAGAAAAAATTTAAGTACATGTGATAATGTTTTAAATCTTGTAGAGGGAGTTATCAAGAACTTAGAGCAACAAAATAAAGTGAATTTAAGAGCTTTTGATTTAACTAAAGCTTTTGAATCAGTTAAACATGAAATTCTATGTAATAAACTCTCTTTTTATGGCATTGAAAAAGCAGCAATAGATCTTATTCGTTCTTACCTTGGTAATAGAGTGCAATTTGTGTTTAAGAATGGTGAGTTCTCAGGTGGTAAAGTGGTCAAGTATGGTGTACCACAAGGTTCAATACTTGGACCGCTTTTGTTCATAATCTATATAAATGATTTGCCAAATATTATAAATAATTTCTGCAACAACAGTTGCCCTTACCTGTTTGCCGATGATTTGGGTCTGAAAGTCAGTGGCTTTGATGAACAGCATATTGATGCATTGCTTGAAAGAAGCACGTTTACTATTGAAGATTGGTGTGCTTCTAATAATCTGAGTCTCAACTCGTTAAAAACCAGTGACCTACAGTTTAGTTTCAACACAAGGTTTACTGGCTTAGGTTCTCTCAAATTCTTAGGTCTTGTGCTGGACACAAATTTAAATTGGAAGTGCCACATAGATTATATATCTGGTAAGCTCAGTAAAGGGATATTTCTTCTGCGTAGACTCAGCCATATTGTCAACCATGATGTGTTAATGAGTGTCTATTATGCTCACATATATAGTCACTTGGCCTATGGTGTCCAACTATGGGGAAATTGCTCCACGGCTGTTACAATTTTTAAAATACAAAAAAAAGCACTAAGAATTATTTGTCATGCACCACCACTTGCAAGTTGTAGACCTCTTTTCCAAAAATTAGGTGTGCTGACTCTTCCTTCACTGTATGTTTATGTCTGTTTGGTGTACATGAAGAAGAATCTGGGCAAATATGTTGTAAATTGCAACATACATAATTATCCTACTAGAGGCAGGGAGGACGTGAGAGTGGATTTGCACCGCTATGCTGGCACTCAAAGAAATTGGCAATATATTTCAATAAAATTGTTTAATAAACTATCTCTTGAGGTCAGACATTTGGAAATTAAACAATTTAAAACATATATTAAAACCATTCTTTTAAATAAATGCTTGTACTCTATTGAGGAATTTTTGGTATAAAGACAAATTGTTTGTTATATGTCACAGCTTTAATATTTATGAGTGTTATGACATGTAGACATGTAAATTGTTATAACTGATTTTGTGACGATTGTTTTAACATTTGAAAGTGTTTGTAGCAATAAAATGATTGATTGATTGATTGATTGATATGAGTTTGAGGGTTATCCATGGTGAGGGTGGAAACAAGATGGATCTTCTACATCATAATCTCGCCGAGAGCATTATTATTTATTGTAACAAAATTACAACGTGAAGGCGCAATAAATACTTGATGAACAATCTAATATTAAAACTGACACTATTTCTATTTACATATTATGATTTTCACTCACTTATACTGAGGATACTGGAGGGATGCATTTCATTTCTAAAGAGAAGCTTCATCAGGCTGATGAAGCTGAAATACTTGATGAACAATTTAATATAAATACTTGATGAACAATCTAATATCAAAACTGACTCTGTATTTCTATTTAATATATGATTTTCACTCACTAATACTGGAGATACTGGAGGGATGCATTTCACTTCTAAAGAGAAGCTTCATCAGGCTGATGAAGCTGAAATACTTGATGAACAATTTAATATAAATACTTGATGAACAATCTAATATCAAAACTGACTCTGTATTTCTATTTAATATTATGATTTTCAATCACTTATACTGAGGAAACTGGAGGGATGCATTTCACTTCTAAAGAGAAGCTTCATCAGGCTGATGAAGCTGAAATACTTGATGAACAATTTATTATAAATACTAGATGAACAATCTAATATCAAAACTGACTCTGTATTTCTATTCAATATATGGTTTTCACTCACTTATACTGGAGATACTGGAGGGATGCATTTCACTTCTAAAGAGAAGCTTCATCAGGCTGATGAAGCTGAAATACTTGATGAACAATCTAATATCAAAACTGACACTGTATTTCTATTTAATATATGATTTTCACTCACTTATACTGGAGATACTGGAGGGATGCATTTCACTTCTAAAGAGAAGCTTCATCAGGCTGATAAAGGTTCACTTTAGAAGTGAAATGCATCCCTCCAGTATCTCCAGTATAAGTGAGTGAAAATCACATATTAAATAGAAATACAGAGTCAGTTTTGATATTATATTGTTAAATTTCTCACCTATGCTGAGATTTGTTTGCTGGTCAATTCAATCAAATCAAATCAATTCGTTTTTTATTTGCATGATAATGAAACAGAATACAAAATATAAAATCAAAATATAAAAATATAAATTCAGCACATACCATAAAATATAAAAAATCATAACTTTATAATGCATTTGTTATTATAAATATACATGCGACTCATCTGTGTGTGGAAGGGAGTCTGGAATATTTTTCTCGGCCGGTTTTTACAAATTGATCTGGCTTTTTAGATTTATCACACTTGAAAGCTGTGAACATTGGCTTAATAACAGAAAATTCCAAATAAAATACAGTAAATGTTTACAATGAATCTGAACGAGAACATGACACAATTAAAAAACGATGGGTATCTTCAACTCAAATCAGGGCACAAGTTTTGTTTCATATTGTTTTTTCTCTTTTTTTATTTCTTAGGCATACCGCGGAATACAATAAATTATTGTTGAAATCAGTGACAATTTGAGCTTTATGTGCGATCCCGTTACTTTCTTCATCTACAAATAATATAACAGATTACATATAGCTAATAGAAGATCACCTGTAGATGGAATGTATTAATATTTCTACATTTTCTCTTCCAACCTCTTTTAGCCACCTACTCACCAACCTCTTATACATGTTTATGAAAATTATGAAAATTATTATTTTTATTTTTTGAATTATGAAAATAATTTTAATAATTATGAAAATTTCGTAAAATGTTGGGGATATTCCTGTAAATTATGTGCGCTATGTAAGCTTTGGTGAAAATATTGTCTGAAGGTGATTTTGTTTACTTGCAGGAGCCTGAAGTGGTAGCTGCTGCAGCGGAAGACGTGCCTCCTCCAATCCAGTACACTGGCTCAACCACCAATGTGCATCCGTGGCTGTCGTCCATGGTCAATTATGCGCAGCCAATCAAGTTCCAGGGCTTCGATGTCGCCGAGAGTAAGCTTCAATTGCAAAAACAATTACATTATTAGTTATTTATGAACTAACCTTGGCGTTTCCTTGAAAAGGCTTTTCAAGTCTACCTTGACGTTTCCTTAAAAATTCTTTTCAAGTCTACCTTTACATAAGGTTGTCTCAAGCCAAGGTAGATTCATAAATGGAGAATTGATTGGTCAAGTTACTCAGAAACATTGCAAGAATACGAGACATTGAGCGACTAGTCTAATAAGTCTTAGCAACCAATGCTCGAAGATAAGCTGAATAGTTGGGCGAGCTGAGGACTGTTCAATTTACAATCTTGAAGTATAAACTTTTTTTGTAGATTACTTCTTGGAGACTCCATTTAGAAGTATAAGAGAAGTCAGATTAACAATTATACAATCTTATACATTAGTTACCATAATTACTATATTAATTAGTTGAGGTGAAGCTTAATTTTGATGTGAAAGGAACTCTTTTACACCATAAAAAGCTTTATCAACTAAATATTTTTTAAATATTTATATACAGTAAAACCTGTCTAAGACGGACCCCTTGTAAAACGGAAACCTGCTGAAACGGAATGTTTCATCCGGTCCCTAGGAATTTTGAACAGTATGATCACCCTGTCTAACCCGGAAACCTGCCAAAACGGAAATTTTTTTCAGTCAGATGGAGTTCTGCCTTACACAGGTTTTACTGTATTTTGAAAATTATTTAAAAACTGCGGTAGCTTGTTGTAGAGTTTCCTACCAATATAACTAGGTTTTTGTTTGAATAAGCTACTATTGTGACTCACAAAGTGATAATCTCTCCGGCTTCTTGTATTATAATCGTGTACGTCAAGATTTTGGTTAAAATCGCTCTTTTTTACACATGAAGTAGCTTCATACACATTTAAGCAGGGTACAGTTAGAGACAAAGTCTCTTGAACAACGGTCTTCATGAATCTAATCTATTTACTCCTTCCCCATTCTCATTCACCTAACAGCTTTCTTTTAGATCTTGAACACCTTATCAAGGTTGATACAGTAACTACAAGTCATAAAAAGACTAGTTTTTAAATTGATTTGAAACAGGTTCTTGGTCTAAAAAAGCTAAGGGTCCAATCAATACACATAAAAAATTATATGGCGGATTGGCATACTGATAAGACTGCCAAAACTGATTTTTAGTAGCAAATGTCAAGGCTCTTCTAGCTGCAACATTTTTGAAAACTCAAATTCAGCCAACCTATGGACACGGAAACAAACGATAGAATTAACTCAATTTGATTGTTTATTCCTGCGTTCTAATGCGGTTTGTGTTGGGTTTTTTTTTATAGAAAAGAACATACATCACAACATGAGCTCTTTTGCCGAAACCACCGGTCTTGGATATCTGAAATCTCAGGCGATTGAATTTGTCAACTACAACAAACGTCAGATGAGCCGTATCTACCCTAAGGGCACCCGAGCTGATTCTTCAAACTACATGCCTCAGGTATAGAAACTAGTCCATATGCTTGAAGTACAATCATAATATAAATTCTAAATCTGATATATATTCATCCTCGACTTTATACAGGGTGTTTCAGGAGGAATTTGTCATACTGCTCTAGATGGGCTCCTCTCATCAAAATAGAAAAAAAAGTTCTTATAAACATGGGTCTGGGAACGCTTCATGGAAAAGCAAAAAAGACACTGTTCTCTGCTGAAAATCACTTGCGGGTGGTTCGGAACCCACCTAAAACTGTAGGTCCAACTCATAAATCACCATCATCCAACTCATTACCCACGCACAGGTGTCAGACCTATGTGGGCTTCATCCTCAAAAAAGACTTTCTTTGTAGTGGTGAAAATGATATTGTGGAAGATATAATAGTCTATAATAATACGACGGAGTTGTCACAACCACATTTATTAAAAATATAGAAATACTAGTTTCAGATGTTTCACCATTATCAATCTTAAACAAACCGTTTGAGATTGTTTGTTTGAGATTTATAATGTAGTAACATCCGAAACTAGTATTTCTATATTTTTAATAAATGTGGTTGGGACAGCTTCGTCTTATTATTCATTATGAAATATTTTGAATTGGACTTCCATTCAAAGTTCAATCTCTCGGTTTACAGGTCGAATATAGTGTAATAAATTCATATTGGAAGTCTAAGGCTTGTTTCACACATACCCGGTGCTCTGAAAATCGGTGTCGTTTACCCGGCAGTAGGGACTTATCATTTGAAGCGCTTCACATTTATACAGTGTAATAATGTCGGGTAAACGACACCGGTCAACTTTTTCACATGACAACTGTCGGCCTAATGATCAAATAGGCATCTATTTTTGTATTCCATGTGTATAAACATACTGAGTTTGAGTATAAAAATTATTCATTTATTTAACTAAAATACAGTCAATGTGAATACAACAGGTTATTGCCTTAAACTGCTTTTCACAAAATTTCTAATTAGAATCTTAGGTTTTAGGTCTGTTTCACTAAAAATTACACCTTGAAGCACAATAATTATTCACAACCACTAGTATTTTGTAGAATATTAATTTTTCATTTCAAACTAAGCACTATCACACTCCGAAAATAGATGATATAATTTGGAATTTTGACATTTTTAAACCAAAAATCTTCACTAGTTTATACTCATTACCATAGTTACAACATAACATTATAGTTGAAGAAATCAAAATAAATTTATTTCCTTTATGTTATACATAGCAGGGAAGTGATAGCCGCGAGCCGTAGCAGGTATCTGTTCAATCAGATAGATAAGCTGCGTTCTCGTAGGTCCTGTTTGTAACGGTGACCGATTAGATTGGCCAGCAAAAAAGACACTGCTCTCTGCTGTAAAATCAATTCCCAATGGTTCGGAGCCCACCTAAAACTGTAGGTCCAACTCATCAATCACCATCATCCAACTCATTACCCACGCACAGGTCTCAGACCTATGTGGGCTTCATCCTCAAAAAAAAAAAAAAAAAAAAAAAAAAAATCAATATGAAATAAAACATAATGCATTAATATAACATTTCAAGGAAAATAATTTGCAAAGGCCAAGCCTGAGCGCAGGTAATCTAAAAATTAATACTATTTTATAAAGATAACTTTTACAATATGAAAGGAAAGAAAGGAAAGAGAAGAAAGAAGAGAAATAATATGTAGCCTTTAACTTGTACGTAGATATTAATAGGAGTAAACAATTGATAAAAATAAGGAAATTATAATAGTTGTTACATCGATTTTTGAAAGGAAAACAAATGATGCTATGGTAGGCAGTGGCGTAGCCAGGATTAGATTTCGGGGGGGGGGGGGGCTCACCAAGGGGGGGGGGTGTGGGCAGTGGCTTAGCCAGGATCAAATTTCGGGGGGGGGGGGGGGTATAGGAGGGTCCGGATTTTTTTTTAATTTAGTGGTGTGAAAAGCAAATCTAGACAACTTGTTAGGCTCTAAAGTTCAAAAGAAAGTTTTGAAAAATTACTACCCAAGAACCTAGGTGGCCAGGTTTGAAATGATAAAGTTTGATATACCGATATCTGTGACTATTTTGAGTCAAACCCCTTGAATTGGAACTAATCATACTTAACTTATGTACTGAATCTCAAAATTAATACTAATTATTATTATAAGTTTCAAAAATGTATGTCATTAGCCTAAAACGCACCCAACCCAAAGTTTATGAAATCGGATTTTTTTTAATCATAGCACAGTGATTTTACACGCTTGCATAGAACTTGCATTTATTTGTGTGTTTTCATTTATAAAATCCCAATTTTATGAACTTTGGGTGTGTTTAGGCTAGTGGGTTATACTGAATTTTAACTTCAAAACTAAATTTTCTACAAGATGAGTTTATTCAAAAAGATGATTTATTAATAATTAACAAAGTTAATCCACTTCAAACTTGAAAATTGCATTTTATTTAATGCAATAAATAAATAATTATGGTAGTCACAGTTTTCTAACATGTTTTATTCGATTTCGTAGCTCATTTTAAATCAAAATTATCCATTTGAGCACCTAACAAGTTTCTATATTTGTAAATATTGAGGAAAAATTTGAAAAATGCATTAATCTGACTATAACTGTAGCTATATTCCATTACACAAACAGGGTTTCTGTAATCTGTTCGTTATAATACAGCAAAACAGATAGAACCCTTCGGCTTTAATAAGTCCTTATCTATTAGTTATTTGAGATTTTTTTATTTCTGAAATTTCGGGGGGGGCCCGGGCCCCATGGGCCCCCCCCCTGGCTACGCCACTGATGGTAGGTAGCTAAATAAGTATGTTTATTGTTGTGCTTGATAGGTGTTCTGGAACGCCGGTTGTCAGATGGTGTCTCTGAACTTCCAAACAGCCGATTTGCCAATGCAACTGAATCAGGGCAAGTTCGAGTATAACGGGAACTGTGGCTACCTGTTGAAGCCGGATTTCATGAGGAGAGCTGACCGAAGCTTTGATCCGTTCGCCGAATCGCCTGTTGATGGTGTCATTGCTGCGCAGTGTGCTGTACAGGTAATCAAATCAACTGTTCCATCTGATTCAGCTTTATAAACCTGTTTTTTTTTTGGTCTTCTTAAGCGTCCATTTCATTGAGAAAGTCTACATCGTACTCACTGGAGAATTAGCAATCTGATTGTTAACTCGCACAGTTGAATCGTGTGTTGGGGACTCCAGTTAAGGAGTATAAGACAAGTCAGATCAACAATATTATACACTAGGTACCATAATTACTTCAGTTAGTTGAGGTGAGGCTTAATTTTGATGTGAAAGGAACTCTTGTACACTATAAAAAGCTTTATCAACTAAATATTTCTTCAATTGTTTTTTAAATATTTCTATATTTTCAAGACTCTTCAAAAACTGCGGAAGCTTGTTGTAGAATTTCCTACCAATATAACTAGGTTTTTGTTTGAATAAGCTACTATTGTGACTCACCAAGTGATAATCTCCTCGGCTTCTTGTATTATAATCATGTACATCAAGATTTTGGTTAATATCATTCGTTTTTACATATAAAGTAGCTAGTGATCAAAATTATTACACATAGTCTACAATCAGGGGAAGTGATAGGATGGTAGGATGAACTGTTTAATGATTAGGGGGAACGTGAACTCACATCATGCCTCAGATAATTAAGGGAAGTGATAGCCGCGAGCCGTAGCAAGTATCTGTTCAATCAGAGAGATAAGCTGCGTTCTCGTAGGTCCTGTTTGTAACGGTGACTGATTAGATTGGCCAGCAAAAAAGACACTGTTCTTTGCTGTAAAATCACTTCCCGGTGGTTCGGAACCCACCTAAAACTGTAGGTCCAACTCATCAATCACCATCATCCAACTCATTACCCACACACAGGTCTCAGATCTATGTGGGCTTCATCCTCAAAAAAAAAAAGATGCTTGAAGTAAGAATGCTTTATGATTGGCCAATGAAGCTCGATACAAGAAAAATGTCTTGTACCGTTTTAAAGACCATAAAGGTGCAAATCGACCTCCCATGTTTTGCATATGGAATACACACTTGAAAATTTATTCAACATCAATAAAATGTTGGCAAATTTGCAATATATCAGTAATAGTAGCCACCTAAAGAGCAATGTAGCCTGTATTCTTGTACAAGGGTTTAAAATGTACAGGGAAGTGATAGCCGAGTGCCATAGCAGGTATCTGTTCAATCAGATTAGATAAGCAACGCTCTCCTGGGCCCTCTCTGTAAGGGTGACCGATGGGTTTGGCCAGCAAAAAAGACTGTGTTCTCTGCTGTTAAATATCTACAATACGTTGTATTTTTTATGTTTATCTTTTCATTTCATCTCTACTTCTCTTTCATACTCTATTTTATCTTCTAGAACCTTTTTCCCTTACCATTTCCATTATCATCTCAACAGAAACAACTCAATTGTCTAACATATGGTAATTGATACAAAAACGGGTGACTGATGTTAAAGAAAATTGGTGATAATAAAATAGTTGGAGCAAAACTACGCTAACGATGACGCTGATTCCAACCTGACCAATCTATGTCTCAGGCTGCATCTTGCATTCAAGTGGAGGCATAGAATGGTCATGTTGTAATTAGCGTCATCATTAGGTGTAGCTTTGTTCAAACTATGTATTAACTAAAACATACTTGACCTTGTCAGGGAAAGCAAGCGCATAATTAGTGTATATGAGTAATAGAAGACATTAGTAACAATATAACATTATAGCAATAATATTCTAATTTGAGCGAACTTCCTTTTGCTTCTATTCAGCTATAATCATTCTAGACAGTCTCCATTTATCCTACTCTCTATGCAAATTGAGTTAGAAATTCAGGAGTTCAACTTTTTAATGTTTTACCGGTCCGGCTTAGGAGACTTCTCTCAAAAAATTTAAAGAGGTTTTCAAGAGAGAGCTAGCTAGAGGACTCTGGTTTCTATTCAAACCAAGAATATACAGAGAGTATTATAAAAATCCTAAATTAATATAGCCTGAATGGAAGTAATAAATGTAAATTTAACATTAGACAAATTCAGATGCCCCCATGATGGGAGGCCAGTGGATGCTTAAATATCAATCTATCTATCTTGATGTTATTCATTCTGTATGAGGCTGCCATCAGACTAGCGTGTCTGATTTTATGAATTTCTCAAGAAAAATAAGCAAGATGTCTGTAAATTCAAACCATTATTAAAGTTGAAATGGAAATTAAATTATGTAAATAATAATGTATGAAAGTATTATAGAAATATTTTTATTACAGGTTATTGCTGGCCAATTTTTATCAGATAAAAAAGTAGGAACCTATGTGGAAGTGGATATGTATGGTTTACCCACTGATACCATTCGAAAAGAGTTTCGTACACGCATGGTTCCTAGCAACGGTTTGAACCCAGTCTACAATGAAGAACCATTCCTTTTTAGAAAGGTAAGATTTCTTATGTTTAATTATTACATTTCATGTAAGAAACAAGTGGGTTGTTTAGCATTAAAAACAACCAGAAACAAAATGTTCTAAACTCATTAATAAAAATGAATATTGTATTTCCAATCAATCTAAAACTACATGGAAAAATGTATCTACAAATATTGTTTTTCATTACATATTTTCACAATTATTCTTGAATACACATTTATTTATAAATACAGACGAGATGCATTGTCTTGTTGGAAGACAACAACTTTCGGAAATTGCGGCAGGTCATACAATTCTAAGCTGCCAATTGTTCGACGTCACAGTCTGCTCCGTAAAGAAAAATAAAATCGTCCACATCTCAATTGGCATGTCGTAGAGCTTGAAATGTCGAGAGCATACATGAACATACTGTAGTTTCCATATAACGTGGCAGCAGTATGTTGGGTTAAGATATAGCATGTCCCATCTGCTACACGCTGCCAAGTTATATGAATACTACAGTACATCAATTCAGCTTCCCCGCGCGCGCGGAATCGCAAGAAACGTGATGAATTTAATTTTTATTTGGTGAAAATTGCACATTTCTATATTTTTTCGTTTATTTTCTGTGTTTGATCAAAAGTGCACCATGACTTTACAGACCTTAAAGTATTTTTAAATTACATACTGTAGTTTAGAAATATTGAATTTTCGTGTATCATTTGGTAATAGTATAAATACATTATGTCGAACGTGAATACCTTGATAGTTTAATTAAATTAATCTATTCCTTAGATCATACACTTACATGAACATGCAAAAACAAAAATATTAAGATAAAGTAGAGAAATAAAACAAAAGTAAAATTTATAAATATTTTAAAAAACCCCTTCCAACTATGGTTGCCACTTACTAGGAAAGGTTTTTCATTTAAGGGTAGGAGGAAGAAGGAGAAGAAAGGGAAGGGAGAATTGAAGGATCTATAGGACTAAGGAGGGATGAGCCAGAATCCAAAGGAAAGTTAGTAAACTAGCACACAAGCAGAACAAAAAAAGAAACTGTTCCAAGGAGTCATTAATTATTATAGATCAGAAAAGTAATTGCTCTGAATCCAATATCTTTTTCATTCTCTTGCTCATTTTACTATTGATAATGTATTGCTTGGGAAATCTGTTTATGACAAAATACTTTATGTGTTTAAAGAATCAGGAAAACTTATTGATAGCATAATTATACAGTATTCATTTCACACTAATGGGTCATAATCATGGTATTCTTCTATTCTATATAAAACTCTATTTTTTGACATTTGAAGAGTCTGTTTAAGTATAGTTTTCGTTTTGTTCTCGGTGGCTGGATTTCAAAGTATAATTCCAAGCTTTTTGATGTGACTTTCAGGTCGTCCTGTAAGTTTAGTTTTCGTTTGGTTCTCGGCGGCTGGATTTCAAAGTATAATTCCAAGCTTTTTGATGTGACTTTCAGGTTGACGTGTAAGTTTAGGTTTCGTTTGGTTCTTGGCGGCTGGATTTCAAAGTATAATTCCAAGCTTTGTTATGTGACTTTCAGGTTGTCCTGTAAGTTTAGTTTTCGTTTGGTTCTCGGCGGCTGGATTTCGAAGTATAATTCCAAGCTTTGTTATGTGACTTTCAGGTTGTCCTGTAAGTTTAGTTTTCGTTTGGTTCTCGGCGGCTGGATTTCAAAGTAGAATTCCAAGCTTTTTGATGTGACTTTCAGGTTGTCCTGTAAGTTTAGTTTTCGTTTGGTTCTCGGCGGCTGGATTTCAAAGTAGAATTCCAAGCTTTTTGATGTGACTTTCAGGTTGTCCTGTAAGTTTAGTTTTCGTTTAGTTCTCGGCGGCTGTATTTCAAAGTATATTTATTCCATGCCTCTTTATGTGACTTTCATGTCGTCCTGTAAGCTTAGTTTTCATTTAGTTCACGGCGGCTGGATTTCGAAGTATAATTTCAAGCTTTTTTATGTGACTTTCAGGTCGTCCTGCCCGATCTGGCCGTGCTAAGGTTCGGAGTCTACGACGAGAACGGAAAACTACTCGGCCAGAGAATCCTGCCGCTGGACGGACTGCAGGCCGGCTACAGACACATCTCGCTCAGAACAGAAGCCAACTTTCCCATGTCACTGCCGATGCTCTTCTGCAACATTGAGCTGAAAATCTATGTTCCGGACGGCTTTGAAGACTTTATGGCGGCGCTGTCGGATCCGCGCGCGTTTTTGTCGGCGCAGGAGAAGCGCGCGCAGCAGATGAAAGCGATGGGCATCGAGGAGACCGACATCAACACCAAGGACGTCGTCGAAGGCAAGTCGCAAGATGGCGCCGGTGGAGCCGCCAAAAAAGGCAGCAAATCTAAGAAGCCCGGCGAGGAGGAAAAGAAAGGTTGGTAACATTGCAATTCAGCCACACAAATGAAATTAGCATTAAAGTAATAATTGAATTTCGTGAAACGACATATCTTAATAGAATCATTTTTAGGAATCTTGAAAAATTTATAATTACAACTTCAACATCGTCATCTAGATCAAGATGCTTAGAATCAAGAATAAGTTAGAATGATTTTTACTATTCATATGTAGAACCTAACCTAACCTAACCTGTTATGCAGGACCACCTTAACTGACATAATATAGGTCAGTTCTGCATAGCAAGTTTCTACGTATGATTAGTTTAATGCAAACCACAAAAATGGATGTTCTCAATTTTTTATTAATACTTATTGAAACTAGTCACCTGGACTAACCATTAAGTCACAACAATAAGAATAATTATTGGTCGTCAAAAGTTCAACAAATGCATGAACCTTGTCAGTCAGTCAGAGCACTTAAAAGTAACTACAGATGAATGCCAGTAGGTAAGAAACAAAGTGTCACAGTCTGACCATCAGGAAAACTTTCAGATAGAATATATATGATATTCATGTCACACTAATAGATCACAATCAATGTATTCTTCTAAGCTATATAGAGCTCTTTTTTTGGCATTTGTAGCAATTTTTAATTGAAATTTTCTTTTAAAAATAGATTGGAAGATGCTATTTTAAATGTCAATACTTAAATCATGAAATAATAATCGATTTTTTATTTTACGAATTCATATTAAATCGTTTATTGGCATTTTGCAAAAACATAGAGAACATGAAACTCAACCACCTTACGTTTAAGAGTATCCGTTTGCAGTAGTAATGATTTTAAGATGAATCAAATTGAATCAATTTGTCTTGATATCTAAAACTTCATTTTAAAATTAGACTGTAAAAAGTGATTTCAGAAAAATGTTACTTTCTGTTACGTATTTTTTAAAAACTACAGTTGTTTCTCACTAATTGGGCTCATGTCGTGAAGGTGGAACCAGATTTGTGAATGTGCCGGACTAGTGGATGGTAATTGATGATGGATGGTTGTGAAGTGATAGCCGTGAGCCGTAGCAGGTATCTGTTCAATCAAATAGAGATAAGCAGCGTTCTCCTGGGCACTCTTTGAAAGGGTGACCGATTACATTGGCCAGCAAAAAAGACACTGTTCTCTGCTGTAAAATCACTTCCCGGTGGTTCGGAACCCACCTAAAACTGTAGGTCCAGCTCATCAATCACCACCATCCAACTCATTACCCACGCACAGGTCTCAGACCTCATCCTCAAAAAAAAAAAAAAATAGAAAAACGGTAAATTTCTAAAAAATGGAAAAGTTTTTCAATTTGTTCGTGCTTCATCGTATGCTACTCCTTATATTATGCATTATTTTTTTAAATTTTCAGTTGAAGACATCAAATTTGAGCCGATCACTTTGGAGTCGTTGAAGAGTGAAAAGGCCTATCAGAAAACCCACCGTAAACACCAGAAAGAGCTTGATGCAATGCATAAAAGACAAAACAAAGAGAAAATGGCTATACAGAAGCAACAATGCACTGCTATAGAGAAGCTTGTCAAGGGCAAGAAGTAAGTATCATCTCATCGTGTTAATTTATTATAATATACAAGGCGTATTTTTGCTATTTTTAGGATAGTTATTTTTGATCAATAGAGAGGTTGGGCAAAACTAATCGATTATAAATTAATCTGGAACTTTACATTTTGTATTTTGATGGCGTACACATTTTAATTGTTCACTTGGCTGTAAATTTTATCGTGTGTAATTTTTATTGTTGAATTTCATTTGTTGACTGGCCCATGTATCAACATGTAATATCGGTATGGCTTAAGAACATATCTACCTCTATCGCTAGAGTAGTTCTCTCACAGAGCGCTTTGCTCTCACAGTCGTGACACTCGGCCAATAGCAGCTTGGCAAATGCTTCGTGTGAGGACTGCCTCAAGGTTGTTGTTGTTGTTGTTGTTGTTTTTATTGGGTAATTAAAACTCTAATATTTCTCTTCTATTTCTTGCAAGCATTGCAAATAATTTATTTGGAGAATATGCGTTGTCTTTGGAAAATAGTGTATTTCAGTAATTTTTCTGAAATTGTAACATATTAACAGAATAATTTATTTACATAATAATTAGTAATTATTTACATAATATTAAGTAATTAAGTAATTATTTACATAATATTAAGTTGATTGTTTCTGTTCTTAAGTTATGGAAGAATTATATCTGTTTATTTTTTTATTTTTAAAGAGTATGTTATTGAATTGTATTTCGGTGAATATTGTTTGCTTTGTTTTTCGATTGTTTTACAATGAAAGGATGAGAATTGTTTGTTTTTTAGTTTTGTCACCTCATGGAGATACTTTAAGATCTTTATTACTTTACCTTTAAATTCATTATTGATTTCTCTCATTTCACGAGCTTTCTATGTTTACTAGTAATATTATTGAATTTTATTATTATTGAATATTAGGAGTGGCCGTAGCCGAGTGGGTTAAGTGCTGGTTTGCTAGCCCAAAGGTCCCGGGTTCGATCCCAGTTCTGACCGAAAGTTTTTACCTCGGGCCGCTCCCGTGTTTCGGAGGACACGTTAAGCTGTCGGTCCCGGCTGCCTAAAAACAGTCGTTAAGTCGTCACGTCAGAGGCTCTGAATTTATTCAGGTGCGACCTGATAACTCTGACACCAGACCTGAGCCAGCCAGATCACACGATATTATTATTATTATTGAATGAACTCACAGCTAGCGCTCAAGTATTTACTTTGCTGGCTGTGCCAAAAATGTGTTATACACTTTATATTGTGAATTTTCTTATATTTGTATTTTTGTATTTTGGCGAAATAAAAATATTATTATTATTATAATTAATTAAGTAATTATTTACGTAATAATTAGTAACATAATAATTTTATTTGTTTGCCGATACAATTGGAAAAAACAGAAAGAAACAAATAAAGTAATTGATGAAAAACACTAAAATAAAATGCAAACTATAAAGTACGGTACTAAATTGGCAATACTAGCGAAGCAAGCTTAAGCGCTGAGTTCATAAAACTAAACAAATTAAAATTGAACAAATTAAAAACTCATCTACTATGAAATTATACAGTCTTTGCATAAACTACTATATTATTGTTACAAAAGGAAACAAGCAGTTATTCATGCAGTTGTTCTACGTAGATCATTCCATTCATGGTCGCACGTGACTGACATCCGATCTTCACTCTCTCTTGCTCTTCACATGTCTTTGTCACTCTTATTCTTCAAGTCTGCAACTCTCTATCTCAATTAAATTTCTCGAGATTTCTGCATTCTTCCTGAACAATCGAGGTATATATTACAAGCATTCTTGAAGATTCTCGAAGCGTCTAGTGACCTCCAATTCTTGGAATTATACAACTACACCAGCTATATAAAGGAGTCCACGTGAACCAGTGAGTTTAGTTTTACAAACCCGCGTGACAGATTGTATTACAGATCTCGTGAGAGGGACAATCCAGTGCCAGTTGAGTAAACAGTGCTTTATTCAGTCTTCAGACAGTGTCAAGTGCAGAGACGGGTGTTTGCTGTTTGTGCAGCTTACTGATAGTTTAAGGACGTTGTGTTAAGTGATATTATTTGGGACTGTCAAATAACGAATTGGACTGTGTTTTTGTAAGTGATTAGTTGCTCTTTTTATAATTTCTTTCTGCATTATTGTACCAGTTTATTGGACTCTTGTTTCTTTTATTATTGATCAGCCTGTAATTAATTATTCATTTGTAGTTTATTGGACTCTTGTTTCTTTTATTATTGATCAGCCTGTAATTAATTATTCATTTGTAGTTTATTGGACTCTTGTTTCTTTTATTATTGATCAGCCTGTAATTAATTATTCATTTGTAGTTTATTGGACTCTTGTTTCTTTTATTATTGATCAGCCTGTAATTAATTATTCATTTGTAGTTTATTGGACTCTTGTTTCTTTTATTATTGATCAGCCTGTAATAAATTATCCATTAATTTTCGTAGTAATGGCGAAGGTGATATTGTGGAAGGTATCCATAATGAATAATAAGACGAAATTGTCACAACCACATTTATTAAAACTTCGAGAAACTAGTTTCGGTTGTTACACCATTATCAATCTCAATCAAACTGTTTCTCGAAGTTTTAATAAATGTGGTTGTGACAATTTCGTCTTATTATTCATTAATTCTTGTAATAATTACTGAAAATAGGTATTAGCTTGTCATTTGATGATCTGTTTTTCTTTATTAATTGAACTTACAAATATTTGTGTGTAAATAGACTAATTTGTGTA
This sequence comes from Conomelus anceps, assembly GCA_948455865.1. Classification (NCBI taxonomy): domain Eukaryota; kingdom Metazoa; phylum Arthropoda; class Insecta; order Hemiptera; family Delphacidae; genus Conomelus; species Conomelus anceps. The sequence goes on from OX418226.1 coordinate 42,462,244, forward strand.
AATAAAGAGCAAGTGTGAAATTTAGTGTTGCCAACCTTATTTTAGCCAGTAGAACTCGTATCATTATTTTCTTTTGATTGAACTGAATGGTTGTGTTGTGTTTTGCAGTAAGAACGATTTGATGAACGAGCCAGCTATCAGGAAGCTGGTGACGGAGCAGACGGCTCAGTGGTCGGAGATGATGGAGAGGCACCGCAAGGAGGAGTGGAACACCCTCAAGCAGCAGGTCCAGGAACAGCAGGAGGCGTTGACCCGGCTCATGGAGGTCGTCCAGGCTACGCAAATCAAACAGATCGAAGCCAAACACGAGAGGTATCGTATTAGAGTTTTAACATGAATTTTTTATGAAATAATAATAATAAGCGGATGGCTTTTAATGGTGGGGAGACCCTTACGGGTAGTTCCACCTCGCCGTTTGTGCCATGTTACGGGGAACATGGTGGACCTACTGTTTTAGGTGGGTTCCGAACCTCCGGGTAAGTGATAATAAAGCTTGTAACATCAAGTCATTGAAGCACGGTCACCCATCCAAGCGCATTCTTGAGCGGTCGTGACTGAACATCACGACCACTTGAACACCACGCTCACCGCATGACCAATCACCACCCTTTTATGAAATACTTTTGTATTGTAAACACTTGTGTGTGTAAGCTATTTCGCATTGTTGTAATGCATCCTCAACAAGTCACTTGCAACAAGTTTTCTTTGTGAACACACCCGTATAAATACGCCTACTGATACAGTATAATGCTTCCTGCGAATAAATAAATATAAATATATATATATTTTTTGAGGATGAAGCCCACATAGGTCTGAGACCTGTGCGTGGGTAATGAGTTGGATGATGGTGATTGATGAGTTGGACCTACAGTTTTAGGTGGTTCCGAACCACCGGGAAGTGATTTATTTCCCCAAAGCTCATATCTATGAACACTTGGAAATAAACAAATCATTCATGATAGTTGCAAAGTTAGATCATTACAAAATCATGAAAACTTACAGTATTGTAAAAATATTTCATGTAAAATATTCAAAATAATATATATAGGCTATTTCTGAGAGTTGAATTAACCCTGAATTGAAGCAGCCACACAATTTAATTAAAATTTTAGGAAAGAAAACGAGCGTCTGAACAGCGAGCGCTAAAAATATACATATTCACTTTATCATTAGGATATTACAGAGATTGGAAAATATAAAATAGCTTCACACTGTTTATGGCACAAAGAAGGAATAAATAAGGTGCAATATTCTTTCTTAGTAATGGCGAAGGTGATATTGTGGAAGGTATCCATAATGAAAAATAAGACGAAATTGTCACAACCACATTTATTAAAACTTCGAGAAACTAGTTTCGGTTGTTACACCATTATCAATCTCAATCAAACTCTAGTTGTGCAATATTCTTTTTACAAGCAACAAAATAATAATTCTCACAGTTTTTTTCAACAAATCATGCCTTCCACCTCTATACCATTCAATGCTCGAAGCCATTTACCTTTATGCTTCCAATAATCGGTTTGGGATTCATTTGGCTCCGTTTAGAATTTTTCTCCGATTTTTGGGTGATTCTTTTACTAAGGTACAAATAGAAAAACATTTGCTTATCAATTGCAAAATAGAAAAATACTGTTAAAAAACAACTTGTATTGTAACATGGAATTTTTATAATTTTATGACTGTCCAACGTGAAGTTGTTATTACTTTTGTTAGTGAATTGTGTACAGGAATGCACATATTTTGTGTTTCTTTTTCCTGACCTCTAAAGCGCGAAATGTCTTTCAAGTACTGTAATCTAGACTTCTATTAATGTTATAATATTTATTATAATAATAGTATTATTATTATATTAATTGTAATATTATTATTATTATATTAATTATAATATTATTATTATATTAATTATAATATTATTATTATATTATAATGTAATATTAAATTATTTTTAGAGAAATGAAAGAAATGAACACAAGGCAAGCAAAGATCTCAGTTGAAACGATGAAAGAAGTACAAAATGATAAAACGCTGAAGACAAAGGCCGAAAAGGATCGTCGACTGAGGGAGAAGAAGCAGAACAACACGAAGAAATTCATGGATGAACGAAAATTCGCTCAGGTAAATATTTTTATAATCGTTTATAAATTAATTAATCTAGTTTAGCTGTGGAAAAAAGGCTCGAGTTTCTAAAACAGTGGGAGAAAGAATTTAAACTTGTTTGGAGAGTATTAAGCTTAGGCGACTACAGAATTCGATAGATTGGATATAATAGTTCAAGCACTTGAGTACGAAAAAGGGGGCAATTATTACAGAAAGTTACAAGAGTTATTTGATTGAACTCAAGGGATTTTTTTTGGAGGATGAAGCCCACATAAGTCTGAGACCTGTGCGTGGGTAATGAATTGGATGGTAGTGATTGATGAGTTGGACCTACAGTTTTAGGTGGGTTCCGATCCACCAAGCACCGGGAAGTGATTCGGAAACCACCTAAAACTGTAGGTCCAAGTCATCAATCAACATCATCCGATTCATTTCGTTCGTTAGTAACGAACATTTTATCCTAGGTTTACAAACACAGTAGTGAACTATTAAAATGATTGGAACCGTGTCTAATATTGGAATTTGCGAAATCAATATTGCAGTTATAAAGATGCTGTGCGAAATTAAAATTAAAATGTTATGAAACTCCCGTTGAAATGGAAAGATCTTCCTTGAAAAGGATGATTTGTGAAAGGAATGATTACGACTCATTGATTTGATCAGTGATTTCTATTGAACTAATTCAATTTGAGGAAATGTAAATTTGCATTTTTATTTAATAATACTTGAAAAAGTGTAGAATTATCGTAACGGAATCAGAGTTTGTTATGAAGGTCATTATCGCTGGTTCCGTCCAGCCAGAAGTAATGGCTTCCTTGCTCCTAGGTATAGAATAGAACGACTTTTTTATTGGTTGAAGTAGCGAAGTTTGGACAGTAATGTCCACTCTACCACTTAACCACGAACTTAACCTTGGTATTGACCACTTAACCTTGGTATCTGAGTAGGTTAAAACAAATGCAAATCCTGCAGATGGATAGGAAAAAGAGATTCAATACAAAACAAGATAATACTGTTCCTATAATGAGCTAAACTTCAGCTAGTTCGCTTTGCTTCTCTTGATTATGACCTTCATAACAAACTCTGATTCCGTTACGATAATTCGACACTTTTTAATGTAGTATTCATAAAAATACAAACTTACATTAAAAAATTACATAAAAAATGCTCAATAAAATATCGTGTATAAAATTGAAAAATTTTGCATAAATGCTTATCTTCCCATTTAACATCATTAAAGAATATACATCTGTTTGAAAATGTATGACAATAAACTCAAACTTCTTTGATATGTTTCAATAAATATATATATCTAGGTTTTTGATTTCTAATTCTGGTGCCGATCTACTCCTGAAAATAATAAATAAAAGAATATAATAAATAAATGAAAGAATATAATAAATAAATAAAAGAAGATTATAAAATTATTATTAAAAGAAAATATTATTAAAATAATAATTATTATTAAAAGAAAATAATATATAAAAGAAGAGTCTAGTACTGCATCGGCATTTTGATAAACTTATAACAAGCATGAATGTAAAAATAGTTTTTTAACTCAAAATTATTAAATAAATTCAATATTATCAACTCTTTTTGAACTGTTTTCAGTGTTAAAGTGGACTTTCAAATTAATAATAACTATGAATTTAAAAAAGAAACCAAATAAAAAAAAGTGAATTTTTAATTTAATAATAACTACATTTTATGAAGAAAGTAGTTTTTGGGCTTAAAGTTCGTTGATTCTCCGCATTTTTTTTTTTTTAGGATGAAGCCCACATAGGTCTGAGACCTGTGCGTGGGTAACGAGTTGGATAATGGTGATTGATGAGTTGGACCTACAGTTTTAGGTGGGTTCCAAACCACCCGCAAGTGATTTTACAGCAGAGAACAGTGTCTTTTACTTGCTGGCCGATCTAATTGGTCACCGTTACAAACAGGACCTACGAGAACGCAGCTTATCTCTCTGATTGATCAGATACCTGCTACGGCTCGCGGCTATCACTTCCTTTTCTTTTGTAATTTAGTCTTTGTGAATAAATAAATAGTAAGTAATAAGTAATTTGTAATTTGTAAATTGTAATTTGGATATTTTAGATGAAGCAAGGCAAAGAAAAGGACAAACTTGTAGTCAAGCACGACAAACAGAAACTAGAATTGAAAAAAGAGTTGGAAGACGTGAGTATATTATATTCTTTTAACTTTTCCAGTTTTCTCCTAATTACTCTCTCTCTCTATACTTGTTTATACTGAGGATGCCAACTGCTTTAAGCAAATTCAAATATCTTCCTTAGTAATGGCGAAGGTGATATTGTGGAAGGTATCCATAATGAAAAATAAGACGAAATTGTCACAACCACATTTATTAAAACTTCGAGAAACTAGTTTCGGTTGTTACACCATTATCAATCTCAATCAAACTGAAAACTGAAGTACAGAGAAGCCTTATATATACTGTACATGAAATGATACTATTGGCTAAGAGGGAAAGAGGCTGACCGTAATCGGACGTTGTGATTGGTTGTCAAGTCACGCCCCCTGGTGGGAGGAGTAACAAGCAAAAATACGAGTCAAATCAATAACTAAACACTGTGAACAACAAGAAAGTAACAAAAAATTTGTAATAAGGCTAGAATTTAATCAAATTAAAATTTAAAAAATTAGAAGCTTGCTGAAATGCAATCAAGGTCAACTGAGAAATACACATGAGAACTGCTTTTTATAAATAGGCTGGAATTATAATGAAACCAAGTTAGTTGTATTGAATTGGTTAAAATAAATTTGGTCATTTAAATTAGTTATGGAATCGATTTTTACCAACTTAGTTATCTCCAAAGCTTCTAAAATGTTCAATTGTCTGCCTTTGCCAATCAAATGCAGAAATTCAACATTTTCTTCAGCCTTGAACTTGTGTCCATTATTAATGAGATGTTCTGCAAAATTTGAATCTCCTTTTTGGGTTTTCCAATCCCTGATATGTTCATTTAATCTACATTTGAAACTTCTACCAGTCTGACCCACATAACAAGCATTACAATCACCGCAATTCAATTTATCAAAACAATCTCAAAACACCGCATTCAATGGAGATAAACCGCAAAACAATCTTGTTTGTGATCAAAAATTACAATTTAAATGGTTCATCCCTCTGTAAGCAAGCGCTTGTGTTGAGGGATGAGAATGATATAAGGCATAATGCATAAGGCATAATGAAGCCTTCGTGGTTATGCCGATATAATGTTGTAGTTTTCTTTTTCTTGGAATTATAAAAATATGTATTTGTTTTCTATTTATTTTCAAGAATGTATTTTCTTTTCTTTTCTTTTAATGTTTTGTAAATAAAGGCATTTTACTACTACTACTACTACTTCTACTACTACTACAACAGGTGCCTTAACTTTAATCTCTGGTGCGGCTTAAGAGGCAGTAATAATCCAATCATATTAGCCTGAAAGATACTTGTAGGATGTTTAGAACTCACATCTTTCTTGTGTCTTAAAGGCAGTCATAATACAATCTTTACCAAAATGTTTGCATATTATGTTAATTATATAATAAATAAATATTTGAATTTAATTACCTAATTTTGTATAGAATTATATACGCTTATTTAAATAAACAGGAATGTATAGTTGTAAAATTACCGAAGTTTATTCGATTTTTCAGCTCATTTTACAATTTCTGAATGAGTGAATTAATGAGGATAGCTTTCAACTTTAGCCAATGTGGCTTTCTCTTTTTCAGATGATCGAGATGTACAAGAATGAAGAGATAGAGTACGAGCTGTCACAGAAAGTTGAATTCTTTGCCTAAAAACCTTTCATATAAATGTTGTCTGCACCAGCATCTCCAGACTGCGATATAGCTATGCGCATATCTTCTGCCAAATAATTCTACTCCCGAAACATCCATACTGTCTAGTCATATTGATATAGTATAGCGACTATTAATTTTTAAGTTAACTAAATTGAGTGAAATGTGAAAGCCGCAATCTATTCCTTACTGTGATTCTTATCTGAGGGTGAAGTATCCCTTATCTGCATTTATTCTATTATATCTTTTTCGTTGTATCAATTATTGATTGTTTGATACATGTGAAGAAATACTATGTGTAATCTCATGCTGTTGTTTTACTTGTAAATATTTTATCTGCATTACCATCTTTATGAGATTGCTTAATAGATTGTTTCAATAGAAATTGTCGAAGTAGCGTACAGGATAGATTGTGAAAATTTATGTTCATTGTTGCATCCATAAAATCATCTACATACATACTTTGAAGAGTTTTATTAGGTTTACCTTTTATAACAGTTATCTACTTGAGTTATAACAACTTAAAAAACACTTGAGTGGAAATCGTGACTCACTTTATGGCGTGCCGGCCGCTTCACTCGAGTGTACTGTGGGTCGTCTCACATTGGATGATGGTGATTGATGATTTGGACCTACAGTTTTAGGTGGGTTCCGAACCACCGGGAAGTGATTTCACAGCAGAGAACAGTGTCTTTTTTGTAGAAGTATCTTATCAGTGTACTTTTTATAGCAGTAGAATGTAGAGGAAGCAACAGGCTTTACAGCCCAAAACTGCTTCCTCTTCTAAATTTCAATACAGAAATTTCCAAATAAAGGTATAGATACTAGACTCTAGAAGTCACAGTTTCACTATTAATTTTAATTAGAAAAAGAATATTATCCATTTCTTCTTCAAAAAGATGTACATGAGGGTCAATAAAAAAAACAAATCACCAAACAAACAATATGAAAATATTAGAGAATTTTGAAATATTTAGTCCAAAAATTTCGAACCGAAATTGAACATGTTCACAATTCCGCACAAAATGAATGAAAAGTAAATATTTTCTGTGCTGTTGGGTATGGAATGTATGATAATGCTTGAAACCTTAAATTATTACACATGAATGAAAATCTGTGAAGTTGAAATTCCAAATTCACAAAAATTGGTATTAGTTGTTGAATGTCTTAATTTAATTCTACTTCAGGTTATTACGATTTAGTTGAAAGGACAAAAATATCCAGGTTTTATTGGGTTTTTCTCCCATTCTGTTAGGTGGGAAGTGCATGATTATATTGAAACCTTTTTTCAACCTTGTTTTAAACTGAGTAGTCTTTTTTCGGAGGATGAAGCCCACAAGTTAACTTTTAAATTAATAGTTGTTAAGTGAGAAGATTCATTTTTTTTTTAGTGAAGGTTTTTAGCAAATCTTAAATTTTAGTCCGCGTTAACCTCAATGTTTTGGACAATACATTTATTCAAAATTTGTGAAGGGAGCAGTTTTGGACTTAAGTCTGTTGCGCCTTCACATTTTTTTTTTTTGAGGATGAAGCCCACATAGGTCCGAGACCTGTGCGTGGGTAATGAGTTGGATGATGGTGATTGATGAGTTGGACTTACAGTTTTAGGTGGTTTCCGAACCACCGGGAAGTGATTTTACAGCAGAGAACAGTGTCTTTTTTGCTGGTCAATCTAATCGGTCACCGTTACAAACAGGACCTACGAGAACGCAGCGATAAGCTGATTGAACAGATACCTGCTACGGCTCGTAGATGTAGAAGATGTATCTTCAACATCATACTTAAGTTACTTAGCAGCAAGATATTCATAAGCCGTCTCAAATCGAATTGGATATGCACTGCAATATAAGGTAACGGGATATTCGGTTTGAAAGCTAACTAAAAATTTATTTAAGTTTCTTCGTAGTGCTGAAGGTAATGTTATGGGTTCTATGTCTAAAATAACGCTGGCAACACTTAAATTTATCACTTGCACTTTATTAACACAAATAATCTACAAATCACACTGGTCAGTAATTTCTAATTTCTAACAGAAAAATAAGCAATTAAAAACAGATAAAACGATATTGTTCAACTGATAATGAGTTTTCAATATTACCATACAAAAATCAATCACTAAAAGTTAAAAAGGCTGATCTAATATTAAATAATAACTACAATAAACTATCCAATAATATTCAAAAAGAAACATCGAAAAAGAACAATTAACTTACGTAGCACTAGTCCGTAATACAACAAAAACTATTCAGTAGATCACTGGTATGAATTAAATATGAAAAAGAATTATCACTATAGTCACTAAGAGAATTATCACTATATAGGCACAATATAATTATAGAACTGTCACAACTTGTTTATCATGACGAATTTCAAACAAGACTGAACTAAGATGGTGAAGATCCATCTTGTTTCCACTAATATGTATTATAAACTTAAAAAACACTTTTAAATGGAAATTGACTCACGTTATGGTGTGACGGCCGTTTCGCTCTGTTGTCTAGAGCATCATCATGAGGTACTGTGGGTCGTCTGATGATGCTCTAGACAACAGAGCGAAACGGCCGTCACGCCATAACGTGAGTCAATTTCCATTTAAAAGTGTTTTTTAAGTTTATAAGACTGAACTAATTTACAAAAGTCTCCCTCTATTTATACAGGGTGTTTCGGAACTCTCTACCATTACTGATGTGGGCCTCTACCGTGAGCCTCTGATGTGGTTTAAATCCTACCTGTCTTCTAGAAGTCAAGTTGTGAAAATACAGAATACTAGAAGCATGGCTCTAAACTTGATGTGTGGTGTGCCGCAGGGTCTGTTCTTGGACCCATACTATTTTTGATATTTATGAACGACTTTTATTCATCCCAACTCTATGTTTGCATTACAGCATTTGCCGATGATACAGCCCTCTCTTACAGCGCTATTTCTCAAGATGATCTTCATTCCAGTATGCAGCTTGACCTCAATAGGATCTCTTTGTGGTTTCACCTTAACAGACTCAAATTAAATGTCACTAAAAGTGTCTTACTAGTGAGCCCAACGGGCTGGAAAACTCGCTTGCAAACAACTAATTTTGGAAAGGGAAACTCATTTGGGAAGCTTATCCTAGGGGAAGGTAGTACGAAAAACGGCTGTTTAGAAGATAATGATTTACATAAAATTCACAAGACATCTATCACTTGAAGTTCAAGTTCATCGTTGCTCTGATACACACATTTATTTTCCACAAAAAAGACCTACCGTGCTCATAGACCTATATATCAGGGCAATTGAATTAGTGTATCTATAATAATAATAATAATAATAATAATAATAATATCGTGTGACCTGGCTGGCTCAGATCTGGTGTCAGAGTTATCAGGTCGCACCTGAATAAGTTCAGGGCCTCTGACGTGACTTAACGACTGTTTTTTAGGCAGCCGGGACCGACAGCTTAACGTGTCCTCCGAAACACGGGAGTGGCCCGAGGTAAAAACTTTCGGTTAGAACTGGGATCGAACCCGGGACCTTTGGGCTAGCAAACCAGCACTTAGCCCACTCGGCTACGGCCACTCCAGAGTAGATATATTTACCATATAAAAAACAGCTGTTATTCATCCATATTTTATCAGGGAAATGAAATTAGTATATCAGCTGATAGAGATTCTATAAAAAGCCTGATCGCATTTATTCACCTACAGCTGATAACTCAAAATATATTTTGAAATCTATATCGAATTCCATATGGTGAAAACAACTATTTTCTATATATAGTAATATAGATATATTAATGAAGGGCTGAGAACCTATCCTTTTGTTTCGCCTCTAAAAGGATGAAGGAGGAGTCGGTTAATTTTATTGGCCAACGAACTTGACCTGTCTAAAGATACCAAGAATCTGTGTTTCAAATTTGAAGTTGATTGATAAAGGCGTTCGAAAGTTATCGTGGAACATACAAACACAACGCCTCGAGCCTCAAGTCAAAAGGAACAACTCGCTTCGCTCGTTCAATGATCTTTTCGTTTTCTCACTCTCTTGATTTCGGTGTTCCATTGAAATTCCATGCAGTAAATTGTAACCAAATAAGTTGTTCTTGTGAGGTACTGACAAAATGTCATCAGACCAAGTATCTTGGATTAATAAACAGAATTTATATAATATTTGTCATATATACATATATTTGTCAGTTTATTCAATTGTCAGTCACTTCAAACTAACTTGGATTAATAGTTGATGAAAATCTTTCTTGGAAAATTCAAAAATCAATTGCATTATTCCCTACGGCTTTTGTTTTTCCTCAGGCAAATGTGCCCTGCTCCTCTACTAAGACAAGTGTTTATGCTTTGGTCCACTCAAGGCTTGAGTATGGGCTTACCCTCTGGGGTAGCGCATATCAGTCCAGCCTAAAGCCTATAATCGCTCTTCAAAAAAAATTTGTTAGGCTAATAAATGGTGTTGGGGAGAGCAGCTCCCGTTTCCGCCATTTTTGCGGTCTAAGATTTTGCCATTAAGACACCATTATGTCTATAAAGTACTGAGATTATTCTACAATGGTGGCGGTGACGGGGGAATATCCTGCGCTGCGGTGCCCACAATGCATATTACAAAAGGAGCTGTGGATGGGGTGCTTCGTCTTATTTTTTTTTTTTGAGGATGAAGCCCACATAGGTCTGAGACCTGTGCGTGGGTAATGAGTTGGAGATTGATGAGTTGGGCCTACAGTTTCAGGTGGGTTCCGAACCACCGGGAAGTGATTTTACTGCAGAGAACAGTGTCTTTTTTGCTGGCCAATCTAATCGGTCACCGTTACGAACAGGACCTACGAGAACGCAGCTTATCTCTCTGATTGAACAGATACCTGCTACGGCTCGCGGCTATCACTTCCCTTCTCTTCCAAAAAAGTTTTGTTTTTCTGGGACCTAAATTCTATAACTCTACCTTCTCAAGCAAGAGTCTCGGGCTTGTCCTCACATAGATTTTCTAAATCACTGCATACCTTTCTATCCAGTCTAAATAAGGACGATATTGAGGTTCATTACAGGGTTATACTCTGATTCTGGGTTTGAATTCAAATAGTTCAACTTACATTTTGTTCCGATGAATTTCAGGATTAATAATTATTATCATTGATCAGGGATAGAACCTTGATCAGTGGCGTAACGTACACCCCCGCAGAGCCCAAGGGGGGGGGGGCCCGGAATGAAAATATATTTTTCAAGAAATGGCCCGTGCCCAGACTAAAATAAATTTTTTTTTCCAAAAGAAATAAAACTGAAACACTGAAGGAAGAAAGAAAGAATGAATTGGCTAAATATTGTCAGGCCAATGTTTATTGTTTACTTTATCAATTAATTCCCAGATAGCAGATAATTCGCAGATATAGTGAAGGAATTCAGAAGCAGGATGTTGTGACTTCGGGAATGGAGACATACCGAGGACAAAACACTCTTCAAACAAACTTATCTAGACTGTTATAAATCATGACGGCTATGTCTCCACAGTGCAAATATTAGAGGAAATTAATATTATTTTCCCATCGAATTCCTCAATGTATATTAGCATATACGAAGTAATGGAAAGTGGGGGGTTGTGTAGAAGTTAAAGTCAATATTTTTCTTCATACAGTATTTTGAATTCAGTCTCTTTTGAATCGTCCTGTTGGATACACGTGTCCGGTAAATTGGCCTAGAGTAAACCGTATGTTTATTCATTATTGAGTTCGTGATCGTGAATTTTATTATTTGGAGTGCCATTTTTTTTTCATTTCTATTCTATTTTTCAACATGCTGCGTTTATGGTATTGTGATGTTGTGTTATGTTAGTTATTTCTATTTTTTATCGACTAGTACATTTTTGAAAAATATGCTCAGAAGGAATATTTATACCCTTGATATATCGGATAAATTACGTGATTATTGTATAAGTATATAAATAATAGTTTTGGAACAATTGTCAGTTCTCCCAACGCAGTTGAATTTTTTTCTTATAATAGGATCAAGTACTGTATAAGTAGTTTACGTTTTCTATCTCCTGTCTCTTAAGAATAAATTTCTTAAATTTTTTCTCTTTTCCTGACTTAGTAATTTCGCGGTAATTTAGATAAAATGCCTTTTTATTAAAAATTGAACCTGTGTCCGTGTCTGCAAATGATGCGAATTCTGAGAGAGCACATTTTCTGGGAAAAGGAGCGAAGGTGCTAACAAGGAGGATGTGAATGTGGATCCTATGGAAGACATCAATTTCAAGGTTTCTAGGTTTCAAGATTAATTATTTATAATATAATCAACTCTCAACTATTTCCATCTTTCAGAAGCCCGCACGCTACAGCCCAAATCATTAGACTTGCCCCCCTTGAAACATGATTGAATTTTAAAATTTAATTTATAAAAAGGTGAATAGTTCTTACATAATTATAACTGCCCACAAATATAATTATGCAAGTTTTTCAGGGGGGGGGGGGGGTGGCAAGGCTAAGGGGGGATATTTATATGATTTTGAGGGGCCCGGAAAATCGGTTGCGGGGGGGCCAACTGGAAAACGTTACGCCACTGACCTTGATGGTTTATCTATGGTATGACTACCTGGTACAAAATTAGAGATTTTTGCAAAAAACCAAGCGTTTTTTCTGTAAAACATGAAATTCTCTCAGATTTGGTTGATATTTGGTACACAGATAGGGCTTGTCCCGAGGACAGTCTATATCAAAATTTGGAGACAGCGATCACACAGGCAATTTTAAAGCCATTCACTTGAAAGAAATAGGCTAATCTCTATCTATAAAAGGATGATACCCTGACTCACTCATCAACGCAGCGCCAAATAAACTACTAGGCCTATGAGCTTGAAATTTCGTATGAACAATCCTTATAGGATTTCACCGTGCAATAATAAAGGATTTTTCAAAATTCACAATTTTAGGGGTGTTTTTAGGGGGTTAAAGTTTGCCTATGCAAAGCACAGGTACATGGCTAGCTAGCTTACTGGGATCTTTTAATCATATGGAAAATAATTTGAAATTTTTCGATCTGCTGTACATGCTGTTTCGATGGACAAGCTGTTTGTATGTTTTGCAAATCATCATTCACCTAACCTACTGAACTTGCCGGCCAAACAGCTTAAAGGAACAGCTGATAGAAGTCAACAGTTTTTAATCATATGGCAGGCCCCTTAGCGGCGTTATTTACGCTGTCTGGAACGCAAAAACTTTGCATGTAGGATACCGTGCAGTTGGAGCCTTGCAGTATGTAGGAAACACATATGACTGGGATCATACCCATATACTGGGAAATGTAATTATGCCAGGTTGATGACATCATTCTGTTAACCAATGCAGCTAGAAATTTGAAATGTATTCTCAGTACCGGTAGGAGGTGGCGAATAATAAAATAAAAAACCTAACTTCTTCCCTAATAGTCCTAGAAGGTTGAAATTTGAAATTTATCCTCAGTGGGAGGTGACAAATAATAAAATCAATCATTTTTTATGAGAACGCAGCAACGCGCGTCGGGCCAGCTAGTTACATATATTCAAATGTTCATTTCTCCTAAATGGGAGAGTTAATTTGCCCAATTTGATTACGTATTCTTGAAGGTCTCTTCAAGTACTATCAACCACCACAGTACAAGCATTTTAAATATTCGAAGTTTTTGCAAAAAGTCATGGACTATATTCCAAGGACTAACCAATGGACGTTTTTCTGACAAAAAATGAATATTTTGCAGATTTGGTTGTTATTTTTGGTACACAAATAACAACAATTAGACAAGGAAGAAATTATTACATACTAAAGCCGCGTCTCCACCAACCGAACATGTCTGCCGAACATTGTTGGCTATTACAAAAAACGAGCAAACATTAAACATATGCTGGGTCACCAAACATGTTCGTGAGTTCAATTGAAATGTTCGGTCTGTGAGCGAACAGTGACGACCAACAACAGGTTCTCGCCACTAACCCCACCTCGATCATAATGTTCGAGAAGGCGTCCACACCAAACCAACTCCAAAAAATGTTCGGCGACATCAGCTGATTCCAGCGATGAACAGTGTTCGCTGGAATCAGCTGATGTCGCCGAACATTTTTTGGAGTTGGTTTGGTGTGGACGCCTTCTCGAACATTATGATAATGGTGAGAACCTGTTGTTGGTCGTCACTGTTCGCTCACAGACCGAACATTACAATTAAACTCACGAACATGTTTGGTGACCCATATGTTTAATGTTTGTCCGTTTTTTGTATTCGCCAACAATGTTCGGCAGACATGTTCGGTTGGTGGAGACGCGGCTTTAGAAATTCTCATAATTCCTGGAGGGAAGTGAATTTCTGCAATTTGATCACATATTTTTTAGGGTGTCAAGTACTATCAACCACCAGTATAAGCATTTTTAAATATTTGAAGATTTACGAAAAAAACATGGACTATACATCGGGCGCTTTTTTCACCTAAGAAGTTGATATTAGCAACGCAGTTCGTCATGGAACAAGAAATACAGGAGAATAAAACAATAAAAATGGACTGAGTATTGGGTTTGTTCGGCATTTTTCTCATTTTAGAATCCTATACATACTCAATCAGTTTCAGACAAAAATGAATCAGAATTCAGAATGAATGAATTCAGAATCGATTCATTGGTAAGCGGCTACATTAAGCGGTAATTGGCAGTTGAAGCGTTCGCCAGGCGTGGAGTGAAATACTGGAGCTCATACTCGCTATATACAATCAATTTGCTCTTCAATTATCAACAATTTTTCAAGGATCTCAGGTTCTTGGGGGGTGCTTAAGCCCCCCCCCCCTGGGTGCACCATTGGTGGCGTGAACTATAGAAAATCAATAATTTAGAATGTAAACATCTTGTTTCAATTCTCAATCTCATTTCCATCCCACAGGTTCAAGTCACATTGACACTAGCAGTGCCAATACTTCTCCCCGAACAAGAGGAAAGTCCGCTAAAATATTTCTCAGGTTCTGGATACCATGTACTCAACTGTGTTGCTGCATGCCCTGCACAATATTATATAGAAATTCATTTGTATACCCTTGATTACCATTTGCATATGGAAGCCCCGAATCATTTGCATTATGTATTATTTATTTACAGCCTATTGCTTGATTGTATTTTTGTCATGAATGAATAAATAAATATTATGGATACCCTGAACATACAAATCCTAGATAACCAGCCGATATTCAAATTAGGTAGAGTGGTGTCAATCGTGCGGATCTCACTTGAACGGCAATGATTTGGAAGACAGCTTCCTCTAAACTCAATTCAGTGCACCCCGAAGCCCAATTTCTTAATTTATTTTTACATTTTTCAAAACTAATGTTCAAAGTCACTTGTGGACTATTACTGTTTTAAAATGTGTTTAGATGCAGTAAACTCATAGAACACATCTCGTAAATCGATATGCAAATAAGCTTTAAGTCACTTGTTAAAGTAACACATTTTTTCTGTATCAATATTGCAGCTCCTAACTCCTTTTTTGGGATTGTATTGGCCTTGGTTGTTGAAATAGAATAGAATAATTTATTAGTGATCAAAATCCATGTATTATATGTCTAATTTATTAGAAATGTGTAACTTTTAGATCCCGTTGCAAAGCACGGGTGAAACACAAGTCTCCAATATTATAGAAATGAATCATCACATCGCTCACACTATGCTGCCCCATAATAATTATGCTCATAATTTTTTTAAATGTACAATTTACATGTACTCACCAAATCGTTAGCCTCATTCAGTAACCTAGTTTGTACAACATCAACAAGATGATTTGCTTATGTTCCATTCAAAATTATCTAATATTATGATTGTTGAAATTATCTACTTTTTATGAAAAATCTAATAATTGTTTGAGAAATTAAGGCTCAGATTAGATATTGTATCCATAATAATAAATTGATAATTATAATATTTTGTGTTATGGAGACATCGGATCTGCTGCTTCCAATGGAATATACCCTATATCTACCCACACACACACACACCCCCCCCCACACACACACACACACCTATCTCTACGAATAACTTAAGCTAGTTGATAAAATATTAGAATAAAAAGGAAGCAAATCCAATGGAACTAATAAGAACATAAACCCGAGGTTGGTATTCATAAATTCATAACATAGATTCACCAAACACCATAGACTTAATTATTTGGAGAATCTTAAAAGATCAGTATTGGGTATAAAAGGAGCAGATAACTCTTATATAGTTCAAAATTAGATTGATTTTATAATGTTAGTTTATGACACACATAAAATTACCTAGCTTATATAGTTGATGAAATATGTTTAATAAGATCAAATTAAAAAACAAACAAAATCATACAAAAATGGGAGTGCTGATTTCCACTAAAAAGACATAATTATAATTTTAGTTTAAAATGTAAATTCGATTAATACAATATTTGAAAAACGACAATCAGTTTTAGGCCGACACAATCACTGTAATATCATACTCTTCTAAGAACATGTCTGTGAGATAGGAGATTTCATTTAGAATCGTTCAATCTTTGGTCCAGCCAACACATTTAAAAAGCGGATCAAACCTGGAAATTGAAGATACATATGATCAGTTGAATCTGACAATAAATTCCTACAACACATAATTAGATTATATGTAAATTTTCTATCAAAAGCGAGGTGGAACTACCCGTAAGGGTCTCCCCGCCATTAAAAGCCATATGCTTATTATTATTAAAATTGGATTGTTTCAACGAAATAGTAAGAACATTATTAATAATCCACAGAGTGTTGCACGGAATGAGCCAATGGAAGGAATTTCACACTTTCTATTACACTCTGTATCAAAGCGAACAAATATTCGAAAAAGTACTCTTTGGCAATTAACAATATTTAATTTTATTTAAAAATTATTATTTTCTGCTGAAACTACTAATAATTTTCCGTTTTAGGATTACAAATTCCGGGGACGCAACTTCACACACATATTTGTTGAGATGGAAATTTGACCCAATTTGGCAACGACGCTTTTTGGGCCATATCCAAAGGATAAGGCTCTAGATCTAGATTGTAAAAAAACATCAACTCTGAACTTTTTTTAGTCAGGCCATAGAGCTTTCAAGAGACAAGAAAGGTCACATGACATTCTAGTGACATTGATTTAGTCATCCTTGTCACTATGAAATTTAGCATTCTGACGACTAGAATTGAAAATGAAAATAGAGCTAGTATTCCAGATCAAAATTGAGCCTCACCTCAACTAATTAAATTGTAAATTAAATTAAATTAAACTAATTTAAATTGTAATTTATTGGTAACTAGTGAATAAGAATGGTGATATTGAATATAATTTTTGATCTGACTTGACTGGAGTCTTCAAGACTTAATCTTAAAAAAATAAATAGTGGAAAGAGAAAAACGGTTATGTTTATCACCAAGATGGAGCTTTGACTACTTCGTTGTCACTAGTAGTAACAGATTTCCCACTTTTTCCACTGTACAGCTTTACATATCCATCTGTAAGTAAAGGAAGTCAATTTCACTATTGCATTTACATTATGAATGGAATAAGTCTTCAAAATATAGAATTATTTAAAAAACAATTGAAAAAATATTTAGTTGATAAAGCTTTCTATAGAGTACAAGAATTCCTTTCACATCAAAATTAAGCCTCACCTCAACTTATTGACATATAATAATGGTAACTAGTGTATAAGGTTGTATAATTGTTAAGTCTTATACTCCTTAACTGGAGTCTCCAAGACATAATCTACAAGAAAACTGCTTTGATCTATTTTGATATTGTTTGTAGAGTAGATTGGCAGTAAAAAAATTTGAAAAAATCACACTCACTCAATCTCAACACCTGGAAATTCGTAGCGTTAATATATTTGGTTTCGGTGATTTCCACAGTTTTTTCTCCAGGCTTGCCCTCCAGTGCAATAGATTTCACCTCAACTCCATCATAATGTTCTACGAGTTGTATTGGAATTAGACCTCCCAGCCTAGTCAGAACTCTTAGAATTGTGACCTGGAAACGATAAGTTCATAATTTATTATTTTGCTATTACATATTTTCACATAGACGACATACAGAACTATTTACTCGTAGTTCTGTGAATAGTAGACCTCACGCCCAAGAATAAAGGTAGATTCATACATATCAGTTACGGCGCGTCACAGTCATATTTCCATTCAGTTCAGTCACGGTAACAATCAGTCACCTGACGGGTCGGTGCCGGACGAGTGTAGACAGCGTAGTCGGAAACTCAGATAAGAATATATTTTATGACTGTGACGAGACGGATAGCTCGGAACTGAGACGCGCCGTGACTGATGTGTGCGAATCGACCTTGAGGGAGCTTGCACAGAGGAACATACTCAATGATAATCACCATTGCAAAATTAATCACAATCATCGGACCTACCCCTTAATTCTATTTGCGTACTCTATTTCATGCCTGTCTTCCACCCAAAGTCAACTTCAACAATGCTGTATTTTCATTTTCCAGACAGCTAATTGTTCAAATCAGATCTGATTTACATGTCTGACGATTGAATTTATAAAACAATATATATTAAATTTGTATAACTACCATTTACTTAGTGATCACTTGTTATTATATTTAATTGAAATATTAGGAATGATTTGTTTCTCTGAAACAAATATGTTATTCTTATGAATGAATCCAAAGGCAAAGCAAGATAATTAAGAAGGCTCGATGGCTATCTTGAAATCTGATTCCAATTGCATACAGGTATGATGGAGAAGCTCATTTTAAAAATAATTATTTCCTATAGATGAAGGCATGAGTGCCTTTCCTTTTTCCCTTCTAAATATTCTTCAAATATAGGCAATTTTTTAAAATCTTTGCACATATATCGCTGGCCATTCCTTCAATAAAGATTCATGTAAAATTTAATACAATTTTTTCTGGACGTTTACCCATAAATGTTTTACAGACAAATGCAAAACGGTCGACTTGAAAGAGAACTCTCTTCGTTCGGTCAAAAATGAATGATGAATTGGAATTTTTCTTTCTCACTTGAGGCAGAACATGTTTTCGGGCAGGATGTCCACCTGAGGATTATTTATTTTAAAAGGTTCTGCATGTCGTCTATATGAAAATATCTACTATATTGTTACGGGTTCTAATGGCTAAAATAAGGCTGGCAACACTAAAGTTCACACTTGCACTTTTTTATTTACACAAATTAGTCTATTTACACACACTAATTGTAAGTTCAATTAGTAAAGAAAACAGATCAACAAATGACAAGCTAATACTTATTTTCAGTAATTATTTACAAGAATTAATGAATAATTAATTACAGGCTGATCAATAACAAAAGAAACTAGAGTCCAATAAACTGTACAATAATGTAGAAAGAAATGATAAAAAGAGCAACTAATCACTTACAAAACACAGTCCAATTCGTTATTTGACAGTCCCAAATAGTATCACTTAACACAACGTCTTTAAACTATTAGTAAGCTGCACAAACAGTAAACACTTGTCTCTGCACTTGACACTGGAATCAAGCACTGTTTACTCAACGGCACAAGATCTGTAACACAATCTGATATACGGGCTTTAAGACTGATTAGCTTGTTCACGTGGACTTCTTTATATAGGTGTTATAGTTGTATAATTCCAAGAATTGGCGGCTTCTCAATGATTCAAGGATGCCGTAGAAGGTCACAGAATATAGACCTCGATTGTTCAGGAAGTCTGAAGAAATTCTCGAGAAATTCAATTGAGTGAGAGAGTTGCACACTTGAAGAATAAGTGACAAAGACATGTGAAAAGCAAGAGAATGAAGATTAGGTTTCGACCATGAATGGAACGATCTACTTAGAACAAGAGCGCAAATAACCGCTTTGCTCGCTTTTGCAACAATATTCTACTTGCAGTTCATCATGGATAAAAAAATACTAAGTTATGATTTTGCTGTATAAAATCACATTTCTAGTCAGTAATGAATTATTTACTCATTATTCTATATCTGTATTCCTCTTCCAATATCCACTTATTATTATTCATAAATAATGAATCATTTTTTTCCATAAGCTAATAAACCATATTTCCATCCAGTTTCATTAATACAAATAGAAACAAAAATAAAGGTATTGATTGTATGGTTGCTTTTAGAATACTGAATTAGATCCATCCTTAGTTACTAGAATATTCTACATCTGTATAGCAGAGGTTAAGAATATTATTATAGAGGTTAATATTATTTCTGTGATGTTTTCCAGTGTTAGTATCAGTGTCAGTTTTAATATTTGATTTAACATATTTCACTTCACATCAGCTAATCAACTCATCAATCACCACAATCTAATTCATTTCCCACGCACAGGTCTCAGACCCATGTGGGCTTTATCCTCAAGAAAACGACACTCATTCCCATAATTTTCCTTATAATACAGATAATTAAACATATAAAAATACGATTTATGTTGGCAGCTTGTTGGTCTGAAAGGGTTGATATCATAAAATGTATAATATGTTTTATTGAAATGTATATTCCATGCTCAATTATTTTACTTTGTATTTTATCAATTATTATGCAAGATTGTGTAACCCATGGTATGTAAACGGCATTTACTCTTTGTAAGGGTGACCGATTAGATTGGCCAGCAAAAAAAACACTGTTCTCTGCTGTAAAATCACTTCCCGGTTGTTCGGAACCCACCTAAAACTGTAGGTTTAGCTCATTAATCACCATCATCCTGCTCATTACCCACGCACAGGTCTCAGACCTATGTGGGCTTCATCCTCAAAAAAAAAAAAAAAAAAATAATAATAAATAAAAAAAATAAACAGAAAAGAAATTAATGTATCCTAATATAGAGCCTTTAGCATAATTATCTTGACTTTCTATTACTTATTACCTTCCGTCAATATACTTTTTTAATTCTTTATGCACTTTATTATTTCATTTCTTTGATAATAATTCTTTAACATATTATTTTATACAACTTATGCAAGATCCAGGTGACATGAGTGAGTGTACACATACCTCCTTGTTCACACAAATCCAGGTTTCAATTCTCCAAATTCTGAAATAGTTCCGTATTGTTTCCTCATCAAGTACATAATGTACGTTATTGATGTATAGAACAACTTTTGTAGTGAATTTTGAATAGGTTATAGGATTCCATTTATCCAGAATGCACCTTGAAAACGACAAATGAAAACATAAGATGAGTTGGGCTGTTAGTTATAATTATTATTATAAAAAATATGTATGTATGTAGCCTATATAGTACCATAGCCGATTCGACTGTAGGTGAAAATATAAAAAATATAGTTTCAATTAATTAAAAAATTAATGACTTATTTAAATCTATCGTAACACAATCTATTAACCAATTGGCAAAATAAGAACTTGAAGTTTTTCATCAATAATTGTTGTAAGGATGGTGGAGTTTTTAGTTATTTCTTTCTAATTTTAGTTATTATTGAACAAGACTTCAGAATTATTGAATTCAGAATTATTGAACAAGTTTTCAGAACTTACACTGATCGCCAATAAACAAAACACTATTTTGAGTTTACTATTTTGAGCTTAACTATTTTGAGCTAACTATAACACTATTTTGAGCACCGTTTATAAGTGATCAGTTCATTGAATTTGTTATTGTTATTTTTATTATTATCATTACTATTAGTAGTATTATTATTATGAGGAGGAGGAGGAGGAGGAGGAGGAGGAGGAGAAGGAGGAGGAGGAGGAGGAGGAGGAGGGGGTGGGGGAGGGGGAGGGGGAGGAGGAGGGGGATGAGTAGGAGTAGGAGTAGGAGTAGGAGTAGGAGTAGGAGTAGGAGTAGGAGTAGGAGTAGGAGTAGGAGTAGGAGGAGGAGGAGGAGGAGTAGGAGGAGGAGGAGGAGGAGGAGGAGGAGGAGGAGGAGACGGGAAGTGTTAGCCGTGAGCCGTAGCAGGTATCCAATCAGCTTATGATAAGCTATGTAGCCCTGATGGGAGTCCGATTGGATTGACCATCAAAAAATACTCTTTTCTCTGCTGTAAAATCACTTCTTGGTGTCTCAGTACTCATCTAAAACTGTAGGACCATATCATCAATCATCATCCAACTTATTACCATAGAATATAAGGATAATCAGGTTAGCTCCATGTTATTACCTACGCCAGATCTCAGACCTATGTCGGCTTTGTCCCCCAAAAAAGATGAATAATTATTGCAACATCGACTTGATATAATTCCACCATTCATGTATTTGTTTATTTCCCGGTTTAAGTGTAAAGTGTAAAGAGCTAATAAGTTATCAAGTATTTTTGGGCCTAATATTTATCTGAAGATAGTAAGAAAGATTTGTAAAGCACATTATACCTGAAGGATTCAGCCGAGTGTTTCAATTCGGACGTCCAAGGTGAGCCAACTAGAATCCTGCCATTTTTGCCGTCTTCAATTACTCTTGTATGAATTTTTGGTTTGTTGTCATCAGTAGTTTTGTATTCAATTTTTTTCTTGTTGGTAAAAAGATCCTTCTTATGTCTTAGTGCGAACATTCTCAACACTTCCATAGACCAATAAGTTCCAGTGGTTGAGGAGATGCTCTCTTTAGATTCAACTCCGTTCTTTTCCCTGAAATTAGACATGTAGAAATGTTAAAAATCGTAAAAATAGCTATTTGTGTAACTAGAGTGCAAAGTGGGGGTTTTCTGCAGAGAGAGAGACCGTTTTTTTTAAGTTTCTCGAGTGCAGAAACAATACTCTGTGCTCGAATTACACATCAAATTTTTAATACATTAACGTATAAAGTAATTTAAACAGAACAAAACAGGACATACATAGCCTGACAATTCCTCCTATAAACTATTTTTGAAACAAATGGATGAAAACTACAGCTGACTGTATTTTGTAGGTGAAGCAGAGTAGCCAACCTATTTTTGAATGCAGAATAGGGAACCTGCATATTACATGCTTACTATTTTGTGTTGTTAGGTTGCAAATTTGGAGTGCAGAAAAGTACTTTTCCTACAACTGCTCGTAAAGTAGTTCTTTATGTACTGAAAACGAATTGTAAAATACCTCTTTACTGCTCAGCAAGCGGTAAAGTACTTTACGCTTGCCAGCTGTTTTCTTTACGCTTCTGTTTTGATTTTGATGTCTTCTCATTGGTGGATCACGGAATCCGTGAAATTCATATAACCTCAACAATGGCGTACGCTAACCAAATCCGCGCATGGTCTGTGATATTACAAACTACAATCTTTTATTGTGTTGGAATCCAGCAAACTGCAGTTTTAGGAAAAATAGTGTATGCAATTCGCGCGTGAAGCTTCTTTATCACTCTCACAAAATTACTGCACTCTGCTATGCATTGCACAGTAAATGTTTTGGCTTGAGCGATAAATTGGTGCTTCACGCTCTTAATACATAAATAACTATTCCCGCACTGGAATTTACTTTCCTGCACTGGTGCATTGCATGCTACAGTTAGTGCAAAAATAGAATAGAATAGAATATTTATTGTACAATTGTTTCAAGGCTAGAGCCTATCGAAACACAAAATACTTTACAATTATATTACAAAGAATGAATAATTCTACAACATCTGCACAAGTAATAAACAAAAATTTGAATTGAAATAAATAAAAAAACATAAAA
This sequence comes from Conomelus anceps, assembly GCA_948455865.1. Taxonomy (NCBI): domain Eukaryota; kingdom Metazoa; phylum Arthropoda; class Insecta; order Hemiptera; family Delphacidae; genus Conomelus; species Conomelus anceps. The sequence goes on from OX418226.1 coordinate 42,485,735, forward strand.
ATGAAAAGAAAAAATCAATAAAGCTAAAGTACAATGTAACTTATTTAAATGAAATTAACAGTATTAAAAATGAAATATAGTATGCTTTTGCAATGAATTTGAGGAATAACCTTTTCATAATATAATAACTAAGAAAACATATAGATTTTATGCACCTAACAATTAATGATGATACAATCTCAACTTGAATGAATGAATGGATGGAGATGAAATGACTTGGAGTGGCAGTAATTTCCATAGGCGTGAGGCAGTCACTAGAAAGGATTTGTTGAACATTTCAGTTCTATGGAGGGGGATCTGCAATGTAAAACAGTGAGACCAAGTGGATCTTGAATGGACATTGGCTAAAAGTGTGAAGCTGTCTTTCAAGTAAGCTGGATTAGAATTCTTGACAATAAGATTATATGTCATTGAGAGGATGAAATACTTTCTGCATTGCTTTAACTTCAGCCAGTGTAATTGATTGAAGAAAGGTGAGATGTGGTCATCCCTCCTGGCATCAAAGAAGAAGTGAATTAATATAGTTCAATGCTCTTTGCAGCTTCAGATCAAGATAATCGGGCAAATCATTGTATACTATAGAACAATAATCAAGAATTGGCAATATCAGAGCATGGACAAGAGTGACTCTTATGAACACAGGGAGGAAACGCTTCAACCTTTACAATATTGAAGAACAGCTGCAAACACTCTGTTTGTCACTGATTTCACTTGAGGAATCCAACTCAAGGTAGAATCCAGCTGGATGCCCAAGACTTTAACACATTCTGAGAATGGCAGCTCCACATCATCAAGATTTATTTTAGGAATTGCATTGACATCACATTGGGAAAGAGTTCGTTGATATCCAATCATTATACTCTTACACTTGGAAGAATTAAGAGTTAAACAATGAGCTGAAGACCATTGGAGAAGAGTGGAGATGTCTTGATTCAACTTTAAAACAGCTTCATCAGCTTCTACAAGAGAGAATCTTAGATAAAAAAGCAAATCATCGGCATAAAGATGATAAGAGGAATGCAAGAGAAACATTGGAAGATTATTAATGTAGATAGAAAATAGGAGGGGACCCAGGACAGATCCCTGAGGAACACCTGCTACCACCGATACCCAATCAGAGACATCATTCTCAGCCCTCCTAACCGCCTGACATCTACCTACAAGATAAGAGTGGAACCACCTTACAGAAGACAATGATAGGTTACACTGTGTACTCAACTTATGCAACAGTATGGAATGCAAAACGTTGTCAAAAGCCTTGGTAAAATCAAATGATACAAGCAGAGTTAGCAATCGTTGGTCCATAGCTCCTCTGATGTCATCAGTTATATTCAGGAGTGCAGTTGTGGTGCTATGCGATGGGCGGAAGCCGGATTGATGTTTGCTGAAGAAATTAATTGAATTAAGATGAGATGTAATCTGCTCATGAACGGTCTTTTCCAGAGCCTTGGAATATGGATAGGTCTGAAATCCTCAGGTGAAGAAGGTTTAGCAACTTTAGGAATGGGTTGGATGATGGAACTTTGCCAGAGGTCAGGAAAAACACTCATTTGGAGAGAAAAATTGAAAATATGTGTGATTGCAGGAAGAATAACAGGTAAAATTTTCTTATAAAACATGACTGGGATGCCATCAACACCCCTACTATTTTTAGCAATGGACCTGATAGCAGCCTCGACCTTGTTAGGAGTTACAGATGAGAAGAAAAATCTTTCAGGTGAAATTGTGTGTGTAAATTGATTTATCAGATTCATAGATATCAGCCGATCAGGAAATCTAGAGGGTGGAAAAATAGGTACTTTTTCAGGTCACTGTAGGAAAAATTAATTGACAATACAAATTGAACCAGAAAATAATGAACAAGACTTGACTATTATTTTGGCAGTTACAGGTGATTTTTAATCGATGGATTTTTTTACTTTTTGTGGGTGATCGGTTGGTCGGCAACTAACCAAATAAATTTTTCTCCAAACTGGGAGAAATGTGTTTTCATGGTATCAGTTAATTATAATCAGAAATGAAATCTTACACAGAATATTTCTCGATGTCGGATGGCGTTTGGAAGAATTTTGCGACTTTGTCATTCACCACGTTTACAAGTTTGACTCTTCCTTCTGTGAAAAAAAAGGTTAATTGAACTGTAATAATACACATTATTATGGAGCTTATATTCATGATTATTATGGAGTTCATTGAGCCTTATTGTTAACCGGTAAATGCGATTTTATCAAAATTTGAGGCGTCAGATTGATTAAATTTTTTAAAAGTCTATGAATTTGATTAGATTAATCAGACACCTTGGTTTATGGTAAAATTCCATTTACCGGTAAACGGTAAGGCTCTCATGAACTCGACCATTGTCGCCAATATTTGAAAAATTCGCAATAAAATACTAGTAAGATAGTCATTGAAAATACAATAAAATAGTAAAGGATCACAGCATCTTATCATAGACTAGCAGGTTACCAGATGCAATTAAACTCATCATTCACCATCATCCAATTCATTACCCACGCACAGGTCTCAGATCTATGTGGGCTTCATCCTCCAAAAGAAGAAGAAAAAAATCTGGATTTCTAGAATGTGTAATTACCTATCCACAAATTTAATTTAAAATAGTCTCTTTTTTCTTATTTCTCAAGCAAAGTTGTTTCGTTCTTTGTTGAAACCTTATTGTAATACTAATGAAAAGCCAAAAAGGAAAAATATGAGTTCAACTGACTGAACCTCAAAACTATCTCTAATTGAACTTACTATATTTTATAATGCGTCCAGTTCCTTTATCAACATATTTCACCTCCTCTATCAATCTGATATTTGAGCCGTCTGGAAAAGTTTGATGTCTAACAGTGACTCCACCATGGTGGATAATTCCAGAAATTTTATTTGAAACTTCCAGAACATTTACCACCCTATAGAAGACTTCTTCTCCCTGGAAAAGAAATTGTGAAACGGTTAGGTGACGACAATTACTCGATTTCGGTACGGTACATTTTTATCTACCCATAAAATTAATAACAATTATTTTTTACATAAGCAATCGGAATTCACAAAATTTTATAGTCAGAAATAGCGAAAGTATAATATATTGGTGATGTTTTCTATGACGAAATACTTGATGAACAATCTAATATCAAAACTGACACTGTATTTCCACTAAAATGTTACTTTTCACTCACTTATACTGGAGAATCTGGAGGATACTGGAGCATCTCCAGTATAAGTGAGTGAAAAATAATATTATAATAGAAATACAGCGTCAGTTTTGATATTAGAACAATATTATTGACTTCAAGTGATCTAGTTACATCAAACTATTCTAACTTGAACTCTCTACCTTGAGTAATTAGAAGACCTTGTGCCAAGAAGGGGACACCTCATTTATTCCGGCTTGAGTTTCACAATGGTTGAGTTCATGGGAGCCGTCTCATATTACCGGTGGCCTCTGATTGGTAAATTCAAATTTTTCAACTTTATGAATTAGTGTGATGATGTTTGTAAGGACGTTTGAGTATTCGTCCTTGGAGGAGCAAATGTGAGGGCGTAATCTGGCCCGTGGGACCAGATTATTGAGGCCTGTGGTAGCTTAGAGGAATTGAGGAGAGAGGAGAGCAAGTGGAGGACCATATGTGTATAAGAGGGAGAGTAATGAGTGTTAGATGTACACTTACCAGACGTTGAGCTGAGTTGGAGAGATGAGGAGGGGCGCCCCTTAGTTCCTGCTGCTTGTAGTCGTCCAGTCTGGTATTTGTAGTGTGATGATATATGAGTGTGGAAGAGGAAGTGTGAGAGAGTGTGAGTGATAGAGAGGAAGAGAGTGAGTGAGGAGAGTGAGAGAGATAGAGAGAATGAATGAGAGAGGATGAGAGGAATCGCGTTCGGACACTGAGTAAGAGACAATTGCACTGTCTACTTTGACTAACCGAGAGAGACTGTGTACCACCGAGCCACCTCACTGACGGACTGAGCGAGACCAACTGAGAGGGAAGCTCAGAGCTAGGGCGGTTGGCTGCTATCTTATAGTAGATAAGATTGGCCGTAACATACCCCCCGCCTCGAACCAAGGGTTCAACATATGAGGTATGAAAGGTAGAGACCAGAGAGAAGAGACAAGAGAGTGTCCAGAGAGGAGAGACAAGAGTGTCCAGAGAGGAGAGACAAACTAGAAGAGATTAAGAGCGAGATTTCTCATGTCCACAATAGTTACTCGATCCACCACTGAGACATGAGAAGTGAGACTAAGAGATTATTCGAGGGGGAGAGGTGACACCTTGACAGCTGGACGAGAGAGTATGCCGTTTGCTGTTCTGACATCCACTACTCTCACAGTATTATCTTTACCAGGGTGAGTTTTGACAATGCGACCCAGTCGCCAAGAGAGTGTTGAGGAGAGGGAATTCACATTTTTCTGAAGATGATTCTTACACAGAGAGTTGTGTTGAAAGCGCAAGAGAAGCGCTACTACACGGACTAGAGTCGTCCATGAAGAGAAGCGGTTGAGAAGCTCAAGAGCTGGAGAGTCTGCAGAGACCGTGAGAGCGTTGAGAGGTTGAGATTCAACTTCTGAGAGATCGCTAGTAGAGAGAAGAGTATGAGACGTAATTTCATGAGCAGGAAGGTCTATAGCTACTGTAGAACCAATTAATACATATCCGAGAGATGTGTGCCATGCTTGAGGCATGTCCGAGCCGAGATCTAGAGTTGCGCCTGTTATGAGTTGTGAGAAGATATCAGCTCCGAGGAGTACGTCAATGGGAGCTCTTTTATGAAACTGAGGATCGGCTAGCGTGAGAAATTCTGTGGCCTTTAGTACAGCAGGAGAGAGATTTTTCTGAGGCATGTCTCCAGTGATGCTGGATAATATCATCACTTTGTGATCTGGTGCAATAATATCACCTTTGAGAGTTTTCAGAGTCACATTAGTCACACCACGAGAGCGAGTACTAGTGCCTGAGATGCCACTAATTGTTAGTTTTGAACAGCTAGTTCGAGAGATCTTTAATATTGTTGCTATATGCTCAGTAATAAATGTAGCTTGAGCTGCTGTATCTAATACAGCTCTGGCGACGACAGTATGTCCATCTCGAGTTGATAAACGTACGAGAGCTGTAGGAAGAAGAGTGGTAAGAGATTCCTCCTGAGCCGCACCAATGAAGAGTTGTTGAGATAATTTATTAACAGAAGTTTTTGAGAGCGGTTAACATTTGATTGAGAGTGGTGAGTAGATTCGGCGTTTCGAGTGAGAGAGTTCCGAGCAGTGGAATCCGATGTTCGAGTAGCTAGTCATTGCGAGGGACTGGTAGGTCTGCTGTTACGAGGAGTGGAGGCAGATGTTTTCTTAATATGCAGCAGCGAGTGGTGACGTCTATCACATATTTGACACGAGCGTTGAGAAGAGCTTTGTGATAGTTCATGGCGATGACCAAGACAATTCGAGCAACTATTCGAGACTGATACAAAATGTAAGCGCCTTTCTACTGAAAGATTGTAGAATTCTGGACAAGTATAAATTCTATGTCTGTCAGAGCCACAATAAGAGCAATCCGCTTTGGAGGGTGTGTCAGACTCTCTTCTTTGTTTCATTGGAGGTTTAGAGACCTGTTGAGTTGAGTTATTTGTAACTGAGGTCTGATTTTGCAAGACAATATTTGCGTATGAGGCCGGTGGTGAGATAGTGCGAAAATATCCTCGACCGCGAGGAGTAGATTGTTGAAATCTAAATTGTTGTAGAGGTTTCGAGACATCAACTATTATTCCACGACCACGACCACGAGATTGAGTGTTGAGAGGAGACGAGACAGTCGAGAGCTGAGGGTAATTCGGAGGTGATGCTTCCTCAATTTCAGAGCATTCTTGATTAATGAATTTTATTATTTCATCGGCCTTTGGAATAAATACAGTGTCCTTGTTTTCGCTAGAGTGAATTGTTGAGCGATAATGTTCATATTTTCTTCTGAGATTAATATCCATTTTTCTTAAGATAATAGCCGACAAGAGAGGATTTTCTTGAGTTGTAATATCAACTTCAATACCTTGGAGCGCTTGGATATTTTCATTATAAGAGTTCAGAAAATATCTCATTTGAGAAGGAGTGTTATCGACTGAGGGTAAATCTAGTAGTTGATTGAGATGTAGCGAAGCGAGTCGTCGAGGTGAATGGTATCTATCTTTGAGCAGGTTATAGGCTACCTGATAATTAGCAGCTGAGATAGGTAGAGCTTTAATCAAATTTAGTGGTTCATCTGAGAGAACACTAAGTAGATACTGGTATTTCATTACAGAGTCCATGGATGCATTGTTATGTATACTTGAATCAAACATATTTATAAATGAGACCCATTCAAGCATGTCGCCTTTAAAATGCTTCAACTCGAGTTTCGGTAAGCGAACAACAGAGGCTTGTTGTGGAGAAGTAGAGGTTGCAGTCTTATTTTTAGAAGCATTAATTTTGGTTTCACAAAATTCGAGATGAGAGTTAATATAATCAACTAGTTCATCAGCACTATTGAGTGGTGCGTAATTGGGAACAAACTTCTTATCTTCTTGTAACTTGAGTTCATGATATGAGTCAAGAGCATCAGCAAACTCTTTGCGAAGCTTGTCAACTGATTTTGAACAAATCATAAATTTTCTAAGTATTTCTTTATCTGCTGTTTTCTTTGTCAAATCATAAATTATTTGGATTTGTGAGAAAGCATTATCCTTCTTTGCTTCTATAACAGGCAGTGATAAAGTCATATTTGATAGTATTTAGCGAGTAGAGTGAGTACAGTACAAGAGGAGTAATAGAGAAAATTCTGCTAAGTCAAAACTGTAAACAAAGAACAGCTGGGGTCGGCGTTCCGATTATGATAATTGATGAATGGCGAACGAAGTGCAAAAGAGAACCGAGAGCCAGAGAGAGATAACGTCTTTGAAGTAAGAGCACGAGAGTGAGTGAGAACGCAATAGGGAGATAGAACGTCCTTTGTAGTAGAGCATAGAAAGACAAAGAGTGATTGTCTGTAATGCGGCGCTGCGAGTGCGAGAGAGAAAGAGAACAAGAGTGCGTCGAGTGAGAGAGAATGCTCGACAGAGTGAGATAACGAGTGGAATTGAGAATATTATTTTTCAACTTTGTAGGAAGCCTGCTTATCAAAGAGCTAAGAGATAAGAGCAAGTTACAATTGCAGGTTTACAACGATAATCCTTTCAAAATGCACAAAATTGAGCAACTTATAAAACGGCTTGACAAGAGTAATTTTGAATAAATTATTATTCAATGTTCAAACTGATTCAAATCCACCGGATTTTTGAGTATCAGGGGTAGCCAAATGATAATCAATATCCGGCCCGGAGGACCAAATGTAAGGACGTTTGAGTATTCGTCCTTGGAGGAGCAAATGTGAGGGCGTAATCTGGCCCGTGGGACCAGATTATTGAGGCCTGTGGTAGCTTAGAGGAATTGAGGAGAGAGGAGAGCAAGTGGAGGACCATATGAGTATAAGAGGGAGAGTAATGAGTGTTAGATGTACACTTACCAGACGTTGAGCTGAGTTGGAGAGATGAGGAGGGGCGCCCCTTAGTTCCTGCTGCTTGTAGTCGTCCAGTCTGGTATTTGTAGTGTGATGATATATGAGTGTGGAAGAGGAAGTGTGAGAGAGTGTGAGTGATAGAGAGGAAGAGAGTGAGTGAGGAGAGTGAGAGAGATAGAGAGAATGAATGAGAGAGGATGAGAGGAATCGCGTTCGGACACTGAGTAAGAGACAATTGCACTGTCTACTTTGACTAACCGAGAGAGACTGTGTACCACCGAGCCACCTCACTGACGGACTGAGCGAGACCAACTGAGAGGGAAGCTCAGAGCTAGGGCGGTTGGCTGCTATCTTATAGTAGATAAGATTGGCCGTAACAATGTTGAAGATCCATCTTGTTTCCACTAATATGTATTATAAACTTAAAAAACACTTTTAAATAGAAATTGACTCACGTTATGGCGTGACGGCCGTTTCGCTCTGTTGTCTAGAGCATCATAAGACGACCCACAGTACACTGTGTGTTATGGCCGTCACGCCATAACGTGAGTCAATTTCCATTTAAAAGTGTTTTTTAAGTTTATAATATTTATGAATTAGAATAAACCAATCAGACAAACCAATCAGACAAACCAATCAGAAAAATGAATTTTCAAGGAACTTCAGGTCTTAACTTTAAGGCAGTTATACATAAAAAATTGATATTGTTTATAAATTGCAATAGAGAAACATAAAATAGTAGAAATCACTACAGCTATTCAGAATAAGACAATTTACTTACAACATAAGACCGTTAACAAATAACATCCTCATACCTAACTGGAATAGAAGTATTTGCAGGCACCAAACAAATCATATTTGCTGTAAACTATTCAATATCTTAACAACTGAACTATTATCATTTAATAATAAAAATCATTTATTTTTAAAATTTTAGAATGGGTCAAAGAGAATATCTTCTTTAAAATAGGAAATTTAATCTAGTTTCTTGATCTTATATGTGTTACTTTTATTTATTATCTGTCCTTATTTTTTACTTATGCTTATTTTATTATTCCTTATATTGTGGCTGTAGTGATTTCTACTATTTTATGTTTCCTTGGTCGGTCTGGCGCTCAAGCTATGCTTTGCTGGGTCGAAATATTGGTAACTAAATAGTCTAGAATCTTAGTTAATATCTTTATTTAAATTGGTGTATTTTTGTTTAATTGGGAAATAAATCTTATTCTTATTATTATAAATGAGTAAAATGATAAATCAAATACTAATTCAGTGTCAGTTTTGACATTGGATTGCTCATCAAGAAATTATTATATTAAAGTATTATTATTAAAAAAAGATGCCCCCGGTAGCTTTTGCCGGTTATCGGTAACGCTCCCATGAACTCAAGTAATTAATTTACAATTTATTTTAATATTATTTTTTATAAAAATGAGAAGCCTGTACTTTAGTTTTCAGTTTGATTGAGATTGATAATGGTGTAACAACCGAAACTAGTTTCTCGAAGTTTTAATAAATGTGGTTGTGACAATTTCGTCTTGTTCTTCATTATGGATACCTTCCACAATATCACCTTCGCCATACTAAGGAAGATATTAAGAAAATATTTTTCAATATTTAATATTTTCTCTCGATTGTAACAAAAAAAAGAAAGCCCCAACAAACAATCGATAAAATATCAAAGGAAAGGAGCTCCAACAGTCTACACTTTGGAGCAAGAGTGGGGGAGCTCCATAAATGATTTTTTTCGAATTTTTGAAAAATGGGTCAGTTTTCTTTTTGCATCAAAGTTTTCTGGTTTTCAAATTTGTCCGAAACGTTACGATGTCAATATTGTAGACATTCTAATAAGCTTTATATATGTCAGGAAAACCGACATTTTTAATACCATTATTTTTTAGTATAGTCAGTATTTATAAAAATAGTCATGTGAGCTATAACTTTTATTAAAGCTATAAAACTATTTATTTTAATCTACATTCTCTAAAACTTAAATTTATAATGCTATTAATGATCTTAAAAGCTTCCAAGTTGAAGGATTTTGAATCATCTTTTGAAACTCAATGTTATGGCACCTACCTTTTGGTTTTTACAGTGATAAATGTCTTGCTTTGTAATTTTTATGTCGCCTGAAAGAATCCCAACATCCGGTACCGGCTTTACGCCTGTATTTATTTTTTCAAGATTGGTGAATATGCTTGTTTTGTAAGCATCAATGTATTTTTGGTTCTCCGGCTTCAAACAACTTGAAAAATTACAAATTTTATTTTCATTTATGATATTTGAATTAATTATCTCACTAAAATTCTCAAAAGCAAACTATTTTTTTGGATTTAGCTTTAAACACCTTGAAAACTTCTTTATTACAGATTTTAATTTCACTTATATGATTTTTGAATTAATAAACTTATTAATATTCTTAAACTACTATTCCTTATATCAAAAATATTCCAGTTCATTCATCTTATAAACTTGTCTCTTTTGATGTAACTAATCTTTTCACAAATATACCGTAACGGTTGAAGAAAGCCTTAACAGAGCTGAAAAGATCATGGAAGCTCAAATTAACGATACCATGATTAGAATTGAGCGGTTAGGATTGATGAAGTTATATACTGAATATAATTTTAACTTTTTAAGTGAATTCAACGACTTGCAGTAAAATCTTTTAAGTGAATTCAACGACTTGCAGTCAATTTTCATTAAGAATAAGTAGAACTTACTCTGTAGGCCGAGCGCTTTCGAATTGCTTCGAGATCCATTTTCAGAGGTGTCCTCCTTGATCATCGATGTCAGTTTTTTGGTTAGAAGAATCGTGGTTTTTGTAAAATGTGATCAAAAGGTTTGTGTGATTTAAAATTTAGTTGTTCGTTGAGGATGTTTTGTTTATTGTGTGTGGTGTGTTTGTATATTTCAAATTGTTCCAAGGTGTTGAGTTCGTATCCTTTAGATTTTATATTTAGAATGAGTAGGTAGGTAGTGATGTCAGTAAAAGTGTGTCCAGTTTGAATGATATGGTCGGCGAAATTCGATTCAGCTTTTGATGTCAAGGCTTGTAAATGTTCCTTGTAACGTTGTTTGAATGTGCGGCCTGTTTGTCCTATGTAGAATTTGTTACAATCAGAGCAGTTCAGTTTGTAGATCCCTAGGAGATCGTATATGTTTGAGTTTTGAGTGTAAGTGCATTTTTTATTTTGTTTTTTGTTCTTAATGAGATGGTGTGACCGGCTTTTTTGAAGATTTCTGCTAGTCTGTTTGATTGTGGATTAATGTATGTCATTGTGATGCATTTTTTGTCAGTGGTGTTGGTGTTTTGTTTGTTATTTTATGATTGAGTTTGTCAATTAGGTCGTGTTTGTATCCGTTTTCTTGTGCAAGGTATTTTATTGTATTTAGTTCAGTGTTGTAATTGTCGGTGGATAGTGGTGTGTTGTTGAGTCTGTGTAGCATTGACCTGAATGCTGAGTGTTTGTGTTGTGTTGGATGATTGGAGGTGCTGTGTATTAGGGTATCTGTCATTGTTGGTTTTCTGTAGATGTTGAAGCTGTGTTGTTGGTTTGTGTTCTTTGTAATTGAGAGGTCTAGGAAGTTTATTGAATTGTTTTGCTCATATTCAGCTGTGTATTGAATGTTCTTATGTATTTTGTTTATGTATGATCGGAGTTGTTCACATTGTCTTTTGTTTCCTCTGTATAGCAATAGAACATCATCTACATATCTGTGCCAGTATATTATGTTCTGTGAAAATTTGTTATTAATGAGTGTTTTCGCAGTGTTGGAGATAGATTTCAGCAAATATGCTTGAGATTGGTGAGCCCATTGGCAGTCCATCAGGTTGTGAGTAGAATTTGTTGTTGAAGGTAAAGTAATTTTGTTGAGTGATGATTTTTAGGATGTCTATTATTTCATTTATATATGTTCTGTAGCTGTGTTGTTGTGAATTAGGATGTTCTTTAGTATTTCTATTGTTTCATTGAAAGGTATGTTGGTGTATAGATTTGTTATATCAAAAGATGCAAGAGTGGAGTTGTGAGGAATTTGTGTGTCTTTTATTTTTGCGATAAGATCGCTACTGTTTCTTATGTATGTGTTGTTGTTGAAATTAATTAGTTTTTTCAGTGTTTGATCTATGTGTTTTGCTAGTTTATAGGCAGGTACTTCTTGGTAGTTTACAATTGGTCTAATAGGTATGTTGGGTTTGTGAATTTTGGGGAGGGTTTGAAGTGATGGTGCAGAATTATGAATATAATTATTTCAAGTTTGATAATAAATTTCATGAACAAAAAGATGGGTTCACCTTTTCACCACTAGCTGAATAATTTATGGATAACCTTGAATGTAAATTTTTTCAAAGCAATAATCAATTTAATTCAATAACTGTTTATTGTCACAGCAGCGCACACAACATCAACACTAGCTTAGCATAATCATATTGATTGTCTTAAACTATAACAAAAGTTAGTTTTCAACAACACATTGTAACTCGGAAAATATATATTATAAACACAATCATCAGTGACTACTCAATACAATCACATGAATAACCCGCCCAACACTGTACATTATCAAAGTGCACCAACAGCAACAACAAAGGGATAGTCTCACATGAGTCATAGACTTTTGTGTGGGACGAGTACCACTCTTACAAATTAATTATTGTTATTGACTGTAAATATCAAGAAATTAGACCAGACATTAAATCAGAATAATGATTAAAAAAAAGAAAAGAAAGAAAAGGAAAAGATACTACCCAATTTAGTTAAGTAGTCATAAGGTAATCAAGTAGTTAAGTAATCAATTCAAGGATAGGATTGTTTATTGGTTTAGATATGTAGATGATATTATTTGTTTGTGGAAGGGTGGTAACAAGCAATTAGAAAGCCTAATTTTCTCAGCTCTTTGAATAGCTTACACCATAAAATTAAATTTATCATCGAGTTGAAAGAAAATAGTGTTTTAAACTTTCTAGATTTAAGAATAGATCATAGCACAAGAGCCCACAATTTCTCTATTTTCAGAAAAGCAACTCATACCGATGTTATCAAACCTCTCCACTCATGTCACATATCACAAACTATATCTCACAAACTTGCAGTTCTCAATAGTATGATTTATAGAGCTTCATGAGTAGAGACCACTTTGGAAAAGAGATTAGCGCTATTAAACACATAGCTATTACAAATGGATATAAGGAGATCATTGTTGATGAAATTCTAAATAAAATAAGCAGGAGATTAGCAATTAGTGCCAGAATTACTGTAACCTGTAACTGATATTGGAGAAAGGTCGTGGATAACTGTACCTTATCTTGGATCAGTATCTGATAAATTAGGAAAAGAATTGAAAAAGAACGGGTTTGATGTAGCTTTTCAAACAAACTCTATTTCAAAGAGCTTGTTCGGGTTTAGTAGAGATAAAATTAATATCTAGGATAAAAGTATATATATATTATAATCATGTTTGAAAAATGAAAAATATTTAAAATAAATTTTTAAAAATTCTTCACCTCGCTTCAAGATTAGGAGTTCCGACTGTCATTTGCCATGGCGAGCCAATTTCAAGGTTTCCTGTCCTGCCCGTCCCTTGATACGTGTGCAAATGCAGTAATTCAGGCCGGTAACGCACTTCACTTCTAACAAAACTACACAAAAATCGATAATATTTTCAAAATTTTAAAACTTTTATCATGGCCAACATAATAATATCATACTGATGAATGATAAGACGAAATTGTCATAACCACATTTATTAAAAAATATTGAGAAACTAGTTTCGAGTGTTATACCATTATCAATCTCAATCAAATAGTTTGATTTTTTTTGAGGATGAAGCCCACATAGGTCTGAGACCTGTGCGTGGGTAATGAGTTGGATGATGGAGATTGATGAGCTGGACCTACAATTGTAGGTGGGTTCCGAACCACCGGGAATTGATTCTACAGTAGAGAACAGTGTCTTTTTTGCTGGCCAATCTAATCGGTCACCCTTACAAAGAGTGCCCAGGAGAACGCAGCTTATCTCTGTCTGATTGATCAGATACCTGCTACGACTCACGGCTATCACTTCCCTATTGAGATTGATAATGGTATAACAACCGAAACTAGTTTCTCAATATTTTTTAATAAATGGGGTAGTGACAATTTCGTCTTATTATTCATCATGGATACCTTCCACAACATCACATTCGCCACTACAAAGAAAGCTAAACTATAATATTGAGTGAGCTGGCTGGCTCAAGTCTGGTGTCAGAGTTATCAGGTCACACCTGAACAAAGTTCAGAGCCTCTAACGTGATTTTGTATTATGGACAACATAGATTTTAAGCCGTACTGGCCTTAATATGTTTATCTATAACTAGACTAAGTTATAGTTTTAAGTGGTTAGAAATTAATGTCACTCAGACATTGATTTTCTTTACTTAATTTTTCAATTGGATACCGTAATGGATCAGGAATATTGTTATTCAAAATCAATATAAGTTTGGGTTAACTGTGATTTTGACAGCCAGTCATAATAAGCCTAGTTAATCGGATACCGGACTTGTCTTATACTCCTTAACTGGAGTCTCCAAGACGTAATCAACAAAAAAAAAAAAAAAAAAAAAAAAACCAGTAGAACTAACCCAATAATATTTTCATCTACGGCTACCTTATTAAGTTAACATAATAGGTAAGAAATCGATGTCAATACAGTCTACTTTATTTCACGCCTGATCAAAACCATCGCATAATGAACCTATTATAAAACTGGAGTGACTTGAAGATGCTGGATCTAGACCAATCAGCACTCAGGATTTTTCAAATGAATATTGCGCAATAGTCACATCAGCTGATTTTAACATTCGAAATCATTTTGAGTTCCAATTCGATTTGAAATACTCCAACCAACCATCAACAAGCGAGCATTCAAAGTTGATAAGTTAGTTTGAGTAAGTTATCCAAGTGATTGATAAGTAATATTAATAGTAAGTTATTGGTTATTGGTAGTCATAGATAAAATGGTGTATGCAACGATTTTATTTTGCATAATTCGTGAGATGTTGAGAGCACTTGCTTTACTTGTGTCCTGTGTTACATCTCCCTTTTGGCTTAGGGAAGGACTAAAGGCAGTCATAATACAATCGTTGTTTGAACTAGTATTTGTTAAATAAAGTTAAAATGCTTTTATTTTCTCGTGTTTTGGTATTGGATCAGGATGACTGTTATTTTGAATTGTGATAAAAATAGATATGAGTATGATATTTATATGATTGGAAATAGTTCCGAATTCCCATAACAAAAAACGTATCTGAAAATGACACTTACTGATATAACTCAGGCATATCCTTCGTCTCATCAATATCATCGATCACAAAGCCACCTGTGAGGAAAGAAATTAATTTTAATAATTTTTGAAGTCTATTGTGACAACATTATTGAGCTATTAATTTAAATTGAATAACTGAATTATTTAAAAATAATTCAGCTGACAATAATTATTATCAGTTGACAGAGTGTATGAAATCGATTCTCTTGACTCTAGACAGTCATGTTTGAAAGAAATTATTTTCAATGAAACAATCCATACTACAAATAATAATAATAATAATAATAATAATAATAATAATAATAATAATAATAATTTCAACATTAATAATAATAATATTATTATTGGAAGAAAAAATATATAGGAAATATTTGTACCATAATTACTATTGTATTTATTTATTTTTATTGCATTATTATATTGTAATTCCCTTCAAATAGATTAGCTTAATACTCAGCTAGCACTGAGTATAATAGCACTGAGTGTACATGAAACTGTTTATATTTGAGAAATAAATTGGGAAAATATATATTACTATTATTATTATTATTGTTTTAAGCGTTAGGCGTTTTATTGGTGGGGAGACGCTTACAGGTAGGATAGATGAAAATTTATTTATTTTATTTTATTGATGATGATGCCCACATGAATCCGAAGACTTGTGCGTGGGTAATTAGGTGAATGTGTGAATGCTGAGAAACATCCATGGCTGAATGAGATTTGAGCCCAAGGCTGCAGGTAACGAAGCCAGCCAGAGCCTTATCTTATCACAGACAAGCGCTCCAACCAACTGCGCTACCAGAGCCGCCAAATGAAACTAAACTATTAAAAATGAGTTTTAAATAGTTTCCAGTTTTGTACCAATTTTTGTCCACCAGAATTCTAATTCGCCTGGGCTATGAATGTTCGCCTCCATCTTGATGGAGTTAATTTTAACCTTAAGGCAGCAATAACATATTCTCTAGATTTTTTTTCAGATTCAAAAGTTTATTCAAAAATTCAACATACATAATATTGACACTGCTTACAAAAGTATTATACAATACAAAGAAAATATGAAATCGAATTATAGCAAGTGCATTTCCCCGCATGCTTTGTTACTTTTGAGTTTTCGTATGTGCTTGTTTATTTCTTCTTCTGTTGGTGGTGTGGAATTTTCTCGTTGCGTGGCTGTGGTATTGGGTACCTACTGGAAGAGCTTCACTTGGTTCTGAACTGTTAAGGAGGTTTTCGAAATATCAAAAATCAGGTGGGTTATATATTAGTATTATCATTATTTGTGAATAGGTATTATAATATTTCCTGGTGGTTCCTACTTAGGAGTTGATTGAATGTGTGCTAGCAACACCACAATACTAATAACTCATTAATCTCATAGTGGCTGCTATTGAATTTATATTGTTTTCTTATAAAACCGTTAACTCACCGAATTTCACTACTTCAATTCTAGTCACCCATCTAATTTCATGACAGCTACAATAGTATGAACATTTTGTTTATATTGTTTTCTTATAAAACTAGTTACTCACCGAATTTCATTTCTTTAATTCTAATCACCCATCTAATTTCATGACGGCTACAATAGTATGAACATTGAATTTATATTGTTTTCTTAAAATACTTACCGAATTTAACTTGTTTATAGTCTATGTCTTGGAAATATTTGATTTGCCTGATCGCTACTAAAGAAGGCTCATTCTTGTCTCCGCCTACTACGTTTACTGTAACTCCTGTAGGATGATAGATTCGAGCTATCTCACACACTACGGGCCCAGTGTCATCTTTTTTTTTTGTTACAAAAAAATGTACCACTCGATAAACACTTCGCTCATTATTGGCCTGTTGACAAAAATATTTCAAAAAATCAGAATTCAAATTCAAATTATGAATAAAATTATCCAAATTATGAATAAAAATATTTCAAAAAATCAGAACTCAAATTCAAATTATGAGTAAAATTAGCCAAACTATGAAAAAAATCGATATAAGAGATTTTTTTAAATTATTTATTAAATAAATTTGGCAGGCCGCTTAGCGCAGTTGGTTGGGGCATCGCAACTTCAGCTTACTGTCGCTTCAGCGGTCATGGCTTCGAATCCCGCTCCTCCGTCTGGCATCTATGTGTTTTCATTCACCTCATTACCCACGCACAAGTCTCGAAATCATATGGGCATCATCAGCAAATAAAAAAAAAAAACAGGAGTCTTGCCAGCCGTAGCAGAAATCCGTCCAGTCAGATAAGATAAGTGACGAACTTCTGGGCCCTCTTTGTAAGAGTGACTGATAGGATTAAGCAGCAAAATAATTATGTTCTCTGCTGTAAAATCAATTCCCGTTGGTTCGGAACCCACCTAAAGCTATAGGTCCAACTCATCAATCCCCATCGTCCAACTCATTGCCTACGCACAGGTCTCAGACCTATGAGGGCTTCATCCTCAAAAAAAATGCATCATATCAGTGGCATAACTAGACGTCTAGGACGAGTGGCGTCTAGGGAATGATCAATGATGATAATTATGTAGTAGTGGGAGGGAGGGGTACTATCTATATAGTACATACCAAATGAGATTAGACTAGTTTATCTTTCTTTATTCATGTAAATTTACAAATTATGATTGGATACCAAAACGCAGGTATTTCAACCATTATTTATACAAATTATGCATACGAATGGTTAAAAACAAATTTATCAACATCACATAGATATATACAGTAGTGAACTCAGATAATGCTATTTCCATAGTGCAAGATATTATGTACAATGATCTCATTTGTATGACCTTTTAATGATATTAACTACAGTAATGACCATCGAAGTGATGCAATTACCTGAAATGGCGAAGTTTGGACAAAGATTCGTTCATCCTTGACACTTAACCAGTTTAGTTTAAGAGAGAGTTATTCTATTTGCATTTATAGTTGCTGTTATTTTTGTTTCAGTATGAAAGGAGTTTATTACAAAAGTAGCAGTTTTTTGGGAGGATGAAGCCCACAAGGTTTGAGTCATGTGCGTGGGTAATGAATTGGATGGTGGTGATTGATGAGTTGGACCTACAGTTTTAGGTGGGTTCCGAACCACCGGGAAGTGATTTTATAGCAGAGAACAGAGTCTTTTTGCTGGCCAATCCAATTGATCACCCTTCCATAGAGCGCTCAGGAGTTTCGCAACTTATCTCTGATTGAACAGATACCTGCTACGGCACTCGGCTATCACTTCCCCAATTAAGATAGAAATAGAGAATATAAAATATGAATTGTACAAAATTAATTATGATAATGATAATGGTGATGAAAAGAGAAGATAATTGATAGTTGATTCTGTACAAGTTTTCTTAGAACGATTGTGGTGAGTGATGAAACATTTTTTAATAAGCTATACAATACTGATGAAATATTATTTACAAAGAAAATGAGTGTTTTAGTGGTTTCATGCAGTTGCTCTAGGACAGATTTTCTCTGGTAGAAGGAGATGAGGAGTACTACCTCGAAAACAAATTATGACCAAAACCCTCATGTTACTGAATGTTACTCATATCAATTATCTTTCATCTTATTATCAATTAATACTGTTCTAAAAACATATATCATTCTCAATACAACATTAAATACCACTCAATTTTATTTTGAATATTGAATAATTAATCAGCATCAACAGTAACTGTATCTTACCTGGCATTTCCAAACCTTAGACCTGTAGTAAAAGCAATCTTTCAAATTCATTGAGCTTGACTCCAATCTGTTGTCCTTGAATTTAAAACTGAATAACATTTCTTGATTGAGTGAGGTTAAACGATTTTTTACAGCTTCAGGTATGGACGGATGATCATCAGGCATAGCTTCACATCTAGCAGCAAAAAAAAAAAATTATAAATATGATGCATCACAATTTTTTTTAATGTTAAAAATAATATAAAATTGATATACTGTGAGAGTATTACTGTGCAATACATGAAATTAAGAGAATTTTTTTTAAATTGTGAAAATTTAACTAATTTTCTTTTTATTATCAAGCTTGAACTGTTTATGTAATATTACGTTTCACATTCACATGTAAGTCATTTTGGATATATTTGCCTTTGGCATATGTCTAAATTGAAGTCAATATATTTTTTATTAATTTTGAATTCTTTACTATTGATTTCATTATCCTCTCATTTTTATTATTTCCGAGATTATCTCGGTGGTCCTCCCTTCATTTCAAATATGTATAATTGACACTCTCTACTACCAAGAACTTCTAGAACCAGCAATAACCTCTACAGTCCATTTGCTCCCGTTTTCGGTAGTCAATTGTATCAAGGATATCATCAGTTATCCACTCTTCACTTATGTCTAAATTGTTTTTTACAGGGACTTTTTGAATGGACAACTCATAGTAATATGAAATATTAAAATATTAATGAAACTATCATATTTGTTATTTAAACTATTGCTATTGTAAACCCTACTCCAGTTCTCTTGTAGCAGATTCTGATTCAAACAATCGATACTCCCCTGTTCACATTGTTGGATTTCTTTCATTACTCTACTCTTTTTAATTGATTTATTATGACCTTGCAACCCCACCTCTAAGATTTGATAGTCATGATCAGATAGTTCCGAGCCGCCTAATCTTGTTTTAGAGTAATCTATATTAGTAAGGATGTTATCAATTATTGTTTGTGATGTTCTTGTGACTCTGGTATATTCATGCACTTTTATTTCCAAGTTATTCATGTACTTTATATAATATCCCTTAAATCCTTTGTCATTTTATTCTGTGTTGGTTATTCTGTAGGTTACTCTTTTTACCACATTATTACGTTTTGCTCCAAAGAGCGTGCTATGCTAAAGAGGAGATATTATGTAGATTACGATTACTTTCTTCGCTGAGCTAACAGAGTTGAATCTATGCCAAGCCCACCGAAACAAATATTGAAGTTCTATGCTTAACAGTCCACTCACACCACTACACAGGGTCTGGCTGCACAGGTGAGTGTGTATACTATCCAGCACACCTGTGAGCTACTTCCTGCGTCCAAGTCATCATTCGACAGGGACGTTACGAAAGCAACACAATATTGATGTACTGTAGTATTCATATAACTTGGCAGCGTGTAGCAGATGGAACATGCTACATCTGAACCCAGCATACTGCTGCCAAGTTATATGAAAACTACAGTACCTAGCCTTTTTTCTATCTGAGATGAACAAAACTTGATTCACCTCAAGCTACAATAAGGTATATTAGAATGAGAGATAAGGCATAAATATTAAATTGGATGTGATAAAATTAGTTATATAAATGGCCAATCACTTGAATTTTGACTGAAAGTCTTTCAGGTTGAAAATTTCTTCGTGAGTATCCTTGATTTCCAGAATGAGCCCAGATTGACTGATAATTCTTTTGAAAATGGACGATTTGGGCTCATCAAATAAATAGTCCACGTCTTTCCTTGCAATATTTTTTAATCTGAAAGAAGAATTTAAAAAAAATAATAACAAGAGAGAATAAAATAATCGAAATTGAATTGCGTTCGAATTGAATATCTGTTAACTTTTTATTGTAAATTTAACGACTGCAGTCAATTCTAATTGTGAATAAATAATATTTTTACTCACTTTTGGCCAAACGTTTATGAGTCATGAAGGCTCATCTTCAAGATCATCATCATCATCCTTTGGCCAACAGTGAGAGAAAAAATACTCACAATTAAAATTGACTGCAGTCGTAAATTTACAATAAAAAGTTAATATTAACAATGCAGATCATTATGGAACAAGAAATCCAAGAATTGAATACCAGTTGTTGCTTCTTTTGAATTTGAGGAGGAATTTAGAAAAATTAACGCATTTTCGATGTTTCTTATTTTTATTCATTGTATTGAATAGAAGACTAAATTGGACCCTGAAACACTATTAACAATACAATATAGCGCGAATTGAAAATAAAAACGGTTAATATTTTTGAAAATTCCACTTATTCAATTAAGGACTGGACCTGTTTCCTGCCCTCACTAATAACATTTTCTACAGCATTATTTTCAAAAAAGAATATTTTTTCTAAGATTATGTCTTGCAGAATCCTTTTACGAAGTATGAGACAAATCAGATCAACAATTATACACATACAATATTAATTAAATTACACACTATTTACCTTAAAACTAAAATATCAATTAGTTGAGGTGAAATCTCAATTTCGATCTGAAAGGAAGTCTTTTAGACTACAAAAATCTTTATCAACTAAATATGTTTTTTAAATATTTCTATATATTCAATACAGTACTCTTTAAAAACTTTGGTAGATTGTAGTAGAATTTCCTCCCAATATAACTAGGTACAGTTAGAATAAGCTACAATTGTGACTCACCAAGTGATAATCCCGTCGGCTTTGTATATTTATAATCAAGATTTTGGTTTATATCGCTCTTTACATACAAAGTAGCTTCATACACATACAAACAAGGTACAGTTAGGAGACCATTGCCCGGTTTCTGAGTTGTTCATCTCAAGTTTAATGGATCATTAATCCATTGCTCTAGCATTGAGTTAATGGTACATTAATCTTAATGAACAAATCAGAAACCGGGCATATGTCTCTTGAACAATGGCCTATATAAATCCTTTCAATTATTTGTGGATGAATTATATGTGTAGAATATTTATATAATAATAAAAAATACTGTATATTAAAGAAATTCAATAAATTTATTCTACCTGTTAGCTTGATCATCGCTATCTTTCAGCACAATTGTACCTTCTGTAAAATATGAATAAAATAGAAAAGTTTAGTTAAAGAATGGAGAAGCACGTATTCTGAAATGAAATGAAATAAATTTTATTCATCCACAACAATTTACAATAAACAGAAAAACAGTCTCTTATCACAATGAAAAAGATCTATATACCATATAGATAACACATAAAACTCTGCTATATAAAAAAAACAAGCTACATAATATATAAAAAAAAACAATAAAAATCTTAATAAGGACAAGATTCTTTTCCTTAGATGAATAAAAAAAACATCCCGAGGCCTAGCCTGTGTGGGATGGTATGCAAATTCTTACTTAAAGTAGAGAACTAGATATAGATGGTGCGATCGATTCTTTCACTATACTACTTTTCTTATCTTCAAATTTCATCAGTCTTCTCTCCTGTAATCATTTTTCACATTTTTTCTCCTGTAACCATTTTGTACTGTCACCTTTTCTGCATGTCTTTTTTATTAGCAGTCAGCCTTGTGAACTCCTCAAATCAAATTGAATTCATAATTCATTTATTTATTTAAAAAATACACAATTTACATGATACAAACTTCATCATACAGATTGACATGCACAACGAGTAGAGGAAGTTAATATGCTTACAATTGAATAACAAAGAAGCTCTGTTACAAATAAATTATTAGGAGTCCTCATAGGCGACTGGTGGCCTGTGCATAGCTCAAGTGGATACTGTTATGAACTTACAGGATTGTTCTAGAAGAGGTCAGAGACTTCTTAGCATTGAGGTTAAGAAGTTGCTTTGATCACATTTGGAAGTGCAATATTTCCATGGAAGGACATGATGGTTAATAGAAGGTGGTAGAACGGAAAAGACAGAATAGTAAATGTTAGAATGTAATGGAATGGGCTAGAGACTTCCATGAAGTATATAAATATCGCTTATTGTCATGGCAAGCCAGTCTCGAGTTTGAAGTAGCGTCTTCGTTACAGCAAGAAGCTTAGAGAGCATAGTGCGCACAGTGGCAGTACCAGTTTGTGATCAAACCCAGCAACAATTTAGTGCGTTGTGGCAGTTCGAGAAACAGCGACAAATATTTTGGTATAAGAAGACTGTTTATTCGTGATAAGAATTCGTCATTGTGATTGTATTTGATCTACAACTTGTGAGTTACTAAGGATTGTGTAAGTAGAGGGTGCTAACAATTTTGAGAGTAATAAGTGAACCTTTATTATTCTATTATTTCAATTGTACATATCCGAATATTTTAAAGTTATTACCATTAATGATAAATAATTTCTGGAGATCGGCCTGTAACTGATATTATACATTTATTTTGTAAGTATTAATTGTTCCTGTATTTCTTGTTCCATGATGAACTGCGTTGTTAATATTAACTTTTTATGTGAAATTTAACGACAAGTCGTTAAATTTCACATAAAAAGTTAATATTAATTGTTATTGTTACTGTTTAAAGTAATTCTTTCATTTCAGTGAAGATACAACAGGCATAGCCTACTACTGCTCTCTTTACAAATTTTAAATGAAAAAATCCAAATTTTGGGTTATGTCCAAGTTGAACTAGAAATTTCAACTTTTCATGTGAAATTTAACGACATGCAGTCAAATATTTGTTAAGAATAAGTATAATAACTCACTTAAACTGGCCGAGTACTTTCGAATCTATGAGATCCATCATCAGAGGCTCCTAGATCATCATGTCAGTTTTTTGGTTAGAAGTGTTGTGGTTTTTGTAAAATATGATCAAAAAGTTTGTGTGTTTGTATATTTAAAATTGTTCCAAGGTGTTGAGTTCGTATCCTTTAGATTTTATATTTAGAATGAGTAGGTTGGTAGTGATGTCAGTAAAAGTGTGTCCAGTTTGAATGATATGGTCGGCGAAATTCGATTCAGCTTTTGATGTCAAGGCTTGTAAATGTTCCTTGTAACGTTGTTTGAATGTGCGGCCTGTTTGTCCTATGTAGAATTGGTTACAATCAGAGCAGTTCAGTTTGTAGATCCCTAGGAGATCGTATATGTTTGAGTTTTGAGTGTAAGTGCATTTTTTATTTTGTTTTTTGTTCTTAATGAGGTGGTGTGGCCGGCTTTTTTGAAGATTTCTGCTAGTCTGTTTGATTGTGGATTAATGTATGTCATTGTGATGCATTTTTTGTCAGTGGTGTTGGTGTTTTGTTTGTTATTTTATGATTGAGTTTGTCAATTAGGTCGTGTTTGTATCCGTTTTCTTGTGCAAGGTATTTTATTGTATTTAGTTCAGTGTTGTAATTGTCGGTGGATAGTGGTGTGTTGTTGAGTCTGTGTAGCATTGACCTGAATGCTGAGTGTTTGTGTTGTGTTGGATGATTGGAGGTGCTGTGTATTAGGGTATCTGTCATTGTTGGTTTTCTGTAGATGTTGAAGCTGTGTTGTTGGTTTGTGTTCTTTGTAATTGAGAGGTCTAGGAAGTTTATTGAATTGTTTTTCTCATATTCAGCTGTGTATTGAATGTTCTTATGTATTTTGTTTATGTATGATCGAAGTTGTTCACATTGTCTTTTGTTTCCTCTGTATAGCAATAGAACATCATCTACGTATCTGTGCCAGTATATTATGTTCTGTGTTTTGCCGAATTTTGCCGACCATATCATTCAAACTGGACACACTTTTACCGACATCAGTACCAACCTACACATTCTACACATAAAATCTAAAGGACACGAACTCAACACCTTGGAACAATTTGAAATATACAAACACACCACACACAATAAACAAAACATTCTCAATGAACAACTAAATTTTAAATCTCACAAACTTTTTGATCATATTTTACAAAAACCACAACCTATCTAACCAAAAAACTGACATGATGATCTAGGAGCCTCTGATGATGGATCTCATAGATTCGAAAGTACTCGGCCAGTTTAAGTGAGTTATTATACTTATTCTTAACAAATATTTGACTGCATGTCGTTAAATTTCACATGAAAAGTTAATATTAACACGCAGTTCGTCATGGAACAAGAAATCCAGGAATAGAAATTTCACTTCAATTTGAGCGTTTTCAATGACTAAATCTGTACATATTTGTGTTACTTCTTGTGTGATAAATCTGTGAAGTGTGTTATTGTGTAAATAAAGTTCGAGTTCTATTATTACATTTCGCCAGCATTATTTTTAGTGATGGAACCCATACAAATATCGTGATTTATATTATGTAAGATTGAAAAATCATATATTTTTTATTATAATATATAGCCTAATCAAATCTAGTCATTAGGAAGCAGAGCTTTGATGAATTTAATTAATTACAACCTTAAGGATATGCTGTGTTGAGTTCAAAAATGTTTTGTAAAACTAAAAAATCGATAAATTTTTAATTGAAAAAAAAAATGAAAAGCTCACCATACTTCACTACTTCAAGTCTTGCATAATCAATATATTTGACTTCAACAATTTCCATGCACCCTGCCTGCTCGTTAATGGGTTCTCCCACCAGAAACGTGATTCCATCATGATGCAGAAACTCGGTTATAAATGCACATTTGTCATGTTTAATTAAAAACTGGTTGACAACTCTGTAAACTTTTTGTCCACCCTGCAAAACAATAAAAAATGAAATGAATAGTGTCTTAAGTTTTTATTCTGAGGATGAGGCTCACATAATTATGTCTGAGACCAGTGCGTGGATGATGAGTTGGATGATGATGATCGATGAGTTGGAACCACCACAGTCTTAGGTGTGTTCCGAACCATCGGGAAGTGACTTTACAGCAAAGAACAGTTTTTTGACTGGCCAATCCAATCAATCACCTTTACAAAGAGGGCCCAGTAGTTCGTAGCTTATCTTTATCTGACTGAACAGATACCTGCTACAGCTCGCGGCTATCACTTCCCTACCAATACGTCTTGAACGTTTTATTTATTTATTACAAAAGCACAATCCACGACTTTGTACACAACTGATTTCTTCACAAATTGTGGACAACAATGAAGACTCTGTTCTCTGCTGTAAAATCACTTCCAGTGGTTCGAAACCCACTTAAAACTGTAGATTCAACTCATCAATCACCATCATCCAACTCATCACCCATGCACAGGTCTCAGACCTATGTGGGCTTCATCTTCCAAAAAGATTAAAAATACTGTTTTTTCACTCGCACTTATTTCAAACAGCTCTTGTTTTGTGGTTTTCAATACATACCCGTACGCATTAACCTTTATCCTCAAGAGTTATAGTTCATAATAATTGAAATAATAAAAGTAATAATAATATTTTTATTATTATTATTATTATTATTATTATTAATTCACAATCTCAAATTACAATAAAATTGATATATTTTGCAATTCCTATATCATTAATTCATTTCATAATCATTAATAAAGTGAGATATTATTGGAAGAATTTCATTTTGATTTTACAGTGGCTACCCCATGAAGCTAAATTTAGCTTATATTGTGGTGTTGTTAATTAAATTGTTTAAGCTATTTAATGTTAATGTTATGTGGTGATTGATATATTTTATTGTTTTGCTTTCAATATGTAAGTAGATTGTGTTAATATTTAAATTTGTCTGGTCTATTGGTTTGAGATATAATAGTTTTTTATTTCTCTTTTTATTTCAGTGTATGTATTTAAGTTTCTTAGGTGATATGGAATGCTGTTTAGAGTGTGTGGTATGAAATATTCCGGAACTGCTTTTCCTATTTCTGTGTAGTATCCTGGTATTATGTATCGTATATTTCTGGTGTTGTATCTGTTTTCATTTGTCCGTCTGTATTCGTCTTCAAAATAGTGTCTTAGCAAAATTGTATATTTGAATAAGTTTCTAAAATTGAGTATATTCAATGTGTTTGTATCTATTCCGTGGAAAAAATTTCTTTTTATTCTTTTTATTAGTTGTGCTATTGGATTTGATATATAGTTTGGTACATGGCCGTAAACTGTTATTCCATATCTTATTTGTGACTCAACTAGACTGAAGTACACAGCTCGTTTCGTTTTCGGTGGTAGTGTTTCTCTTAGTTGATAGCATCTATGTGCTATACTTCTCAGCTTTTTTGTCAGCATTTGGAAGTGTGTGTCATTTCATATTTAAATCCAAGTGCATCCCCAGATATTTCACTGTGTTTGAGTGTTTTATTTTTTTGCAATTGCATGTATTGGGTGAAATGAAACATTTGTAATTGTGACTAACTATTCTATTATTTGGATCAAGGATGTTTATATTTTGTTTTGGGTTATGGAAGACAATTGTATTGGTTTTTGAGCTGTTTATATGGATGTAATTATTATGAAAATATTTTGTTATTGTATTCACATCTTTTTGCACATTTTCGGCTGCTACTGATAAGATTCTGTTCGAATATAGTATTATGGTATCATCTGCATAGTTATATACTTTTCCTTTGAAATCATAGTGTTTCAGATCATTGATATATAGATTGAAGAGCAATGGTAATAAAGGTGATCCCTGAATTACACCAAATTTCTGAGGCTTTGGGTTACTATTACTATTTCCAATTCTAACTATTATTTCCCTGTCTGCAAAATAGTTCTTGATGATTTCCAAATCCATTCCTGATAATCCCAATTTACCCAGTTTTTTAATGAGGATTTTTAAAAATATTTTTCACAGTATAACTAATTTTTTATATTTATTTATAATAATAATAATTTTTAATTTCTTTTATTAAGGCGTTTTGCCATTTTGACATGTACATGAGCATGAACTATTGGCTAAAACCACCTCCAAACCTACTTGATATACATACTTGATATAGCAGCAAGGACTGGATTGGTAGTATTGAACACAGGAAATACAAGCACATAATAATAATAATAATAATAATAATAATAATAATAATAATAATAATAATAATAATAATAATAATAATAATAATAATAATAATAATAATAATAATAATAATAATATTAATAAATAGAATAGAATAGAAAAATCTTTTATTCACTCAAAATTACATAACCTTAAGCTAACCTGCAAGGTTGCTTGACAAGGTTCAATACAAAAAATCACATTTTTTTTACAATAAAAATTTATGAAAGATTATTTTTACAATATTTAGAATTTAACAATCAATTTATACTGTTTTAAAAATTACAATTGTTGGCTCAGCTCTCAATTAAAACATAAAATAATAACTTCAATCAACCTGAATTAGTTATTTCTCCATTAAATGAAATTGCTTAGGAACAACTGAACTAAACATTGTCTAACGTATAATGATTAAGCCAAACCTTTAAATTTCGTTTCAACAATTTCATATTATTTACAAACTTAGTGCAGCACTCAGGTAAATCATTAAATATTTTTGGAACAATATATGATAAATTATTCTTTGCAATATTATTATACGCAAATGGAACAATATATCTCTCATTTCTCAAGCCATAACGGCTTTTCTTTAAGAACTAAATACTTTTTACTAAAATAATTCTCCATTATTATTGTAAACAAAAATAAACCTCTAATACTTAAAACGTTACACCTGTTCAAGAGGTTTTCATATGGAATTCTTCTAGGTGAATCACTAATCAAATATAAATTTTTTTTCTGAACACAAGTTATTCTTCTCAAATAAACATCACTGGCATAACCCCACCCTTGTAAACCATATCTCATGATAGACTCACCCAAAGCTATATACATCATCCTCTTTACTTTACTAGGAATCAAATCTTTCACATGATGCATTTTGGGTAAAACTTGTTTCAACCTGTTACAAACATTTTTAATGTGTATATCCCATCGAAAATAATTGTCTACTGTTACCAGTGCCGGATTTAGGGTACTTGCGGCCCTAGGCCAAATTACCCCGAGCGGCCCCCGATAACTTCACGATTATGTAATTAAAGCATAAAGCACATTTCATATTAATACATAACGTTTGTTTTAATTTTACTTTTTAAAATTGGTACAACATACAAAGCATAAAATACATGAATAGAAATGGCACTAAATGTTCTATTTGAATACAGTACATAGATTGAAATGTTGTATTCGCTAATTAAATAATCTTGGTTTACAAATTCGGCCTAAACCCCAAAACAGCTCTTACAACAATTTCTATATTTTTAAAAATAATATAGCCTATAATTCAAAAAGTTAGCAATTTTGTAAAATTATTAATATTGCTAAAATTATTATATTATAAATTAGTATTGCAGTTAATTGTTAAAATTAAATAACATTTGTTTCATTCGGGGGAAAAAGTACAGGTGACAACAAAAGACTGAAAAAAGCCGAGTTGAAAAGACATTATGAGTAAAAGAACAAGCAAAATAATAATATGAACTGTAATAGTAATAGGCTGCGGTACTAAAAAATTAAAATATTAAGAATACAACAAATAAACTTCTTGATCATTCAATTCTCACATTCTCTTATACTGAAAAACGTCAATGTCATGTTCCTAATTTGGATAAAGTTGGATTAGTGATTAACATTGACACTCACTCCACTCCATACTCATAATTAATACCATACCTAAACTCTAAACACTCACTTTTCTAGCTTTTTTGGCTGCAAAATCTTTAATCAAATCGTTAAAGTCTAAGGCTTGAAAAAGCTCAACATTTAAAACAAAACTAGCCAAACTAGACAATCTAGAATCTTCGTCAGAAGACGAGTTCCTCAAGCAGTTTTTTATTCTTTTCAACACGCTGAATGATCTTTCTGCAGATGCATTAGATGACATCATGCATAGTAGAATGCGCAAAGCCGTGTCCATATTCGGAAATAATGTTGTTAACTGTTTTTCACGAATGAGTTTCAGATACTCCAAAAGTGTATTCCTCATCAGATTCCTAGAACTTTCCACAATCCACCTGCAATCTGTAGCCTCCTATACCCTGGCAAGCGTTAATATTTATTTTTGATATGAACATTGGTTATTTTAATTTGATTGTATTGTATCAATACAAAAGTAATGTAATCAATTTAGGCCCCTTTCACACGGGGAGCTCTACGGCTCTCGCTCCCGAAAGAGAGGAAGGCTCTCATCACCAGAATGCATTGAGTCCAATGTAGCTTCCAGACGAGGAGCGAGCCGTCACGGCTGTTGCACCTCGAGCCAGGGAGCCACGGCTCCTCCTCGAAATGCTAAAGGAAGAGTGGTGCTTCCACAAGAGGAGCGAAAAAGGCTCTCGCTCCCGTCCTCAGTTGACGTTTGACACCAGTCATTTTACATGATGGCAGAGTTCGATGTGGAGTTGTTGATAAATGCTGTCTGCAATTGATTTTCATTTTGTTTTCTTGGGTGAATGGAGTAATTTAAAAAAAAATTGCATTAATTTTCAGTTTTTTATTTTTACTTGGTGACATTTTGCTATTTTTAGCATTTTCGAGCCTCTCTTATTGATGTTTTGCTGAAATTATTAAAACAACTACACTGATTTTTGGTTAACCCAGCAGAAAGATTGTTAGAAATTTAAAAAAATGCACAACCTCCTCATTTCAAATCAATTTTATTTATCAAATCATTAAAAAAATTTTTTAAATCAACGACTAACAATTTTTAATCAAAAATAAACATTTATATAATTTAATTTTTATAAATATTTTTATTTTTAAATATATTTATAAATATTTTTATTTTTATAAATATACATTTATATAAACGTTTCGACGGTAGAGAAGGTATAAGGCAACAGTTCGCGTTCGATCCATTCTACGACTGAGCTCAGGGACTAAAATGGCTTCCTGTGTAGGATGGTAGGTAGGAGCGAGAGCCGTAAAGGCTCCTCGTGTGAAAGACGCGGTAGTAGGAGCGAAATACGCTCCCATATAGGAGAGAGAGCCGTCAAGCTCCCCGTGTGAAAGAGCCCTTACAGTAGCGGTAATTATTTATTAAATTTGGAAAATAAAAATTCAATTTTTTTACCAAAAAAAGTTTTTTTACAAAACACTGCGGCCCCCTTTTGCTTGCGGCCTAGTCGGCCTAGTGGTAAATCCGGCACTGTTACACCAAGATACTTGTATGAAGAACAGTTTAAGATAAATTGTCAATCCCTGGTACAAACATATATTTTTCTCTCTTGTAATTTGAAACATTCACAGCAATGGTACTTAATTTTTGGCTCTCTAATGCTACTCATATATGGTGTAGTTATATATATGTAACACCTTTGTTTTAACAACATTGATATTCAAAAAATTATTGTGAGACCATTTTGCAAGAGTATTTGTATCATGTTGTAGCCGTATTTCTGCTGTTTCTAAAGACTTATGAGCAGAAATTAGTAAGATATCATCTGCAAACATGAATATTTTACAATGCTTCAAATATTTAGGTAAATCATTTGTATAAAGTAAAAATAATAGAGGCCCCAGGACTGACCCTTGAGGCACTCCCACATTCGAAATCTTCTCTTGACTGAAATCATTACTAATTTTGACAATAAATTTTCTATTTGCAAGATAACTCTCAAATAACTTTAGTACTGACCCTACTATAATAATAATAATAATAATAATAATAATAATAATAATAATAATAATAATAAAAATAATAATATAAATAATAATAAAATAATAATAAGCTGAGCTTTCTAGTATCAAAGATGAGGTCTGGCAGCAATTAAATGGTGCAGGAAATTATCAAAATGTGGGAGTTGAAGGTCAAGTGCATGAAGAGATAGAAGAAGAAAATGTGGCAGATGAAGCTGTTGGTGCAGAGAATATTGATGAGATAGTGCCTCATTCACCTGAGGAAGCTGTAATTGATGAAGGAGGGCTTGAGGCTGCTTTGCTAAGCAATGTTTTTAAGTTTGAGGGTGTAGCAGTGGAATGCCGCACTAAACTGGAGAAGGTGTTTTATAATGGGAGGACCTTCCGTACAGTCAAAGCTGTCAACAGAGTTCTGGAAAAACACACCAATGTAATGACTGATATAAGTAGAGTAACACATTGGCTATATTGTGGTGCATTGACTGTTTTGCAAGAGTTAGGAGTGAAGCTTGAATCAAGAGTCAAGAAGGTTGGCCCATCTCACCAAGAAAGAAGGCCAAAATGGAGGGTTCGACTTGAAAGTAAAATCACTGATTTGAGGAGGCGCATTGGCATTGTTACAAGCTACTTGAAGAATCCTGTTGGTGCTTCAAACAGACAAAAGAAACAAATAGATGAGCTGTTAGTGCAATATATTGGTCTTGTCCAGGAAGATAAGTTGTGTGAAACATTGGCATTCCAAATGGACCAATGGAAGCAGAGATTGGCAGCATTGGCAAACCGTTGTCACCGGTATAAGCAGTCAGAAACAAGAAAATGCCAAACGACTCTTTTCATGAGTAATGAGAGGAAGTTCTACAAGAGGCTAAATGGTGACAATGAGAGGATTGTGAAGCACCCAAATGTTGAGGCTCTTGAAGGATTTTGGAAGTCTCTGTGGGAGAGACCAGTTGTACATGATGCAAATGCATATTGGATGAGACAGGTGGAAGACAGTGTGAGGGATGCCCCTGGTATGGTGGAATGTGTGATTGACACTGGAGATGTTGCTATGGCAACAAAGAGGACTCACAACTGGAGGGCTCCAGGTCCAGATGGCATTCAGAATTACTGGCTCAAGAACTTTACAAGCCTTCATCCAGTTATTGCTACCTGTTTCACTGACCTATTACATCAGAGGTCAGAAATTCCTGAGGGATTTGCATCTGGGTTGACTTATATGGTGCCCAAGAAGGAAGGACTTCTCAGCCCTAAAGATTATAGGCCCATCACCTGTTTGAATAGCACATATAAATTGATGACCTCCATTATTGCTTCTAAAGTTGACAAGCACATCTCTGATAATAAATTAATAGCCCCAGAACAACTTGGGTGCAAGAAGGGAGCAAAAGGATGTAAAGAGTTGCTAGTTATCGACTCTTTTATTGCTGGTCATGCTAGTGCTAAGCAGAGGAATCTATCAGTGGCATGGATAGACTATGCAAAAGCCTTTGACTCTGTCCCACACAGTTGGTTATTGAATGTTCTTCAGCTCTATAAGGTCAATGCAGAGATTGTCAACTTCTTAAAATTAGTAATGGCCAGTTGGAGTGTGAAGCTATGTATTGGAAAGGGAAGTGATCAAGTCCAGACAGGTGTAATACAGATTGCTAGGGGAATCTTCCAGGGTGATAGTCTGAGTCCCCTATGGTTTTGCTTAGCCTTAAATCCTCTCAGTTTGATGTTAAGGGATTCCTCATATGGCTATAAGTTGGATATAGCAAGAGACTTGACAGTGTCACACAGCTTTTATATGGATGACCTCAAGTTGTATGCCAGGTCATCATCACAATTGCAAAGTATGCTTCAGCTGGTTGCAGCATTTAGTCAGAGCATCCACATACACTTTGGACTGGATAAATGTGCTGTGCTGCATGTTGAAAAAGGACAGCTAAAGATGACAAGGGAGCACATGCTCACAATGAATAATGAGTTGGCACAGTTAGAGAAGGGACAGACTTATAAGTATTTGGGGTTCCAGCAGCATCTCAAAATCTCAAGAGTTGAAACCATAGAGAAGTTTGAGAATGAGTTCAGTTGGAGACTCAATAGGGTGCTGAAGGCAAAATTAGCTTCAAAAAACTGTATAAAAGCTATAAATTCATGGGTCATCTCAGCTTTGACTTACAGTTTTGGTATTTTGAAGTGGTCAGATACTCGCCTTGAAAAGATGGACCGACTTGTTCGCACAACAATGACTAAATACAGAATGCATCATCCAAGAGCATCAATGAGTCGGCTATACTTGCCAAGGAAGCTGGGTGGTCGTGGTCTGACCAGGATTTCTGAGCTATGTGCAAGCCAAGAGAAAAGGTTGAGAGCCTACTTCAGAGATTCTGAATCAAGCCTTTTCAAAGAAATGAGTCGGCTGGACAATGGATATACTGCACTCAATTTAAAAAGTCCCAATGAGCGAGAGGTTACCACTATCCAATCTCTTAAGGCTG
>OX418226.1:42521719-42701386 GCA_948455865.1 Conomelus anceps
GCAGACCAGCATTTAATCTATCTCTCAGCTCTACTGTGCGTATTTCAAATATCACTGCGCTACTTATTGGTATTAACATTATAAACCTTCAACAGATATGAATTATTTAAATGCAATATTTTGAGTTTTTGCGAAGGATGAAGCCCACTTAGGTCTGAGACCTATGCGTGGGTAATGAAATGGATGATGGTGATTGATGAGGGCAACCTACAGATTTAGGTGGGTTCTGAACCACCGGGAAGTGATTTTACAGCAGAGAACTGAGTTTTTTTTGCTGGCCAATCCAATCGGTCACCCTTTCAAAAATGGCCCAGTTTCCCAAATAAAGGCAAAGCATGATCAGTCCTTTGACTACTCAAAGGACAAATTTAATCACACATCTACCATTCGTATGATCTATATTATTGTGAATGATATGGAATAGAAATTTGCTTTAACCGATTTTCGATTACGGTATCTGTGAAGGTC
Organism: Conomelus anceps; assembly: GCA_948455865.1. Lineage (NCBI taxonomy): Eukaryota > Metazoa > Arthropoda > Insecta > Hemiptera > Delphacidae > Conomelus > Conomelus anceps. The sequence continues at coordinate 42,522,188 of OX418226.1, forward strand.
CTACCAGTGATCATCTCGGGCAGTGGTGTAACTATGAGGGTGGTGATGACCCCTCCCCCCTCAGAGAACCAGAAACAAAAGACATTTTAGAATTTTAACAAGCCCTGAGCCCCTGAGAGACAATAACTTTTGACAAGAGTCAAAAAAGACGTATTGAATATCTGGAAATGTGGTTTCAGAGGGATTATTTCCAAAACCAATCTGAGGGAGCATCCCAGGCCCTTCTTTTTAATGAATAAGCAACATATAAAGTCTTAAATTACTGTTAGAATAAATAATACCCTCCTCCTCCTTTTAAATATACTTTCAAGTACAGTACTATAATGTACCCCAATCAGATGAGTTGAGGGATCAAAAATAACTGAGTGAAAATAGTTTCATTAGACCTGTTTCCAAGTTTGACTACTTGAACAATAACAAATGTTTAGTAGGTACAAGAGTCTGAATCTCCCATAGGCAATGGTGGAAAAACTAGAAAAAAACTCTATTTGACACACAATGTGCCTTAAAGTAATTTTGAAATGGATGAAATCATGTCTAGAATCGTTGAAAATGTGGGTTTTAGTGTCTTTTTTCAAAAGATTTTCGGAAGTACCCCCCTGTTTTGAATGAACTATTCATTATAGTATTGAATTATTGTTAAGAGAAATCCTCCTTCATTTTTGGTGTACTATAATAGTGCCTGAAGCCTATGCCCCCCCCCCCCCCCACTAGACTGACCTTTACGACAATGATCCCAGACAGTGGCGCACCCAGGGGGGGCTTAGGGGGCTTAAGCCCCCCCCCCAAGAACCCGAGCTCCTTGAAAAATTGTTAATAATTTTCAAGAAAATTTACTATAGAGTATGTGCTGCAGGCTGATTAGTGTTGGTACATGTCATTTTTTTTTTTTTTTTTGAGGATGAAGCCCACATGGGTCTGAGACCTGTGCGTGGGTAATGAGTTTGATGATGGTGATTGATGAGTTGGACCTACAGTTTTAGGTGGGTTCCGAACCACCGGGAAGTGATTTTCAGCAGAGATTTTCATTTATTCACACTTTTCAAGTAGAATAATCTTCATAACAACTGGCTTGACATGGGGGGCTTTGGGGCTCAAGCCTTGCCCTCAGGTCCTGAAATCCTTATCAAAATGTTGATAATTTTCAAGCGAATTGACTGTGTAATATGGACTGTAGGCTGTACATTTAAAACTTGTTTTAATAGGATAACAATTATCAATATCGTTATACTATTAACAGGAATACTATGAGTGACTACCATAGGTGGAAATAGAGTTTGTAGCCTTGCAGAATTAAATTTGACTAGGCGGCTGGGTAAAGATAATAAAAATAATTAGTTTCACTCATATCAATATGGCAATCATTTAACCAAAAAGTACAGGACCTCTAGCCTCTAGAACCTCCTAAACCTGTAATACATTTAATGTTACGGTAATAATGTAATTTCTTTCGGAAGGTGGAGCCCAGATAGTTGTGAGACCTGTGCGTGGGCCCACAGTTTTTGGTGAGTTCCGAATCATCGGCAAGTGATTTTATAGCTGAGAACCCTTTTTTTTGGTGGCTGATCCATTCGGTCACCCTTACCCTAGGAATTTGCAGCTTATCTTATCTGACTGAACAAGTACGGTACCTGATACGGCTAGCGGCTAACAATTTCCTAAAAAAGGTTTACAGGTTTTTGCGAAAAAATTTCAATAAGATTGCATAAGCTTATTCCTTCGAAAACGCTTCAATACCGAAATAAATATAGCAGAAGAGTGAATCTTTTTCAATAAGAGATCAATAAATTAGTACTCATTCAGAAAACTCTAGGCTTGTAGAGCGCTCATTTAGGTGGTAAATTGAATTCATTTGATGAGAAATGAACTGAAAACCCAAATAAACCATTAACTACCGTGATTATTGAGTAATCCTATGAAATACACAAAAAAGGCCAAAAGAAGGCATTTTTAATATTGAAAGGTATGAGCTTGGCTATTAACCAGTTTCAGTTAATTTCACATTGATTCAATTTAATTCACACCATCTGTATGAAGACCTTAGTCATTTCTGAATGAATGCTGGAATAGCTGTAATCTTTCGCCTTCTTTATTTCTGTAACAAAGCATTCCGTACCTACATTCATTCTAATTTTTTTACCCTCATGAGAAGTTGCTTAAGTAGTCTGGCAGAATCATTTTGAACTCCTGAAACACTGTACAAAAAATACTCATGATGAACACATTTTGTTTCCCCATAGCTACTCTAATACTAATACTCTTTAAAAAGTCAAGTAATGAATCTCCGCCCCCTCAATAAACTTTATCGGGCAACAATCTTGCAAAAGGTGCTCTGAAAAATCCCAATTCTCCCCCCCCTTCCTATCCAAAATTTTCCCTGGTAGGACGGGTAAGCCCCCCCCAAACCAAAAGTCTGGGTGCGCCCCTGTCCCAGGTGAATGGGAGTTGAGGTTAGGTTAGGTTAGGTTAGGTGAAATCCACTTACGTTATTTGGCTATTCTCATCTCCCTCCATTCTAGCCCACTGCGATCCCAGTTTCAAAGTGATACCACGGCCATGATTAATTACTGTTTTATACAAGTACTCTCTATCCAAAATTTGTTCTGGTCTTTCGTAGTATACTCTCCTGTACATAAGTAAAGCATGGACGCAATAAATTATTTGATTATTCTCAATCTATATCATAAGAGTGAGTTTGTGTGTGTGTGTCATTCTTGCGGATTTTGCAAGAACGGCACCGATTTGAAACACTAAATTTGGCACATAGCTTCCTCAAAAATCAATTCAGTCAACCTTGAAGCCTGATTTCTTCATATCTTTTTAAAATTAATGTTCAAATTTCACTTATACAGGGGTGCCCACAGGGGGGGGGGGTTCCAAAAACCGTTTGGGGGGGGGGGGGGTTAAGTTGATTAAAACCGTGTTTAACGTGACGACATTCAAAAATATATTACGAAGTGACCAGATAGAATGCCAATTATAATGACAATAGATTTATAATAAAAAAAAGTAAATTCGTATGGCTTTTCGTGGTGGGGAGACCCTTACGGGTAGTTCCACCTCGCCGCTTTTTTAACGACTGCTTTTTTTTATATGCAACCGGGACCGACGGCTTAACGTGTCCTCCGAAACACGGGAGTGGCTCGAGAAAAATATCTTTTACTCAACTGGGATCGAACCATCGAACCCAGGACCTTTGGCTTATCAGACCAGCGATAAGCCAACTCGGCTACGCCGACTCCAGATTTATAATTATTACTATACTATTGAATATGAATTAGTTAAAATAGTTATGTTTAGGATTTGTGCAGGAAGTTATTATTCAAGCTTAACAAGACGCTAAGCGAGTGCTCTGAAAGAGGTTTATACAACAACTTCACTCTCCTTAGCAGTTACTAGTTGATTAGCGGAAAGAGAAAGAAATGTTACCTATATTACCTATGTTTTTTTTTTTTTGTAAAGAATCTCAAGAAATATACATACTTTTTGTATATTATTGACTGGGTTTGAAGTTTTTCAATAGCTATATAAATCTTCTTTTAGTTTTAGAAAGAATATGGGGGGCTTACTTTTTCACATTTTTTTGGGGGGCCTAATTAATGGGGGAGGGGGGTTGGTGCTAAATGTAAGGGGGTGTATCATACGGCTTGGGGGGTGCCTAATTTATGGGGGGGTCTGGTGATGCATTTAGGCGGGGGGGGGGGTGCGTCATGAGGCTTAGGGTGGGTGGGCACCCGTGACTTATAGACAGTATAAAATGCTTTATAATGTTTAAAAATGGATTTAAATGCAGGAAAATCATAGATCAGGTGGTAAATCACTATGATGCAAATAAGCTGCAAGTGACAAGCCAAAGCAACACATTTTTGTGTCATATTAACATTTCAGCTCACATTTCCTTTTTTGGAATTGTATTGGTATTGGCGGTTGAAATTCATCTATTAAAAGCTTAATTTGAAAAATTCACCTTGAGTACCATTGAAAAACAGCTAGTGCCATATAGATGGAGACATAGAACCAATTACCTATAGTTAGTTATTTTAACTAATAAAAACCATAAATAACAATTCGTCAGTTATTATAATGATCGATTTATTACGTGGTTCATGCCCGGTTTCTCAGTCGTTCATTAAATCATTCACCAGCTATTGATTCAATAGCGGCTCAAGGCTTGTTTCACACATACCTGGTAATCAGTTAACCAGTTCATTTTCCCGACATAGTTACTTTGCATCATATGATTTCAAAAATCGGATAAGTGTGGAACTTTCCATATTATGATACAATGTCCCTCCCTACAGATGGGTAAACAACAACACCAGTTACCCGACTGCCGGGGGTACGTGTGAAACAAGCTTCAGGGCCGCGATTGAATCAATAGCTTCTAAATTATTGAGAAACCGGACATTAGTCAAATAAATGGATTTGTAACTCTTAGTTTTGTGCTCTATAAATGACGACACTAATTAAGATTTTTTATTTTAAAAATGTTGAAAAGCTCCATAATGTTTTAGAATAATGTAGTTATCATTAGAAACCATCTCAATACATTTCGAAGGTGAGAGACCATCCTGTATTTATATAAGTCTTCTGAGGAGTACTCTGGAGTACACTGCTCCTGCCTGGAACCCTCATAATATTATAACCATTGTCAGGCTGGAGAGAATACAGAACAAGTGTTTGAGGTTTGCATTAAAAAAAAAAACATGCAGCCTTGTATGTTTGACTATCCTACTGGTAAGGCGAATTATGGGGGTCAGCACGTTGAAAAGTAAAACTCTTTAATATAGTCAACAATAAAATTGATACCCCACATTTGATTTCCAGGCTTTCCATTGCTGTCCCTGTTCTAAGATGCGGATGACATCAACTATTTTACATTCAGAGGTCCCATTCAGTTGGTGGTTACTTTTCACACATGAACAGGATACCTCATCTTTATAATGAAATGGATAGAGATGTTGACATTTTTGGTGATGCTTGGTGGAAGTTCAGGGAAAAAATTAATTCTCTGCTCACTTAGTATTGGCTATATCTCAAATTCTTTTTTCTATTTGGACTATTCATAATCGTAATCTTCATCATCATCATCATCATCATCATAAACTTCATCATTTCCAAGATTTGAATTATTTATTTTTATATTTGTTAAATCTTTCATCATTCACAAATTAGAACATTAGCTGTGAATGTAACTGCTTCATAGAATCCATTTACACTCAAAAGGTAAGTTTGTTACTTGCATTTCTCACTTGGCAACCATCCACAGCTGGTATCATACAATATCATACCTATCAATCCTCCCCAACAAATTGTGAATCTAGGATGTGGTCGACATGATGTCTCTATATACCATTATCGGCCATTTTGATTCAAATTTATTTATCAAAAACATTTTACAATACAATGAATGGATAAAATAATATTATATATAATACAACGATAATAATTTCATGCCTCATGTTTTTTTAAATATAAAAATGTAATTAATAAATTAATATACCCCACTATAATACTATGTGTTGGGGTTTTTCTACTTCAAATGTTTTCTATATTACTCAAGATATTAGTGTGTAAGTTTTAAAAGTGATTAATTACAATGCATTAAATAAAAGTGAAAAAGAAAATTAGTTGAAAAGTTTAAAATAAGTCATGAAAAAGAACGAAAAAAGTAGTTGCTCAACTATTTACAGTCTTACTAAGTTCTCACTAATGTCCACTCCAATGTCTATCAGCCATTGACTAAACTTCTTTTTAAAATGATATGTGTTAATTTCTTCTTTAATATTTGCAGGTATTATGTTGTAAATTTTCGGCCCTAGGTAAATGTAATTTCGTTGTCCAAAAGTTGTGTGCATCCTTGGTACTATTGAATTTGTGTTTCTTTGCCTTGTTTGGTGTATGTGATTTACCAGTCTTAATTCTTCGGTGTTTTTCTTCATTCTTGTGATGATAGCCTGGATGTAGAGTTGCCTCACACTGAGTACTTTACTGTCCTTGAAGAGAATGTTCGTGGGGAATTGATTCTCCTTGAAACCAATTATTTTTAGAATGCGTTTTTGAATTTTATAAAGTGGTTCAATATGGATGAAATGTGTAGCTCCCCAGACAATTATGACGTATCTTAGGATTGATTGGACTAATGAAAAGTAAACGGTTTTTATTGTATCATAGTTTAGGATTTTACGCAGTTGATAAAATTTATATAGAAGTTTCCTAATCCTGGTTACTGATTGATTGATGTGCTTGTCCCACTTGAGTTTGCTGTCCACTATTGTACCTAAATATTTCGTCTAGTTGACCTGTTGAATTGAGGGGCAATCACATGTGTTGTTGATCCTTCCACAGTGATGCAATATGATTGAAGAGTCAGGTGGTCGCGTGCGCTCTGTCAGAGAAAAGGCCAAGAATTTTGTTTTGGTTGCATTTATTGTGAGCATATTCTCTCTTAACCATTTATTAGCTTTCAAATATAGATATTCTTATATAGATAAGATCTCTCAGCTATCTCTCCAAAACTCCACTTCCCTCCACTCTCTCTGAAATTGGATGCCTGCACTCTGTCCCCAACCTGAAATTGCCTTTTTAGAAATAGCATTATTTGAACATCCTGGTTTTGTAGTTATATCAGTTGTCATTAAATCCAACTTTGTTCTGATTTTGCAGTTGAACATAAGATTGTATGAATTTAAGCCAGTAGAGTTTATTGAATTCCTTATCTGCATTAGAAATAGTTGAAGTTTTGTAGGTATATCTCCTTTCTCTTCTTGCATTGCTGTTAATCCTTTTTTAATTGTCTGTACGAATCTCTCTGCTTGACTATTGGAAGATGGGTGGAATGGTGCACTGGTTCTGTGTATTATATCATAGCTCTTCAAAAATATTTTAAAATTGTGTCCAGTAAATTGTCTTCCATTATCAGATATTATCAAGTATGGTATTCCAAATGTAGAGATCAGTTCTCTCAGGTTTTTTATACACCAATCAGAAGTAGTAGTTTTGGTTTGAAATACTTCAACCCATTTGGAATATGCATCCACTACAATGAAATAAAAATCATTCCAAAATAAGGACCAGCGAAGTTGATGTGTAGCCTTTACCAAGGTCCATCTGGCTTTTGCCAAGGGTGTAGTGAAGCTTGAGGTGGTTTGTTTTGTTTCAGACAACATTGCTTACAAGTCTTGGCTAGATACTCAATGTCCTTATCCAATTTAATTGCTCATAGCCACTCTCACCCAAGTATTCTGTCAACTTTTTGACCTATGATGTATATTTTCCCCATGAAGTTTTGCCCTCTATAATCACATTGTACATATATAACATCTTTGGGTTTAATTATTTCTCCTGTGTATGTTTTAAGCTCTATATTTGTCTTGAAGAGCTTTTTTGTATGGAACCAGGCTTTATAATCTTCAAAAGAAATTGATGTAAGTGATGCACCTGTGTCTAGTTGAAATTCAATTGTTCTTCCTTCAACTTCTATATTAACATGAAACTTGTTATTTTTTCTATCCCAGACAGTGGCGTACTGAGGTTTTAAGCGCCCTGGAGCGGAAGTGTCTAACGATGCCCCCCTCCCCCCTCCCCACAAAAAAATCAGTCTTACACTCAACCACTTGGGCTGATATTAATATAGTTGTTAGAGATGCGAATCTCCAAGGAATGATTTTTCGCCAGGCCAGATTCTGCTTTTATCAATTTCCAAACAGTTGTTTTGGATTTTTTCACTTTTCTATAAATTTATTTTCAGTTATTTTTTCGCATTTTGCAAGTCATTCTTATGAATTTTTTTTATATTTTGGAAATAGGATTCAAAAGTGAAGTATTTCAGTCCTGTTCTTAATATAAGAACCATTGAACTTTTTGTGGATTTATTTTTTCAGAATAAATTCAGTCTTCATTCAATTACTTGAATTTGTTATACCTTTTGCCACCCAATTTAAATTGTTTTGGCTTTGCTACTTTCGACTATTTGCTACTTTTGACTCGACCATATTGCATTCTGTCTGGCTGTAACGCATTTACGGCTGAACGCATGAACCGATTTATTTTAAATTTGACATGAATTTTCCTTTTAGTCATGCGCAGCGATGTTTACATACGGTTTTTTAAAATTGTGTTGCATTTCACCCTTTTGGCCTTCATTATAGTAATACATTTTTTTGTAAGTAAAAGGTAATTTTCTCAAGAACGGTGCGCCCCTCAGAGCCTTGCGCCCTGGAGCGACTGCTCCACTCGCTCCATTATCGGTACGCCACTGATCCCAGAGATTGTATCGATTTCATGGATATTTTGGGTATTTTCTTCTACACTATTATGATATTCTTCATTGTAAAATACATTTTGCTTTTCGTTTCTGAATTGGCTTTGACATACTTTTTAAATATGTCCAACCTTTTTACAAGTGTTAAAAATTTTCTTTATCATTGGACATGTCTTTGCTCGATGATAAGTGTCTCTGCAACAATAACATTTTCCTTTTAATGAGTTGTGATTAGTAAGTTGTACATGTTCAGAAGAAGGATTTGATATATATAAAGAGTATACTCTTTTATTTTGGAAATTGGTCATTTATTTTCTTTGTCTGTTTTCACTTGGTTAGTATCTTGTATCATAGTCTTGTTACATATCATATTACTACTTTCATGCTTTGAAAGTTCCATTGTAGTTGCGATATTTACAATTTCATTCAGACTTGATTTCTCAGTCTTGTAATAATTTTTCCTCAATTTCTTTATCCCTCAATCCTTGAACAAATTGAAGTCTCAATGATGATTCACAACCAGATTTACCACATGCATCACAACTAAATTGGCAATTTGTTGATAGCCTCATTAATTCAGTAGAAAACTCAGTAATAGATTCACCATCTGCTTGTTTCCAAGACATGCTGCAATGTTAGAATACTTGATTTAGGATCCAAATAATTATCTAAGATTCCCACTTCTTCATATTTCATGTTTGTTGGGTCCTCAGGAGTTGAAAGGTCAACAAGTTTATGATGAAGAAGTTGTGTTAATGCGTGTAAAAATGTGAGAGTTTTCAATTTAGGTTCAATAATATATTTTAAGTTCATATAAATATCAAGTCTTTTGCAAAATTATTGAAACTCTCTCTTTCATCAAAAGGCATAACATTTAAATTTGATATGGCTTGCTTTGTAAGTGATTTTTCTTTTGTTTCTGAGTCACCTAGATTTTTCATTTTTTCTGATAAAATAGCTTGAATAATAATTAATTGGTCCACTTCTCCTCTATATGGCCTGCTTCAATTAATTTGTCAATTCATCTTCTTTGTTTGTGTAAAAATGAAATTTTATTTTGAATAATTACATACCTTGTTTTAAGTTAATTCAATACTTCCAATTGTATTTTTACCTTGTCATAGGTAGATGGTACCTCCGCTTGCTTTTTCACATTTTCAATCTGAGACCTTACTGTTTTTCAAAGAACTTTCAACTTTTTCATTTTCTTTGAATGATCTTTCAATTTGTCCACTTCATCCGTTATTCTCGTCGCCATTGTTAAGTCTTAACTGTAACTGCTTCATAGAATCCATTCATACTCAAAAGGTAAGTTTGTTACTTGCATTGCTCACATAGCAACCATCCACAGCTGGTATCATATGATATCATAATTATGTATCAATATTCTTAATATTGCTGTTTGTTACGTATTTAGTATTGAATTGCATTCTAGTTCTACTTTTATTTTTTCTAAAGTAGGTTATTATATTTCTAATAGTGCTTTTCTTTGTAATTTATTTTTTCTATTTCTATCTTTATAATATCTTTAGAAATTACATGTGTGTTGTTTTCTTTCAAATTGTGTTAAGGAGGCAGTTGTGGGTGTTAACCTGTTGCCTCCAAAGAGATTGTATTGAATAAATAAATACAGCTTGGAAAAAGTTCTTACTTTTAATCAGAAGGTAATTCAAGGTACAACAGTTTGTTTATAATAAATTATTGTGATTATTTCAATTTTAGCCTAATTTTAATTATTTCGATTGTAATTGTAATTATTTCAATTTAGCTTACTTGCTGAAAGTCTCCTCTTCGGGTCCTGATACAGGCATTGAGCCACTTAGCCACTGTTTGCCCTCCAACTCCTTTTCTTTCCCTTTCTCTACAATTTGTCCTACTAAAAAAAATTGGGGAAAACAATAAATAATAAAATACCAAAGGCAGTGATAATTATTAAAGTTCCAGGTAATTTAAATTTGCTTAAGAAAATAGATAGAAACGCTTGGGTTTAATCCAGTCAGATTGTTTTTGATTTCCACTTCAGTAGTCTTGATATAAGTCATTTTAAACTAATAAAAAATTACAAAATTTACCAATTTATATACCAACAATGCTGTATCAATTAAAAAACTCCTCATTTTTTAAAGTCTATCAAGATAACTAACTGTTCTAACTGATGAAAAAGTTATCTTCAACTCATAAACAAATATAGCTTGGAAAAAGTTAAAAAAAAAAACAGTTGGAATCAACCAATACCTATAATTTTCAATTCATTCTCTATCAAGATGATTAATTCATTAATTCCATCTTATTTATTTTATTTATTCATTGATTCTTATTTCATAAACAACACAGTGCAATCACAAAGGATAAATTACATATAGTTAATGATCTTTATACATATTTATAGTTAGACAATTTTTCACAATCCATACAACACCATACAAGATGCGTCAAACAGGTAACTTATACAATAGAGACAGAATAAAATTAACGGTAAGCAGACACCAACTTTTTTATTATAGTAACTTTCTTATAAATAAGATTCCAGTCACATTTATTAACAGCAAAATTGCAAATACTCTATCCCTACAAAATAATACATAACTGGGTTCGTCAAAAGGTATATGTCAGCCTATCAATATACTGTAGTTTTCAAATAACTTGGCAGCGTGTAGCAGATGGGACATGCTACACCTGAACCCAGCATACTGCTGCCAAGTTATATGAAAACTACAGTAACTCTTGTGGCCATTTTTCGACCGCCATAATTCTCTCTTTATTTTTTGGTTTCTGTATATTTTTTCTCTGTTATAATCTATGTATAATATAATATTATTAAGTTTAGTTTTTTCAATCAATCCTGGATGAACTCGCGACTAGCACACAAGCTATGCTTATGCTGGTCATGCTATATCAGTAAAAATTTCTTTTTGTTATTAAATAATTGTCATTGTAATTTAATATTATTATAATATTCAATAACCTTAATCTTTATAGTTTTTCTATATTTAATGAATGTATATTGCTTGAATAGTTATGAAATTTACTTTGTATATATTTGAATTGTATTGAATTTTGTGGAAATAAAAAAAAGGTTACAGTCATATAATTATTACAACAAAATAATCACATACAGAAACTCTATAGCCATGAAATGACAATACTATAGCAATAAAAAGAAGAGAAATAACTTAATTAAAAGACCCTGCTGGCAAGGCAAACCTCGGAGCCAGCAGTGAGTTCTTGAAGAAATATATATTAACAAACAAACTTAATTAAAATCCTCAACTTTCTCCCTCTGTAACGCCACCGAATAAATACATTTCAAGGAGAAAAATGTTATAAAAGTAAGAATCCAACTTGTAGATATATGAAGAAAAAGTATGACATCAGCATAAAATTATGATGTGAATCTTAAATAATATGAAGATAAGATCTCAATTGATATGAAGGTAAGAAGATGATGAAGGAGGCTTTGAAGTATGAAATGAACATAAATGATGAAGATTAAATATTCCAATTGCGATCCCGCAAGAACTATTTGAGCATAAAATGACTATAAACATTTTTACAAAAAGTGAAAGTGTGATCCATCTTTGCCCTAAAATAAGTCTTCCTAATTATTCATTTTTCATTTAGCCATTGACAACAGTATTCGGGATCTTAAAGTAAATATTTTTTGAGACCCAATCATGTATTTTCTGCAAAAGTTTCTTTGTAATTTTCCATTCAATAAAGTACTTGATATCTTTTTATTATTTTATAACATCTCTCAAAATAACTTGAGCTAAATTTATATTATTTTATATCAACATTATATCAGCATAGAGGTGTACTTGGATATACATTATAATTGCTCTAATAAACTAATATTAACTATTTTACATAAAGATTTGAAAGAATATGTGAAAAATATACAAAGTATACAAATAATAATAATTTAAAATTATTATCACTTACAATACTTGACGAACTTTTCTCCTGAAGGATTGGTGTAATAGACTTCATCAAATTCTATAAAGTAATTTTTTTCACCTCTCATCGTAAACTGCATTTCAATGCTATTGGGGTAATTAATATATTTAATGGGATGAGGTGTTCCTTTCTTAATTTTGGCTACATTTATTCCTCTTTGGAACTCATAGGTCTGTAGAATAGAATGAAAAATTTGTATATTTATTTTTGTTGAGTAAGATTGTTGAAATTATTATAATTAATTAAATTGACTATAGTAGAAAATTATAACTATTAATGAATTCAACATTTTTAAAATTATTATAATTTTATACCATTATTTATTCCATTTCACTTCACCGAACTCTCCCACATATGTAGACGTCTAATCGTTGTATTTTTCAATGTAAAAAACATATATTCAAACTACAATCTACAAACACAATGATAATACAATCCAAGCAGAAGGGAAAGGAGAGTTCGGAACCCACCTTAAACTGTGGGCTTCATCCTCCAAAAAAAGCTAAGAAGAATGCGAAATAATAAATCAGAGAGTGAATGCATAAATAAATGAGTGCATTTTTTATCTTCCTTTTCTCCTTCTCCTCCTTCTTCTTCTCCTTCTTATCTATCATCTTGTCCATCACCTCCTCCTTCTTATCTACCATCTTGTCCATCATCTCCTCCTTCTTATCTATCATCTTGTCCATCACCTCCTCCTTCTTCATCTTCTTTCTCGTTGTCTCCTCTTTCTTCTTTTTCCTCCTCCTTGTCTGTATTCCTCATCATTTTTCTCTCATTCTTTATCTTCTCTCCTCCTTGAATCCCTTACTTTCCAGCTTTAAACTTTTGTCAACAGTTAAGAGCAAGTAGCTGTTTATTATTGATAGGTTGAGACTGGTTGAATTCATAGGAGCCTACCGATAACCGGTAAATGTTACCTGTTGTGTCTAATTGGTAGAATTATTCAAGTCATAGACTTTAAAAATGTTTAATACACCAATCAGACGCTACTAGTGACATTTACCGGTCACTGGTAAGGCTCCTATAAACTCAGCCATCATGTGAATATTTTTTTGACTTTATTCACATAAAAATAACACCAAAATTGCAGCAAAAACTGTTGCGGCAGATGTCTCGTCGAATTGTTCTAATAATAAACTAACAATAAATCAAGAAGAATAAAAATAATTTTAAAATATTTAATATAAACTTAAAAAAATACTTTTAAATGGAAATTAACTCACGTTATGGCGTGACGGCCGTTTTGCTCTGTTGTCTAGAGCATCGTCAGACGACCCACAGTACACTCACAGTACACACCCGAGTGTACTGTGGGTCGTCTGACGATGCTCTAGACAACAAAGCGAAACAGCCGTCACGCCATAACGTGAGTTAATTTCCATTTAAAAGTATTTTTTCAAGTTTATATTACATATTAGTGGAAAGAAGATGGATCTTCAACATCATAAAAATATTTGTATTACAGGTCAGTCAATGAATCTCCTATATAGTATTAATAATTGCCCTATCACGACACACTGAAACTTTCAAATATTTAACTACTAATGTTAAAAAAGATGCAATAGATAGACATTGATAAGATAAAATTAATTAATTCTTGATCGACTATCGTAGTTTGTTGTGTAATTATAATCCTGCATATTGCGGACTTCTCTCATAAATCTGCAACCTGTGAACCGGATATTTATACTGTTGTATGCCATGAGACGAAGAATTATATTCATGAGCGCTTTTGTTTTCATGGATTGTTGTCAGTATTCCCAATATGTATGTAACTGTTAAAATTCCTAGTTTTCTGAATAGAGGTCTGCAACTAGTTCTCTTGTCAATTTCCAATAAACCATCAAGTTTTGACTCACCATTGACTTAGTTTGCGTCACTTTGCATCGCCACAGCTTGCTTGACAGAGTCTCAATATATTTAGATTTTTCATCAGACAAGATCTCGTCTACATTATCGGCTTGAAGTGAGGCCGCAGTAGACCTATCATAGTTGGATCCTTCAATCTTGAAACACCTTTAAAAATTTTACAATAATTGTTAAACTCATTTCGGAAAAAACTGTCAAGCTAGAGAATAACAGTGAGTAAGTAGTCTTATTCAATACGGTACTTGCTTTTCACCCGGGAATCTAGTTTGGAGTTTTTTTCTGGAAAATAACTTATGGTAGCGGGTCACAAAATTACGAAATTGGAAGGGTAAGTAAAATTGCAGTGTTGCTAGCCTAACAGCTCAACTGTTTGAAAATAGAAGTGCACAAATTATAAGCTGTGCTTTTTAACGCTGCTAATTAGCATCTGCAATATCGATACAGAACTTATCTGTTGCTTGCTTTGGCTTTGTGACAAATCGATGTAACATCTATATTAAGCATCATAGTGACGTATCACGTGTCAGCTGCTCTATGAGTTCCTGCATCTAACCCATTTTACAAAAATGCTGAAATTCAAACTTAATTTTGTAAAAGGAGGAGGAGGAGTGTGGCGGAGGAGGAGGTGGCGGAGGAGGAGGTGGCGGAGGAGGAGGAGGAGGAGGGAGGAGGAGGAGGAGGAGGAGGAGGAGGAGGAGGAGGGAGGAAAAGAATAAAAAGAAGATAAATTACTACTTACTCTGCCACATCGTTGGCAGACCCCAACTGCTTTTTTGGATAGAGACCCAGACTCAAATTATGAGTTGCAGTGCTGTCAAGTAACATTTCCTGTCGGCCATGTTGTTTCTTATGAACTGAGTCTTTCAAATTCTGGTATTTCTCTTGGTATCCACCAAATATCGGCACTGTATAGCCCATGGTATACATCTCTTTGCGGTATGTGTATGCACTAAAATTAGAAAGCATTTTCAACCTTTTTAGAAAACGTTTTTGAACATGACTACAGTACTTAAGCTTAGAGTGCGGATTTGGACTACATGGACAGCGGACAGGGCTTGTATTACACTACAATATATTAACTTGTTAGCTTTCGAATATAGCTTATAATTTGATAATATAATCGATTAATTATAAAAAACCTGCTATTATACTCATATAATGGCGGGCTAGTTGGTTGGGGCGTCACAACTTCAGCTTGCTGTCGTTTCAGCGGTCGCGGGTTCGAATCCGCTCCTCCATCTGGCATCTATGTGTTATCATTCACCTCATTACCCACGCACAAGTCTCGGACTCATGTGGGCATCATCAGCAATAAAAAATTTATGTATCTTCTTCGAAACATACTCTGCTTTCAATAATAAGTTGGAAGTTAACACGTAATTTTCAACAACACGCCATCTTGATTCTTGATCAGGCTAATAACCTATTAACATTACAAACGTGGAAATACGATGGAGATGAAGCTTTTCATCTCAAGCGTGAGTTCACTGTTGTAGTATTGTAGGCTACAATCCCGATGTTTTTTTCTGTTTTCTTTCGGAGGATGAAGCCCACATAGTCTGAGAACTGTGCGTGGGTAATGAATTGGATGATGGAGATTGATGAGTGTTGGACCTACAGTTTTAGGTGAGTTCCGAACCTGCTTGCCTCACCTACTTGCTGATCAGATTAAGATTGCGACTTGTAGGAAATTATAGGTTAACTTCCAACTTATTAGCAGAGTGCTACACTTTACGCTCTAGTTAAACAATTTACAAATTTAGAATGTCAGTTGAGTTAAAGCCATTTTTCCATATCATCTACATTATAACTAAATATCTATTTTTTCACTTACTCATTTCCCATGGTTTTCTCAGAAGGATCTTCCGAATCAATCTCCAATTCACCCTCTAAATATAAAATATTCAAAATTATTAAAATGTTTTTATTCAAGCAAGTATTTTATTAGATATGAATGATATGAGGTTGATGAATCTTCCTTGATTATCACTAAGCAATTATAAATATGTATCAAAGAATGTTAAGTTCTAGTTTCTTTTTGGAGGATGAAGCCCACATTGGTCTGTGCGTGTGTAATGAGTTGGATGATAGTGATTTATGAGTTGTACCTACAGTTTTAGGTGGATTCCGAACCACCAAAAGTGATTTGTAACCCCTTTTCAAATATTTTTTAAAATTTAGACACAACAGAAACTGGCCTATAGTTCTCTATATGCTCCCTATCCTTCTTTTTAAACAGTGGAATGAATTACTTCAATTTTTTATGGGAAAAACACCAAATAGGCCCTACAAAAGATTTGTTTATAATAAAGGTCAGAGGTTCACATATAAATTTGTCACATTTTTTCTCTAATCAATTGGAAAATCCATCATGTCCTTCTGAATTCTTGTTTTCAAGTGGTCTTATTATTTGTAACATTTCAGATTCAGATACTGCATTCAAGTACCTAGATTGAGTTTAATATTATATTCGTGATATTTTCCATGACTAAATACCTTATGAATAATCTAATATTAAAACTGACACTATATTTCAATAAAATATAGGATTTTCACTCATTTTTACTGAAGATACTGGAGGAATGCATTTCACTTCTTAAGAGAAGCTTCGTTAGCCTCTAAAGAAAATCAGAAAGCTCTAAAGAGGCTGACGAAGGTTTAGAAGTGAAATGCATCCCTCCAGTATCTCCAGTAAAAGTGAGTGAAAATCATATAATTTAATTGAAATACAGTGTTAGTTTTGATATTAGAATTATTATTTGATCTGTTATTACAATATTTAAGATTCATACCATTATTATTTTCCTGTATTTTCTCTGCCACAGAAGCATAATAGTCATTAAATAAACTTGCTATTTTTACTGGATCTCCAATAACTGCATCCCTTGTTTTGATTCTAATTATAGATTTACTTCCATGATTGTTTAGCTTCTGAATTATTGTTCATTCATCATCTTATTCAATTATTAATTAGTTTATTCCTGAGATATGTTAATTTATTAATTTTCATTACTTAATTATTGATTTTATATGATCAATTTGCTATTGATTAACTGTTTTTCATATGTTTTCAAACACAAAAAATTTCCAAAACGTTATGTCCAAAAACCCTGCACACAGTCTCAAGGCTGTGTTCTTTGGTCATAGATTTTCTGAGCAACTACTATTTAGCCTCCTCTTTTGTTTACATTGATAAGAAGGTATTTACAGTATTCATATTGAAATGCAGAGCAGATTTTATGTTTTTCGAGATGCTTTTCAATAGGAGAAACGAATTATTTTACATTTCGTTGAACTAGTACTGAAAAGGGCCAATGCAGAGGACAAACTCGAATGATGCATTGTTTGCACAAACATTTTCAATATAGTTACTTATAAATTGACTCCTGGAAAAACTGCATCTCAAGCCTTTTTCGAATTCTAGAAACGGGACCATAATAACTAATATTTTTATTAATATTTTTCACTCACCGTATTTTAGCACAAAGAGCTCTTTCGGCTCCAAATATTTCACCTCAGAAATTCTCACTTGATTTCTGATATTGGAAATAGCTTTAATGCTGACACCGTCGTACCATTCAATTCCACGAACAGGTACCCGAAAATCAATAACATTCTTCACTCTAAGAAAAGTGATCTTCTGTGGAAAACATAATGTCACAATTAGAGAGTAAATGCTTATTTCTATTAGATTTACATAAATTTAAGCTCCTTGACATACAGGAACTTAGTGACTTAGAATAAACCACATAACTTAATGGAATATTGGAAGTTGAACAAATGAACAGGCTTCTCAATATGATTAAAATATCGACTGTTCTAGTAGTGACTGGTATGTATGTACATTGTACAGTATTAGCTGATTTCAACTGTAGGTGACTCTTCAAACCTTAACATCATGTTTGGTCCAAAGAGCCTAATGAGCAAACGAGTTGTGATGTAGATTGAAATTACTTTCCCCACAAAACTAACAGAGTTGTATCAGTATGCCAAGCCCACCGAAACAAATTCTGAAGTTCAATGCTTAACAGTCCACTCTCACCTTTACTGGGTCTGGCTGCACAGATCACAGGTGAGTCTGTATACTATCCAGCATACCTCTGAACTACCGGTACTTCCTTGGTACAAGCCATCATTCGACAGAGATGTTTTGAAAGCAACACAATTGATGTAGCCTTTTTTGTATCTGAGATTAACAAAACTCAATTCACTTCAAGCCATTGTAATTAATTCCTTAATTTTATTGATAGGAATCAGAAGTCTTACTTTATCAGTGCAGTTGAAAACTTCATGTTGAAGATATGTGAATAGTTCAGACTGCCTATAATGTTCAATTTCTCTCGTTGAGAATGCTATGTCTTCCACTCTAATATTGAAACGGATTTGAGTTCTGAATGCAGTATTTTCGTTTACATTAATTTTAGTGCATCTGCAAACAAGAAAAAGGAATTATTTTACATACGGTACATAATACTCGTTTTCGTAGAATCAATACATATTTTAGACATGATAATTAGAATAGGCTATCTGATATCTTCTAACCAGCGAACACATAAGACCAATAGAAGGGGCTTCTTGTCGCTGAGGTGAAGCCACTTGTTAGGCGCTCGTCCACTACAAATATGGCGGCGCAGGGATGATTCCCCAAGTGGCGAGCGCTTGATAAGCCGGTTTTTGCTATTACCAGTACGGCACGCATTACATCGCCAGCCTGTTTCTTCATAATATGAATTGCTCATTCTTGAGACGGATAAATTATAGAAATGTCATTTCTCAGTTGATCTAATTCTGAAATTTTAATTGTGAGTAGAGGCATTCTGTGATGAATTTTGTTAACAAGGATTACTCAAACTTTACTCGAAAAATAGTTAATTTTCTAATGGAGTGACATTTTTTCACATACCTTCCTATATTATATCCGTCATTATATCATTAATATCTGTCATTTGACTGCCACATCCTTTTACTTAACATGAAATAGAACAGTAGGAGAAAGAGAAAACAAAAAGCTGAATTGAACTGGATAATGTATTTACTTTGCAAATCTAGTCACAGCGATCATAAAAGACATCACAAAAACACTATCACAATTATTGTCTTTTGTTATCCCTGTCTAGTCACAACAATAATAATTAATAATCTTAATGTTGTTTGACATTCTCACTCATAATTTCTATAAATAGAATAGTCTCTTTCTCTAACACATAGCACAATACTCAGTGTCTTCACGAGTGCTTGAAGAATACTTTTTTTTATCAACCCAAAGTTGATCTGGTTGGCGCCCATATAGAAGTTATATCATTCTGGATAGCGAAAGTAGGGTCTTCACAATAGGCTATTTCCCCATTAGACAAAGTAAGTAAACGTTCAACGTTTTGTAGTCATTGATTTATACGATTCAATTTAGTTACATGACTTTAAAGATGAATTTTCATTTTATAATTTCATTGTGTAACAGCATAGTAGAGAAATTAAAAAAGTTGTGACATTTATTTCTATAATAACTCATATTAAAACTGAGTTATATTGTATGTATTATGTATTTTAATGGAGATGACTTTCTATTTTAAGAATATTGGCTCATGTTTATATTGTACAGGATATAATGCTCAACATATGATTAATAAAATGAAATAAAAAATTGTTCTAATAAACATTTTCCTATTTGGATCTTGTTCATTTGCGTTCATAATGGAAAGAATTGAAGGTTAGACTAATCTAATCAATAATTTCCTAAAAACAATCTAACTATAATATTATTACATTACAATAATAAACCTTCAAGGAAGTATTGAATCAAACACAAGAAATAAGTGATGAATTGGCTTTGTGGTTCTGGATGCACAAGCCGGCTGACGACAGCGCACTTCAACCTAACATTGTATCCAAAGTATAGGTCGTATTTTAAAATAAAAATCATAAAAAAAAAATTCAGTTATTTCTGTACAACTTTCTCGCTTTGATCACATCTCTACCCAAAAGATGAAAATTTTGGTAGCCGACTCACTTTTTCATGTCATGTTTGAAACTCGGACAAAAATTATAACTTTAAACAACTAATTAAAATTTATAGAGGTAACTATTAACTTTTATAATGCCACTGTTATCTTCAGAAACTAATTGTCTATACTCATGCCAAGTTTGAAAGTTATATCTTAATCCTAAGTGTGTTAAACTGCAGTTTATTTGGAGAGCGCGCATTGAAATTTTCTGCTCTTGAAAACACGATTTCGTCTTTCTATCCACTACATGGATGGCAGACGGCTTCACCTCCTGTATGCTACGCTAGTGCATACGTCCCTTCTATTGGTCTTATGGGTTCGTTGCTTCTAACCAATGTAATTTTCTTCTAATTGTTAGGAAACGCAAGAAAGAAGAAAACATTATTCTAGTCTACGCATAAATGTGTCAACAGTGCTTCCAGTTATGCTGATAACATGCATTTGTTGTTCATCTTCTTTCTCCCTCTTCCTCCATCGTTTCATCTTTCTTACTCTCATATGCCAAATGGTCATCTGAAATGTTTGAGTGTCTCATTGTAATTTATTGAAATCTGTTTAATAAATCCAAGTGGGGTGGGAAGTAGAGATCAACACTAAAAGTGATATATAAGTGAGATCAAGCAAAATTTAATCAATTACAATATAAAAAAAAGAAAAAAAGAGTAGTTTCAATGAGTGGCAATGACCTTAATCATTTTTAATTTATCACTTGTGAGAAAATAAAAATATCATCTTTAAGAAAAAAAGAGAAAATAACGACAACACAACACTGGAACTTAATGAGCCGCCAACCTGAGTCACTTAAATAAATTAAATATGATTTACAACAACTCACAAAGTAATTGACAAGACAATACAAAATTTGAAAAAAATTACTCTGTAGATTCTAGTTCAAACTGAACCAGCATAATAATAATAATAATAATATCGTGTGACCTGGCTGGCTCAGGTCTGGTGTCAGAGTTATCAGGTCGCACCTGAATAAGTTCAGGGCCTCTGACGTGACTTAACGACTTTTTTTTTTTAGGCAGCCGGGACCGACAGCTTAACGTGTCCTCCGAAACCAGCATAAGATTGTCATATTTGATATTCTGCCTCACAAGTTCATATTTAAAATAAGAGATGCATCATGAGAATTAATACAAGACCAGAATATGAAGCATTGAGAATATAACGCAAAATGAAAAATTGAAAAACGTAATCAAAGATTACCATCATAAAAATTTAAATTAATATTGGTAAGAAGTTACAATCAAGTGTTCAAGTTGGAGGGCAAACCAAGAGCAACATACACAAAGCAATCAAATAATAAGAATCACTCACAAATCATAGACCTGAATACATATTGTTACGGGTTCTATGTCTAAAATAACGCTGGCAACACTTGAATCTATCACTTGCACTTTATTAACACAAATAATCTACAACTCACACTGTTCAGTAATTTCTTACAGAAAAATAAGCAATTAAAAACAGATAACACGATATTGTTCAACTTATAATGAGTTTTCAATAAACTGTACAAAAATCAATCACTAAATGTCAAAAGGCCGATCTAATATTAAATAATAATGGAACAATAAACTGTCCAATAATATTAAAAAAAACGTCGACTCACGTAGCACAAGTCCATAATACAGTCATGGGTAAAAGAATTATCACTATAGAACTGTCAAGAGAATTATCACTACAGACAACGAAAGTTCATTGCATGGTGTGTAATAGCGCCAATGGGATTTCACTGTCTGTATTAACGGGAACTGTCACTACTGCCACTTATCAACATAGAACAACAACTGAACTACTTAACTGTCACACTTGTTTATCACAACAAATTACAAACAAGACTGAACTAGTTTCTACAAATGCGTTCGCCTTAAATAGGTTTTTTTAGCAATTGTGATAACTCTACATTTTTCAATCATCTTCTACCGATTTCTAAAATAAACAATGAAAGACCTTCATGCCTTCCACAATATTCGATAGGATTCCATTAATGTCTAATCAAACTAATAGAACATTCTACAAATTACCAAGTAAACACCATAAAAGTGTCAAAAGCATTTACATAGCAGATAACACCGAGAACCACTGTTTCTTCTTTCTCTCTATTCTTTCCAATTTCATATTCGCTACAATATGTTACACACTCAGATCAATTGATCCTCCTGCACAACTTGATCGGGGCTGCTGGTGAATTGTGAGGCAACTCTCCCATTCAGCCTCCAAATCACGCAACCATCACAACTCCACACATTTTTGTAGCCGAATTTGTCACACATCTGCTTGAAAAGGATACATCTTTTTTGTAAGATATTTGTGCACTGACAATCCAGTACCCTTCAATTTGCACCCATTCGAAATGATTGAGCTACACTTCTGATAGCTAACAAACTTGACCAGAATCTGCCTATAACGCAGTTCATGTGAGGCAGATGAGGTGTCCGTGGTCGATACCGGACGTCAATGTCAGCTGGAATAATTCCCTACCTTCAGCTTGTCGTTCAGGAGGCTGACCACAGTTGCCGTCACATCCTCACCTCTTGACTCAGGAACACTGGAGATGCAAATATTATTCCTCCTGGAGTATTGAGCCAGCTCATCAAGACAAACTTGAAAATTTTCTTCAAGCTGGGTGACATAAGTCCTAAGGGTGTTCATCTTGCATGAAATATCATCAGCCCTCTGTGCCACCACCTCGATCCAGCCATCAAGCACATACATCACTCAATTGCTGACAGTCTGACATAAACGTTGGCACAAACGCTCCTCCAAGCATGCAGCGATTTGGTCAATAAAGGAATCACTTGTTAACAGTTTTTTGAGAGCCGCCACTATCTGATTTTCTGTCACCATGGAGACAGAGACGCCATCAGCCATTGAGCAAGATGAGGAGGTATGAGATGACCTTTTAAATCTACACATGTGCGACATTTCATGCATGCGCAGAAGTGTGATTGATCAGCAGTTTGATCGACCTACTGCTAGTGCCAAAACCAAACCTAACCTAACCTGGCTAGATGTGACTGAACCATCTTTGTCTACTAGGTCGGTCAAAACGACAGTTGTACAAATGGTGACCATCACCCCACACTTCTGCGCATGCGCAAAATGTCGCACATGTGTTGATTTAAAAGGTTGTAGGCCTTAAAAGGCTACAAGATTACGTTATTATTTTCTGTTTCCTCCTTATTAAACATGAGTAAACACATATTGATCATTATGCCAACATCTCCACCCTTTACTTGTTCAGCTGCTGGCTCTAAAACCGGCAAAGACCCCGGTCATTGCTCAGTCGCTGGCAGAGCAGAAGCAGCAATATAATCAACAGCAACAACAGAGATGGCTGACAGGCCTGCCTCGGCAAAGACCCCGGTCATTGCTCAGTCGCTGGCAGAGCAGAAGCAGCAATATAATCAACAGCAACAACAGAGATGGCTGACATGCCTCGGCCTGTCAGCCATCTCTGTCGTTGCTGTTGATTATATTGCTGCTTCTGCTCTGCCAGCGACTGAGCAATGACCGGGGTCTTTGCCGGTTTTAGAGCCAGCAGCTGAACAAGTAAAAGGTGGAGACATTGGCATAATGATCAATATGTGTTTACTAACGTTTAATAAGGAGGAAAGAAAAAATAATAACGTAATCTTGTAGCCCCTATATTAATGCAATGGTATGCAAAACTAGGAGTGAATACACTAAAAAAAACCACGATATAACTGAAAAATACTGGGAGCTCAACTGACCTATGTTAGCCTGCAAACATTCCTTATCAGTCACTGATTAATAATTTAATAAAATTATCATATGATTTTAAAAGTGTCACTAATAATCATGATATTCATTTTAATAAATGACTTTATATCAAGTTCAAGTTTATTTTCAGTTTCTTATTCAGTTTAAAAACAAATTAGTGAGTTTATTTTCAATTTTTTTTTTGGTACAGTACTTTCAATGATATGTAATATTTTTTCAATATGAGCATTAAGCTTAATTTCATCCTTTTTGTTCTGGATGAAAATTAATTCTCAATTTCAATGAGACCAAACATTCAAGATTTTAAGTAGAATATTTCTTTAATGTGCGGGTTTTTGGTATTGAATAATTAAACTAACTTTGTTACTGTTGACCAATTATTTCAATCATAAAAAAACTTAATTATCCACTTTTTTAAAGGTCAGATCTACGTTTTTAATACTCCGGTTATCAAGTGTAAAACAAGTCAAGTGAGATCAACAATTATATAAAATATCTCCATTATTATTCACTAGTTACCACAATTACAATTTAAATTAGTTGAGATGAGGCTCAATTTTGATCTGAAAGGACTCTTGTACACTATAAATAGATTAATCAACTGAATACTTTCTCAATTGGTTTATTAATACTTCAATATTTCCAAGACTGGTATTCCTTGTTTTAGAATATAGTTTAGTATGATAGTAAATAATTTGAAATTTGACAAACTCAAATATCAAATCACACCAGATTCTGGAAGTTCATAGGACCAAAGCAAATAGAATAATTGACAACAATAATTTGTGTCTATGGAAATTTTATTTTGTTTAATTTGTCTTCACTTCGGGGGGGGGGGGGCTCCCAGGGCCCCTCCCTCATGTACGCCCCTGGTATACGTACAGAACTCTGTTATTACTGGCACCAATCTCTGCTAGCCATCTAGATCCGATCCTGAAGTCATAACCTTCCTTTTTGTCAATAACTTTTCTAAAAATGCAGTCGGGCTGAAGAATATAAGACATGTCTCTGAAACAAAATGATACCTATTAAATTTATCTATACTTTTTCATTGAATTACACAAACTATTTATAAACAGAGAGAGTAAGGGTGTGTTTGTGTGTGTTTTTTGTCTTATAGATTTTACAAAAGCGGCAAAATGATTCAGAACACTAAATTTGGCACATAGCTTTCTTTAAACTCGATTCAGTTTTTTTTGTAGATTACGTCTTGGAGACTCCAGTTAAGGAGTATAAGAAAATTCAGATCAACAATTATACTCTCATACACTACTTACCATAATAATTACTATATCAATTTGTTGGGGTGAGGCATAATTATGATGTGAACGGAGCTCTTGTACACTATGAAAAGCTCTATCAACTAAATATATTTTCAATTGTTTTTGAAATATTTATATTTTCAAGACTCTTCAAAAACTGCGGTAGCTTGTTGTAGAATTTCCTACCAATATAACTAGGTTTTTGTTTGAATAAGCTACTATTGTGACTCACCAAGTGATAAACTCCTCGGCTTCTTGTATTATAATCGTGCACATCAAGATTTTGGTTAATATCTTTCGTTTTTACATATAAAGTAGCTTCATACATGTATAAACAGGGTACTGTTAGAAGAACAAGTCTCTTGAACAAAGGCCTACATTAATCTAATCTATTTAGTCTTTGCATACACCTAACAGTTTTCTTTTGGATCTTAAACACCCCATGAAAGTTTTGTTTTGATGAATTACCCCATACTACAATAGCAAAGCTAATATGTGATAGTAAGAGCCCATGGTAAGCTGTAAAAAGCAACTTTTTGTCATTCAATCTAGGAAGCTGTCGCAGGATGAATACCCCAGATGAAATTTTACAACACATTTTCTCAATGTATGGGGTCCAGGTCAATCGTCCATCCATCAAAACTCCTAGAAATGCAATGTTTTCTTCTTGGTCTAGTTGATTATCGTTTACAAACACGTTTATAGCCCTATCTTCATTTGAATTATGTTTGTTTTTTAATTGAAGGTATTGTCATTTTTTACTATTTATTGTTAATTTCAACTGATTTAAAAATTCGTCAATGGACTGCACACCTATATGGGCACTTATTTCTAAATTATTTAGAATGTAATTGCTGAAAATGAGTGATGTATCATCTGCAAATAAGAGGGCTCTACCACTAATTAATTCTTTGGGTAAACGGTTGACATATAACAAAAAAAAGCAAAGGACCTAGTATTGACCCCTGAGACACTCCAGCTTGGACCTCTAATTTATTAGATTTATTCTTTACTATACTATTCCCAACTACTGTAGTTAGTTCTACACATTGTTTTCACCCAATAAGATATGATTCAAACCATTTCAGCTCAACCCAATTTACATTTTGCAGTATTTCCAATAAAGTTCTATGATTAACACAATCAAATGCCTTTGACAGATCTAAGAAGATTGCAGTAGCTTTATCACCTGAATCTATTATATCTATTAGTTTATCAGCTAGAGTACTAGAGAAACGATGGCTGTCTTTGTTGATCTCCTTCTCTGGAAGCCATGCTGTTCATCATAGGTAAAGTTAGCTTCTTGAAGGTGCAGAAGTAACCTATTTAGAACTACTCTTTCAAAAATTCTACTTATTACATTTAAAATACTAATGGGCCTATAGTTTTCCACTTTTTCTCTATGACCACTTTTGAAGATTGGCAAGATCTTTCCCTCTTTCAAATTATGTGGAAAAACACCTTGTTCTAATGAATGATTGATCAGATGAATCAAAGGGTCTAGTTTTAGTCCCAAATTCAGGCATTCAAATTTCACCAAAGAATGCATTCATTAAATTTTGTTTGGAACCCACCTAAAACTGTGGGTCCAACTCACCAATCACCATCGTCTTCCAACTCATTACCCACGCACAGGTCTCTGACCTATGTGGGCTTCATCCTTCAAAAAAAATGTTGCTTCCAAATTCAGGCATTCAAATTTCACCAAAGAATGCATTCATTGAATTTTGTTTCCAATGTCATTCAAAATAAATATATTATGTTTTGTACGGGATCATAATCGTTCTCTTACCGTAAATCCATTTTCAAATTCTTGTCATTAGGAGACAACTTCAAGAGACCATCTGAAATTGAAATAATATTTTCAATAAATTATTTTTGATAATCCTTCTCAATATGATTAAATTTTCGACTGGTCTAGTGGAGACATGTACAGTATTATAGTTGATTTCGACTGCAGGCAACACTCAACATAATGTTTTGTTCCAAAGAGCGTACTATGCAAACGAGGAGTTAGGTAGCTTGCGATCGCTTTCCTCACTGAACTAACCGATCTGTGCCAAGACCACTGAAACACGGAATATATTCCAAAGCTCTAGGTTTGACAGTCCACTCCCACCTTTACACAAGGTCTTGGTTGCACAGATGAGTGTGCATACTATCTAGCACACCTCTGAGCTACTTTCTGCTTCCAAGCCATCATTCGACAGAGCCGATTGGAAAGCGACACAATTGTAGCCTTTTTTGTATCTGAGATGAATACAAACTCAAGAATTCATCTCAAGACACAATAAGGTGACAAGAACAAACAATTGATTGATATAAATTGATTAACTTACTTTTCCTACAACTGCTCGTAAAGTAGTTCTTTACGTACTGAAAACTAATTGTAAAATGCCTCTTTACTGCTCAGCAAGCGGTAAAGTACTTTACGCTCGCCAGCTGTTTTCTTTACGCTTCTGTTTTGATTTTGATGTCTTCTCATTGGTGGATCGCGGAATCCGTGAATTCACATAACCTCAAAATGGCGCACGCTAACCAAATCCGCGCACGGTCTGTGATGTTACAAACTACAAGTTTTTATTGTGTTGTAATCCAGAACTGCAGTTGTAGGAAAAATATTGTATGCAATTCGCGCGTGAAGCTTCTTTATCGCTCTCGCAAAATTACTGCGCTCCGCTATGCGTCGCGCAGTAAATGTTTTGGCTCGAGCGATAAAGTCGCGCTTCACGCTCTTAATACATAAATAACTATTAGAAGCTTTGATGAATAACTTTTTAAAATCGATTAATTTTTTTGTTAGGCTATTTGCCTACAAATGCAACGAACAACACATTGAGTATATTATTCAATCAATTATTGTTATTGTTATTACTCAATTGAGACCTAGTATGTTAATTAGATTTTGATTTTGTTCATTCTGTTTTGTATGTTACTCTTATATTAAAATAAGCCTAAACTTCATATTTTTTTAAGGATGAAGCCCAACTAGGTTTGAGATCTCAGGGGTTTTTGAAATATTTTTTTCGAAGTTTCTAATTAATCTAATATCAAAACTGACACTGTATTTCTATTAAAATATTATTTTCACCCACTTACACTGGAGATTCTGAAGGGATGCATTTCACTTCTGAAGAGAAGCTTCGTCAGCCTGACGTCACCCTTCAGAAGTAAAATGCATTCCTCCAACATCAAGTATTTCGTCATGGAATACATCACAGTTTCTATTAAAGGTATCGAAATCTTATGTATTGCTATCAAAAAATGGTTTTCATCAATCATTTTGTGAAATTTGGGGGCTCAAAGTAGAAATTTTTTCGTGTTTGGGGAAATTGATCCCTCCTACAAGTCATTCTCAACGTTTGGCAATTTTCTTATAACTAAAAAAAGACCTCAGTGCGTAGAATGCAATATTTTTTATCTCAATCAAACGATTTTTTTATTTTTAAATGAATTTTGGAATCCCCAAAAAAAATTTGTTTTGCAAATTTATTTGGAAAAAACGTATTGTATGGTTGATAAAAAATGTTATCCTACTCCCCTAGGTGTCTTTCAGTTGTAAAAGAATTGCGAACGTTTAAAATTACTTGTAGGAGAGACCTACTGCCCCCCAAAACCGAAAAATTTCAACTTTGAGCACCCATATTTCACAGAATAATTGACGATAGAAGTGATTTCTGGCAGCAATAAATAAAATTTTTGAACTATAGTTTATGGTGGGTTCTAAACCACTGGGAAGTGATTTTACAGCAGAGAACAAGAGTCTTTTTTGCAGGCGAATCCAATTGGTCACCCTTACAAAGAGGGCCCAGGTTACTTCCACTATAAAATACTTCCCCTCCAAGTTTGAAGTTATCATATACTTAATACTTCATTCATTAGGATCTACATTTAATATTTTTAGAGAATATACATTATTTTCTTTTATTGCCCTTAGAACAGTGTTTTAAATAGAATAATTATTCGTCTTGATCATACATTTCCCTTTTTTTCTTCTCCTCCCAAAACCTCTCTATTCTTTGGGTATGTTCTGTTTCCTTTGCTCTGTCCATATTTTTCCATTTTTTTCTCTTCAATTTCAAATTATTGTTCCTACTTCTGAATGTGTCCCTCGACTCAATTATGTCCTATTTCCTCATTGACTCTGGCAATATTCATATTTTTTATACAAAGATGCAATGAAAACTGACTCACAAAACATAATTGAACTCACTATATTTCAGAGATCTTCCAGTTTCTGGATGAATGTACTTGATTTCCTTGCACCTAAAAGTTATTTCCTCTTTACTTCTGAACATGGAGGTAACACGGACAATTGTGTGGAAAAAGTTAATTTCACCAGTTGGCTCATTGCTTTCAACCTCAGTCACAACTCGGATAAACTCTTCTCCTTGGTCCTCGCCCTATCAACACAAATCTATTACTAGCAGTTCTGTGAAAAGCAGACCTCACACCCAAGAATAGGGTGCTTGCACAGAGCAACATACACCATGTACTCAATAATTTAGTTCATGGGCGCCTTCTCATCTACCAGTAAATGTTACAGGTAGCATCTGATTGGTCATCTATTCAAATTCATAAACGTTAAAAAATTTGTATGGACCAATCCATCGCCACTTGTCACATTTACTGGTTTCCAGTAAGTCTCCCATGAACTCAACCAAGGATAAACATTATTGCAGAATTAAGCTTAATCATCAGATCCAACCCTTGATTCAAATTGCATAGTCTTTTACATGTCTGTCAACAACTCAAAGTAACTCTGTATCACCATCACCAAGGATGCAATTCTATAGAGCAGCGTTTCCCAACCTGTGGTATGCGTACCAGTAGTGGTACACAGAGGCGACTGTGGTGGTACGCGGTGAGTACAAGCAGTAATTTCACCATGGTTTGCACTGGTGCGCCACCATGAATTCATTGAGCAACTGTGTCTAGTTATCAATAGATTAGAACAAGGACGAGATCATTTTGTTAGACAGATATTACAGTTACTGGCTTAAAACAATAGCAATCAAGTAATATGAGCAAGATTCATAATTCATGCACCTAGTCCACAAGCAGTACTACACTACTATTATTTTTCAAGTCAAGTGTTTATAAATAAAGTATAGTAACAGATAAGTGTTGTTCATTGTGGTCCACTGTACTCTCTACTTGAGGACTATGTTTGGAAACTGTTAGTACTGTACTACGAACATCATAAAGCTGGTGAGTTGATCATAATAAACTATGTATGCATGCAGTTACAGTACATAACTGAATAAATTACAGTACGTAATAGATTAGTGTCCAGATGCACATAGGACTAAAATACTGTATGTCGCTTTTTTGAAATAGAATTCTAGCCCAAAAGCGGTAATATTATAATTCATAAAATAGGCTCTCACTTTATTTTTTAGTGACAACAGGGAATTCGGTTACATATAGGATTCCACAAAACGACCACCTCCCAAAACGACCATTTTCCCATGAAACCATTGGTGGTCATCCTGGGGAAGTTTTACTGTATCAGAAATGAATCTTAGAATATGTTTGAAACAATAATTATTTACTTATTTATGTCCCTAAATCCTGTAATATTGAATAATCAGAGAAATGCCACTAAACGATTGATTATTATGAAATATCAAAGCTCTTGAACATCGATTAAAAAATAATGGATTATTTCAGCAAAACACTAATTATTCCAATTAATCGACTAATCAATACTCATCCCTAGTTTGGTGGCATTCACTGTGTGTTTCACTGTGTATTTGTTTGAGGTTAGTTGTGTATCTCTACTTGCTTATGCAGATTATATTATGTATAAGTTTTTAAAAGTAGCCAACCTGGTCCTTCAACCAGTTGTTCTCAACCTAAATTATTCAAAATTAGTGAAAGTGAATTGAACACTGTTGGTGGTCCTTCAACCAGTGTGTTTCTGGATCTAAATTTTTTTTAAATAGTGCAAGTGATATGAAAACTGTTGGCAGTATTCCCGAGGGTATGGGCATGCCTACTGAACATGATGTAGCCACGACTAGTACCGTACTCAATCATCCAAAAGTACAGCTAAGTTGAGTAAAAAAGAAGTCAAATGAAAGTACAACCCTAGTCATTTAGCTTCTGGGTTTACTTATACTGGGGATTTAAATGAGCCTACTCCACAGTGTGTTATTTGTATGGAAACATTATCCAAGCACAGTATGAAACCTTCCCTTCTCATGAGGCATTTCAATACAAAACACCAAAATTTAAAAGGGAAACCTGTGGCTTATTTTAAAAATAGAGGAAGTGAACTTAAAGGGAGCAAAAATACAATTAGCTCATTTTCATCTCTTAACTCTTGAGCAGTTGAAGCATTGTACAAAGTAAGTTCAAGAATTGCTCAAGAAGCTGAAGCACATACAATCAGTAAATCTTTAATTCTACCGGCTGCCAAAGATATAGTTTCTTCAATTTAAGGAGAAAAAGAAGCAAAGCTGCTTGATGTTGTTTCATTATCTAACAACACAGTAACACAAAGAGTGAAAGACATGGCATTAAATGTGAAACACATGTTAATCAAGAAAATTAAGAAGAGTCCATATTTTTCACTGCAAATTGACAAATCAACAGATATTACAAATATGCCGAATTTGCTGTGTTATGTTAGATATGAAGATGGTAACAGGGTAAATGGAAACATTATTTTGTGAGGTATTACCGTTTACCGACACATACAACTTCTGAAGACATTTTTGTTAAATTAAATGGTATTATAAATGAGTATGATCTAGGTTGGAACAAGTGCATGGGACTTTGTACTGATGGAGCTGCTGCAATTGTAGGGCGCCATGCTGGGGCTGTGGCTACAGTAAAACAAGTAGCCACCCAAGCAACATTCACTCACTGTTGTTTGCATCAAGAAGCTTTGGTAAGCAAAAATTGCCCTGAAAGCTTAAAGGTGGTTTTGAGCCAAGCCATTAAAACTGTGGATTTTACCAAGGCATGTACTTTACATTCTCGTTTGTTTGCGATGATGTGGGTAGTTTGCACAGACAGCTATTGCTACACACCGAGGTCAGATGACTATCAAGAGGAAAGGTTTTGACTCATCTGTTTGAGCTATGCCATGAAGTTTTTGTATTTTTGACATCAAACTGAGTCCTGAATTTCTGGCTGACATTGAAAACCATTGTCTCAGCTTAATTAACAGCTACAATCTTTACTTTCCTGAGGACCTGAATGAATATTCCTGGATCCAAAACCCATTTGCAGAGATAGAAATGGCACCAGACAACTCTACTGCACCAGAAAAAGAACAGTTGTTTAAAATAAACTGTGATTTGGAACTTCAGCAACAATTTTCAAGAATGATGCTTGTGGACTTCTGGTTTGAAAGGTGTGTGGATTTTGGACAAGTAGCTGACAAAGCAGTTAAATTTTTGCTTCCGTTTTCAACTTCATACCTGTGTGAGACAGCCTTTTCTTCACTTGTGTACCTTAAGGGTGTTTGAAGGCCTCTGGACTGTGGCGTTGAAGAAAAATAGTTAGGGAGTTTGACACTTGTAGCACTGAGTTTAGTGAAGCTTGCAATTCAGTCTTTCTCATCCCCCACTCTACCAACAGGCCACTTGCCCCTCTCGTGATGACTCACTCAATCCTTCTCTGTTGATGTGCCTATCTTTATCTATCAAACCTGTTTTAGTGAATGTCCACAATCTGCTATTGCATTACAATATTTATGAAACTACCGATGATCAGTGAACGAAAAAGAGATCACAATACACCAACCTCATAGTATTACCATAGATCAGGGACTAAGATTAGGTGGTGATGGTCCGTCTATGGTATTATACATAACGAACATTTATTGCATTTGAAAATTATAACTATAGAATAATAATTATAATATTAATAATAATTTCAATTTGATAATAATAATAATAATTCTAGTAATAAAATAAAATGAAATAATAATAATAATAATGGACTCATATTAGACTAATAATAAACCAATAATAATAATAATGATAAAAAATAATATTTATAATAATAGAATAATAATAATAGAAATAATAATAATAATAGAGATAATAGAATAGAATAGAATAGAAAAATATTTTATTCATTCAAAATTATATAACCTTAAGCAAACCTGCAAGGTTGCTTGACAAGGTTCAATACAACAAATCAAATTTCTTTTTACAAAAAAGAATTTATGAAAAATAATAATAATAATATTATACTAATAATAAACTAATAATAATACTAATAATTGACTATCAGGTTTAATTATAAATTATAGATTATAAATTATAATAATACCTGATGATAAATTATAAATTAATAATAATAATAATAATAATAAATTATAAATTGTTTGCATTGTTTGCATTGATGGGTTGAAACAGTTTGCAATTACCAAATTTTTATGTTTCATTCCATCATGGCGCCTATCGGTAAATAAACTGTAACTCAAAGGTGCCTAAAAGGTCTAGAGAAAGATAAACAAGTGGAAGTTGTATGCCAATGCAATCAGTCACAACACAACACATTCAAGACGACAACGGAATCCCCAAAGTTACTGCCGGCCGCTCAGCCGTGAACGGGAAGGCTACCGCCCCACCCATACCGCCCCTTCATTCCTCGCACGCGCGGTGTTGCTCACGAGCGCACGTAAAAACATTGACTTGTTCAAACAAACTACGTTTCTAAACGAATACATATAAGAAAAAAAATTGCATTGAGTAGGGAATTAAAACCCACGTATGCTTTTCTAAATTTAAAACTGAAAATCTCACTGAAAAATGCAATAAAAAAAGGTTTTTGTAAATATATATATATATATATATATATATATATATATATATATATATATATGTATCAGCCTTCTCGTTGACTTTTTGTTTTGTATTGTGTTGTCTTTTCCATTTTTGTTGTTGTAATGTGTGTCATGTCTTGAACGTATTGTGTTTCTTGTTCATTTTAATCAATTATTAAATGTTACAACACTACACAGAATTTTATTTTTCATCCTTTTGGTTGTATAGGTTAGTTAGGTTTGCAAACTAATAAACATATATCCTTTCCATAGGTAATTCTTCACCTTCACGTGACTAGGTGGTATGTGAAATGTTTTGTCTAGTGAAGTGGTATGCCAGTAAAAAAGGTTGGGAAACACTGCTATAGAGAATGTATCAAAAAGTGACTCCAGTTGCATAATAAATAGCTTTATTGTGCTGTATGGTTTGGTTCAGGCATTAATAAAATCAGGTATTGTGAGAATACTTTTAAGAACTGTAATAATTTTTGAACCTGTAATCTAATATAATCTAATCTGTAATCTAATATAATCTAATCTGTAATCTCAATTTTTATGCTGTCGTACCCAGTTAATACAAATGACGAAATTGTAACTATTCACGTGCATCCTTCTCTCGTAATTCGAGGAAAAGATTTATTAACAGGCGATTGCACACTATTAAATCATAAATATTATTGCAAGAATGCGACAAAAATTTTAGAAACATGTATAAGAGAAAATAAAATAACAAACCTGTTTTGGATAAATTACAAGTGAGATGGGATACAGCAGGACTTCATCTCACTCCTCAATTACCTATACCTACATGAAGGTGAGGACACCTTCATCTTGAGGAGGAAGGAGTTATATGGATATAGAACAGTAGATTAGTACAATAGCATAGTAAGCATTCCTTAGATTATAAAACATCTTGTAAAATTAGTTCAATCGTCATTCTTGTTCACGTACTGTCACTATGCTGGTCAGTAGACCGATTTTGTGGACAATAAATGGTTTTTAAAAACTCATTGGCGTGTTCCGTTATCTTAATTATAGATCAAATGGATTGAATAATATTTCAAGTTAAATTTTATCTTAACACTATACACATTTCAACATGTGTGTTTGGAATCATAAATTTTCTTACAAAAAATATTATGCACCGCCAAACTTCTCGTTTACATGGATTAATAATTTCTGAATAATACTCCTCCATCAAGCAAAAAGGTTTCACCTCCGAATTTTCACCGTCTACTTTGAAGTATTTGTGCACCATTGGTCTGTATCCAAAAGGAAATGGAATCACGCCTTGCATTTGATTACAACTGAAATCAGAAAATGGGGTTGACAACTCAAATGAAATTAAAAACTAGAAATGTATTAAACCGATACAACAGAGTATTCAAGGACAAGTTGAATTTAATAATAATTGAGTTTGAAGTGGCTGACAAATATACAGAAAAGGAATTTATTAATTTCGAATTCCTCAAATTGCTATTAATATTATACTGGAGACTTCCGCAATGGCGGATATTTACAACAGTATTGAATAGCTGATGGAAATCAATGAATGCTAATGTACAAAAATATCACTCACCACCGGGAATCGAATCACGGACCTCCCAATTGCCGGTCAGGCGCCTTAACCACTAGACTATGGAGACCTTTCTGCACAGCAGCATTTAAAGGACTTCGAAATTAATAAATTCTGTTTCTGTATATTTGTCAGCTTGTTTAATTGTCAGTCACTTTAAACTAACTTGGAGATACAAGCCGATATGGCTAAGTTCAAAATTAATGCTACAGTGCAGAGAGGTCTCTCCATAGTCTAGTGGTTAAGGCGCCCGACCGGCAATTAAGGGGTCCATGGTTCGATTCCCGGTGGTGACTGATATTTTTGTACAGTAGCATTCATCGATTTCCATAAGCTATTCAATACTGTTGTCAATATCCGCAATTGCAGAAGTCTTCAGTATGAATTAATAGGAATAATAGAGATTAATAAATTCTGTTTCTGAATAATAATAATAATGATGATAATAATAATAATAATAATAATTATTATTATTACTACTATTATTATCAGTTGTGCTGATAGGCATATGCACCATTCAACCAAGGTGCATACTAGCCTCTCTACTAATCTTATTGCCATTCAACTGCTTCGGTTTTCATAAACATCATAATTATATTATTATAAACTTAAAAAACACTTTTAAATGGAAATTGACTCACGTTATGTCGTGACGGCCGTTTCGCCCTGTTGTCTAGAGCATCATCACGAGTGTTCCCACTCACACCCACACAGTACTGTGGGTCGTCTGATGATGCTCTAGACAACAGAGCGAAACGGCCGTCACGCCATAACGTGAGTCAATTTCCATTTAAAAGTGTTTTTTAAGTTTATAATACATATTAGTGGAAACAAGATGGATCTTCAACATCATAATTATATTATACTTCCCGAATCACAAAAAATGCGTATTGGCAGTTCTTGAAAAAGAGTTTTGTTTCTAATTCTTATTCAACAGATTTCAAAACATATCATGCCTCAATATTATTTCTTTCTTTTTTTTAATTCGATGATTTAAAATATGAAAGATAAGATTTCAGCACAATCAAAAATGAAAACTTCAACGTTTGCACTGTAAAAAAAATTGAGTGGCTAATTGAGCTAAGCATCAGCTTTTATAATTTGTAATGTTTTGATTTTCAAATGTAAATAGCTCCAGCTGTCCAATGTTTTGATTTTCACTAGCCTAAACTAACCTAGAGCCTACAGTGGAAATCTGTTTTACATCATAATTATTTTCATATTCGACCCCTGAACTCCAAAATCAATAGCAATCTTACTTGGACTCTGAGGAAGCTATATACCAAGTTTCAAGAGTCTAGAATCTTGCTCTCAAGTGCTAGGACACATAGACGTACGAACGTACAACGGCACCATTTCAATAAGGCCCTATCGCGTCCTTAATCAATATTAATGGCACTAATAATGAATTAATAGCACTTGAAATCATTCGAAATTAATAAATTTTGTTTCTGTACATTTGTCAGTTTGTTAAATTGCCAGTCGTCATTTCTAACTAACCTGGAGATACGAGCCAATTATAAATTAATGGCACTTGAAGGAATTCAAAATTAATCAATTCTGTTTCTTGATAAAGAGAAAAAATAAACTATAAACTAAATATATACACTTTATTGTAAGTGGCTAACAAGATGGCGAGTCTGTTTCCTGGCCTTTTGTACTCTTATAAAATTAATTTATTGGTTTATTTGATTTATTTCTTTAAAAAATTTGGCACATTGCATACACTTGCAGAAAATTACAATACATAAAAGTAAATTGAATATTTTGAGAAATTATTTATCCCTGAAATACATCTCAATGAATTTTTTTTTAAAAACCAGCTCTAAAATTTTCTAAAAATCTTTGAAGATTTTGAATATTTTATAATAATTCAGTGATTATTTATAACTCGATCAGACTACAAAGACAGGATATTAAGAGCGGATATTTTTTGATGTTCATATTCTAAGGACACAGAAATCAGATTTTCAAGGAGAGAAATAGAGGAGTTGTGGGATTTGAAGCAGCAAGTAGGGTGGATTAGAGAAGTCAGAGAGGATTTGAACAAACTGGAAATAACCCTGGATGATTTGAAAAACAAAGCTGGAAATCTAAAGAAACTTAAATAGAAAACAATATTCAAACCAAAAATGCACAACTGACAGACTGTATGGGAACGCGTCAAGGTGTCACCCCGTCAAACTATGCCCTTTTAAACCCAGTTTTGTTGTGACAGTTTGACGTGTGTCGTCCCTGTCAAACTGTCATCTTTCTAAGGAGGTGACAAGTTGTCGAGGTGACACCTTGTTGCGAGCGTGCAAGGTGACAGTTTGTCATGTACGATGACGACAAACTGTCACATGGGGGTTCAGGAGGTGACAAGTTGTCATGGTGACACTTTGACGCAAGCGTGAAAGGTGACAGTCTGTTATCACCATACACAACAAACTGTCATCTTGACACCACACCACAAGAAATCACCATTCCGGCTGGCTCTTCCTTTGAAAATTGAAATGAAGTTAGAAAATGAAGCCAAACTATCCAGTTTTATATGAAAAGGCATTAAGAATCCTAATTATGTTTTCATCATCTTGTCTTTGTGAGTGAGCCTTTTCAAGCTTGGTGCATATCAGGTTAGGTTAGGTTAGGTTTGCCCAGGGCCCCCCACGCCAAGGGGGTGTAAGTTGTGCCAACTGGTGCCAATTTCCTGTAGGTGACATGTTGTTGGGGTGACACTTTGACACCAGCATGCAAGGTGTCAGGTTGTCGTGTATGGTGACAAAAAACTATCACCTGCGGGTACAGGAGGTGACAAGTTGTCGTGGTGATACATTGACGCAAGTGTGCGAGGTGCCAGGTTGTCGTCAACAGTCAGGACAAACTGTCACTTCAGTCCAGCAGGTGACAAGTTGTCAGGGTGACAGCATTGGTATATTTTTACGAGGGTACAGGTTGTCGCCTGTGGCCAAAAGTCCCAGGAGACAGCTAGGATGTCGTGGTGAAACCTTGACGGCGACCCGCACAGACATTAGCTTTTTGAGAACGGTATAAGTGTAAATATATGTTACATGTACATTTGTAGCCAATCGTATGTGACTAAAACTGTTTGAATGGGGGTGAATGCTTAGCTATTGTTTACAGATGACTGTAGTTGGTGTCAATTCAATAGGTGTTGTAGAAAAATTATTTTCTCCGTTAAACCTTTCTACCATCTACCTGCTCATATAGTATTCTCTCCATCCATTTCCCTGTTCAAAAAAAAAATTGCATGAGTATTTGCTGAGGACTGATGTGTGAGTGTCCGGTCGGTTGTGCTTTGAAATGCTTTTTCATGTATTATCATTTTTTATACACAATATATTAGTTATTGGAAATAATGTTAGGCTAGTATTTCATAATGGGCTCACATCAGTTGATTCTCATACTACTACTCTAGTTGCTTTTTTTTTATTGTCTAATTTTCTTTTCTTTCTCTTCTATATTTAACTTTATTGAATTATAATTTATGCAAAATGTAATTGATATTTGATGTTTGCCATAGGTCTTTCAAGACCTGGCAAAGTGGGATTATAACAATCAATCAATCCACCCTCTCATCACTCTGAAGTGTACAGAGATCAACGATTTCATTTCAAATATAAATCTGAGAGTTACGCCATATGACTGTCCACACATGTAGCGTTTGCCAAGCGTGGAGTCGACTCGACGCATGGAAAACGTGACATACGTATCACTTACACAGCTATAGAGTTTTCATCACCCATGTCCGGTCCAGTCAACCTGGAGCCAACTGACATCAAAGGGATTATTATGTTGGTGCTAAAACTAATTCGTCGAGGATTTTCAAAGTATTTCAATTCTCTGATCTGCCCCTGCTTATCTGGAGAAGCCGAGTAAGGTTGAAGTTCAACTGGAATATCAATTTCAAGTCGATTGCTAGAACAATAAGAAATAAAACATTAAAAAATGTTGATACCTAGATATAATCTATATAATGAAAGAGAGAACAGGTATATATATATAAATATATACCTGAAACCAGGTAGGCTATGTGTAATATCCATGGTTTAATGGGGAGGCCCTATAAGTATTGATTATGAAAAGAGGCTGTAAGTATAGTAGGATGTATGCATATAATATTTGTGTGTGTATATGTGTACAAAGGTAATTGTATATAATTTTCAGGTATGTATTGATTATGTGTGGATTTCACAAAAACTGCAATAATATGGAACACTAAGCCCGATTCCTTGTTTCTTTTCACATTTTTCAAAATTAATATTCAAAATTCACTTATGGATACTAAGTTATTCTTGTTTTAAAATGTGTTTAGATGCAGGCAGCTTTTAGATCAGCTGATAAATGGTATGCCACTATGATGTAAATAAGCTTTCAATTTCAAGTCTTAAGTCAAAGCAACATAAATATTTGTTCCATATCAATATTGTAGCTCCCAATTCCATTATTGGGATTGTAATTGTATTGGCATTGGTGGTTGATAATAGCATAT
This sequence comes from Conomelus anceps, assembly GCA_948455865.1. Classification (NCBI taxonomy): domain Eukaryota; kingdom Metazoa; phylum Arthropoda; class Insecta; order Hemiptera; family Delphacidae; genus Conomelus; species Conomelus anceps. Next base: position 42,562,153 of record OX418226.1, read on the forward strand.
TATCAAGCTCAAGCTATCTAGAAAATGTTTCAATAATTATTTAATAAATTGCTAGATGTGAACCAGTGTTGCCAGGCGATTAGTATAACCTATTCGTCTTTCCCATATACCTAACCGCTTTCTTTTGGATCTTAAACACCCTACCAAGGTTTAGTTTTGATGAGTTACCCCAAGCTGAAAATCACCAATACTGCACACTTTGGCGACTGAATTAAATAGCTAATGATAATTGATACAGGCCACAACACAAAAATATTCAGTCAGCGCCGGGAATCGAACCACAGATCTCATAATTGCCATTCAGCTGTCCTTTAGCTGATTCCCGGCGCCAAATAAATATTTTTGTGTTGTGGCATGCATCGATTACTATTAGCTATTTAAAAGACTCTGTTTTTTGCTGTAGAATCAGTTCCCGGTGGTTCGGAACCCACCTAAAACTGTATATACAACTCATCAATCACCATCATCCAATTCATTGCCACGCACAGGTCTCAGACCTATGTGGGCTTCATCCTCCAAAAAAAAATGCAGTTGTGAATGTTCCTAGTGTTTGTGATCTTCAGCATGAGGTAACTCAACGAAACTAACTCAAGATAGATCCAGATGTTTGGAAGATGTGTGATATTTTGTGTGATTTTATGTTCAAGTATGTGAGTGCGACAAATCGGTTTTGATTTGCAGGCTTTGGGATTTTTGTTTCTCATTCTATTTAGGAATCTGTCTATTAACTTATTATATTTGCATTATTTCCATTGTATTGTGCTTAGTGTTTAATTATTATCATCTTAATTCATTCTTGATTGATGATGTAGACGTTGTTGAATTCATGTGATGTGGTTGATGTTAAACAATATAAGTGAATTCCAGTGAATGAATTTCGTGATGTTCATATTCCAGTGAATGAATTTCGTGATGTTCATATTACTTGATTATATTTAAACAATATTCCAAACACTCATTTTTGTTACAGACTAAGCTAACAATTTAGCAATGTTATTTGCAACATTTATTTATTTACAGGTTGATAATTTCTACTGGGTCTGATGAGACCCGAAGTGGTACAAAACAGATTAAATACTGCAATACTAGTCTTTAGAATATAATGTATGAGTCACTATATAATAATTGATATAATAGACTTTCAATTAGAGAATAAAGAAAGTAAGAAAGAAAAAATCGAGAGAAAAAGAACCATGCAGTTAATGATTGAGGTAGGCTATAGATAATTCTTTATCCTTATCAGCAACCTTATTGGAGAAGAGATAACAAATAAAATAAAAAGATTAAATATGGGTACATTACATGTTATTAAGAGGTTTCCAATCGGGTAAGAGTCTTTCATCTTCATGTTGTATTCCACTTGACCTACTGAAAAATAACAATATTATTACATCAAGAAAAAAATGGAATATCTCTATATAAAATAGGCGAACATGTTTTTGTTGTGATGACAACTCACTCCTCGCGGTGGTTTCTGCATCCGATTTTGTTCGTTTGTTCGTCTCATTTGAAAGATCTCATCGAGTAGATGTTTGATAAGGTCTTGAAAGAAGGCATCATGAGCAATGAACGAGCAAAGTTGCCATTTTTGCCATTGCTTCTTTAACATAGGGATCGGTGAGCTGAACATTTTCACATTTCAACTTATGACGATTTGATGATGATCAGCTGTTTTGAGGAGAAAAAGTTTATTCAGAGAGAGAGGGTATAGGGGAGGATAGGATAGAGAGGAAGAGAGAGAGAAAAGAAGAAGAAGGGGAAGAAGAAAGAGAAGATGACGAAGACGGAGGAGAATAAAAAAGAGGAGAAAAAGAAAAAGAAGAAGGAGAAGTCCGAGAAGAAGTAGAAGAAGAAGAAGAAGAAGAAGAAGAAGAAGAAGAAAAAGAAGAAGAAGAAGTAGAGGAAGAGGAAGAAGAAGAAGAAGAAAAAGAAGAAGAAGAGGAAGAAGAAAAAGGAGAAGGAGAAGAAGAAAAAGAAAAAGTGGAAGAAGCAGAAGAAAAAGAAGAAGTGGAATAAGAAGAGGAAGAAGAAGAAAAAGAAGAAGGAGAAAAAGAAGAAAACGAAGAGGAAGAAGAAAAAGAAAAAGGAGAAAAAGAAGAAGAAAAAAAGAAGAAGTGGAAGAAGCAGAAGAAAAAGAAGAAGTGGAATAAGAAGAGGAAGAAGAAGAAAAAGAAGAAGGAGAAAAAGAAGAAAACGAAGAGGAAGAAGAAAAAGAAAAAGGAGAAAAAGAAGAAGAAAAAAAGAAGAAGTGGAAGAAGCAGAAGAAAAAGAAGAAGAGGAAGAAGCAGTGAAAAAGAAGAAGAGGGAGAAAAAGAAGAAGAAAAAGGAGGAGAAAAAGAAAAAGAATTAAAAAATTTCTTTAGCACAGCTGTGTTAAGAGAATTTTATATTTATCAGCTGATAAAGAATTGAAAAATGAAATTTTTGCCAGCACAGGTGTGTTAGAAAAATATTATATTGATCGGCTGTTCAACAATACTGCAAAATATATTTTTTATTCAGATAGCCAGCCATGTGTAATTTGTAATTATATTTTACAAAGTTTAATAAAGTCGCACATTCGTCGTGCGACCCGGGATAACCTAGTTTATAAAAAATGCCTGTACAGGATGTTTCGGAAAGATACTGCGCCCACTGAATCCTTTCATCAAAATAAAGGAAACAATAATTCATAAAAAGACTGCTCTGAAAACGCTTCGTTTCAAAAATAGATGGCAGCAGCCCCCATTATTTTACTTGATCAGAAATTTCTGGGACCTCAATTATGGTGACGAATTTAATGGGTTTCATGTAAAAAGAGCAGAAAAATGGAATGAAACATGATGCAAATCAGTAATTATTGAAATATCTCACAAACTAATTTTTTAAAAAATAAGAGGTTTCAAGCTTGAAGTAGGTTATGGCTTGATTATAGGTCAAAAAACCAAAACAAATTCCTAAAAAAAACAAAAAGAATTCAATTTTGGAAATAAATGTCAAATCTCCCAAGAGCCTAAAATGTACTCAAAGTTCATGAGGTCGAGTTTTATTGGACCAAAACACACACAAATATCAAACCTGTGATGTTTTCCATGACGAAATACTTGATGAACAATCTAATATCAAAACTAACGCTGCAACTTATTTCTATTGAAATATTATTTTCAGTCACTTATAATGGAGATGCTAGACAGGGAAGTAGCAGGGCATTGGCGGCAGAGGCCCCCGCCAAGGGCGCTGGAAGCATAGGGGCGCAAATTGGTTTTGAATAGTATGAACTAAATACATTTTTTCATTCACATTTCTAATGGAATCGTGGTAGGCTAGAAGGAGAAGGAGTACTAACACTGGATATAAATTTCTATTTCAAAGCGGTCATGAACCTATCTTTTAATTTAGGCATACATAATTAAATTACTATTTGAATTCTATATCAAACTATTATCCTCTATATTATGTAAAATTAAATTACTTATGAATTTTTTATTCATTTTGATGTTGTTATTGATATTAATAGACAATAGAACCCAGATCGGGCGCTCAAGGGTCGGCCTCGACGTGTACTACGTTAGAAGTGCCAACAGCCAATCCGTTAAAAAATATTTAAACACTGTCATACCAGTTCAAACTATACATACAATTATATGTACATCACGCTGAAGATGATGCCGCAAACAGCTTTCAGTTATATCCATTGATGTAGTGTCAGGGGGGGGTTCCGGGTTACAACCCCCCCTTGAGCCTGTGAAAGAGGCCCCAAATACGAGTAGGGAGGCATAAATAAAAATACTGGAGGTAAAAAACTTTTCATACATGAACTGTTACAGCTAGAAAAAATACTATAACTTCAATACTTAAAATTAACTAAAAAAATTAATAAAGGTTACAGAGGGGATGAGACAAACAAGGCAAGTTTTCTTGGACCTCAAAATCAAGGGGCCACATCATTTTACAAAATTTAAGCAAGTGACAAAACAAAAATAAAATAAGGGGCCCTAAATTGCCCAACTAGGGGCCTCCAGGGTCCCTTTTTCCTCCAGTTTAGACCTCTAGAGGCTCCTTAGAAGCCTAACAGACCCTAGAGTCACCTGGCGCCCCTTGGGCCCGTTTTTTTGCCAGTATAGTCATGTGAAGTAGAGATTCAAGTAGGCTGCATTTAAATATTTCAATTTTCAACATTAATTTATAAACAAGGGTCCCCTAATTGCCTCAGCTTTGGGCCTTCAAAGGCCACACGATGCTGATGAATCCCAGTATTTTCGGAGCCCCCAAACATGGGCTTGAAGGTCCCCCAGACCACTTGAATGAAGTTGACACAGTAGCCTTGAAAGGAGAAAAGGTCTCTTAATATTTTTGCAGACAGGCTTCAAATGCCCTTTCCATTACTGTTCAGATCTGATACTCCATAGAGTTTATTGTGATTGTGAAACTATTCACGCCATGAATCAATCAACAAATAATATGATGGAGGAGGTTGATAACCACAAAAAAAAAGCTTGGAGTTGCACTTTCAAGACCTGTAAAACAATTTTTTTCTTCGGTGGAGAACCCTAAGAATCCCTAATGTTTTGGGGTCCCATCACGTCATCTATATGTAAATACAAAAATATTATAAGTTAAAGTTTGGAATTGGATGTGTTATCAATTCATTCTCCTTTTGCAAGTTGAATCAAGTTCCATTCAATGTCATAATAACTTATATAATTTTGCACATTTTACATATTCCAGTATTAGTGAATCGTTCTATGCGAATTCAAGAGATTTCACAAAAATAGAAGAGAAGTTTATTGCTCTCTCTGGTGCCACTCATTGTCCTTTTCCCTAGCTTCCACAGCTTTTTCATTGAATGGTTTTTTGTTGGCCTAGACTCGAATTTTATCTTTAAAATGAAAAAAAAAAAAAAATTCAAATTAGTAACACAAATTTTTTTGAGTACAGTAGGCAACTGGCATAGCTGGAAGACTTGATCAATGCTAGTCGGAAAATCGAGTCATTAATTGAAAATTGGTTCTGTACCTATTTAGGATGAAGGTGTAAGGGAACCTCCAACCACAACTCTGCCCCGGGCCATTAAAATGTCTCTGAGTGGCCCTGATTGTAATAATAATTTGAAACCACTATAACTTGTTAAATTGGCTTTATAAAAGTAGTATTTTTTGATTTTATACATTAAAATTTGTTCACAACTAATTAATGAATTAACAATATACGAAAAATGGATTCAAGTTCTTAGGCAAACGATTCAAAAAAGCAATGATTTATTAAATTTAAGCTTTCACTTATCAACTTCATTTCAATAAATACTCGTATAAAATTACTGTTTTTTAAGCCTCAAGTCAAGCTCTCAACATCGAACATTAAAATTTTCCCATAACGTGGACTAAAATAAATGGATTTGAGCTTTTCTAGACATGAGTCTATAATCTCATGGAATACGATTTTATTTATCAACATTTTCCCGGGGGAGGGGCCCGGACCTCCCTCACCCTGGGGCCCCCAAATCTCCGATAACACCCCCATGAAAAGATTTTCGCTACGCTACTGGTTATATCTCTATTTTTTGTGAGTGAGTTGACTTTTTAAGGCTTAAATAATCGTTGTGGCCGAATATTGAGTGCGCAATCGGCAGCTATATGCTACCTAAAAAAACGTTCTTTGAGATATTTGAAAAACTTGCTAAAATCATGCAAAACTCACTATTTTGCATCTAAAATTACAAAACTTTTCCGGGGGGGACCCCCCCTTTGGCTGTGGTGTTACCCCCCAGACCCCCCTTGAGGGCGCGGCCAGTTCAATTCGGCAAGGGCGCCATATACTCTAGCTACGTCCCTGATGCTAGAGGGATGTATTTCAGTTCTGAAGGAATTTTACAGCTGACAAAGCTTCTCTTTAGAAGTGAAATGCATCCCTCCAGCATCTCCAGTGCTTTTATATTTTTTCCCCTTTTAAATATCCTTTTTTTATTGATAGTCATTAAGTGAGAAAGAATCATTTTGTTCTTTTTGAAGTGAAGTAAATTTTAACCAATCTAAATTTTTAGTCTGTTTTTATCTCAATGTTTTGGACAATGTAACATAACTATTCAAAATTTGTGAAGAGAGCAGTTTTGGACTTGAGTCTGTTTCTCCTTCACATTCATAGTAATTTTGTAACAATAAATAAATAGAATAAATGCAAGCAAATTTCGAAATTCCTTACACACACATTGCAGGGAATTACTTAATGAGAGATGCATACAAAGATTAATAAAAATTAGTCTACACGCTTAGCCGTAAATGCATTACAAAATGACGGACAGACAAATTAATGCAAAACGTTCGACTTGAAACAGAGACCTCTCTTCATATGATCAATAATTTTTTTAAATTTTCTTCAAAGCTCACCCCTCAGCTGCCAGGAGCAGTAAAAGCGTCGAAACTCCAACAGAACTAACCATCTCTCTGCAGATTGACGTAAAGAGGTCCTACAAACACTTCTACTCAACAATTGAGATGGAATACTGTGAGCGTCTTGCTCTAGTTACAATTGAATTTAGTTAATTATTTATTACTATTCATAAACACGTTTGAAAAAAAACTTTCATAACAAATGAAATTTGTTATTCTTAGTCATTCGACTAAGTGGTTGACATTATGTACAAAGATGTTTGTCAAGTGAATCGATTAAAATCCGTTAAAACAAGATTTATATTAAAAATGTTGATAAAATTTGAACGAGAAAAAAATATATTTTAGGCATCAGCAACCGCAACTTCTCAGTACTTTTGAAATGAAAATGGTGAGCCAAAATACTGCTCTCTGCTGGAGAATCACTTTCCGGGGGTTTGGAACCCACCTAAAACCAACACATCAATCACCATTATAGTTCACGAAGGTGGTGAGATTATCACTTGCCGAGTCACAATATTAGTAGTTTATTTGAACAAAAACCTAGTTATATTGTTAGGAAACTCTAAAACAAGCTACCGCAGTAGGAGCAGGAAAAGGAGGAGGATGAGGAGTAGAAGGAGGAGGAGGAGAAGAAGAAGAAGAAGAAGGAGGACGAAGAAGAAGATGGAGAACAATATTTCTGATTGGATTGCAAGAATTATCCTCGACAAAAATAATAAAGAAAATTCTGATGAGCCACCTTAGTTTTCCAAACAAAATTAATGCTCATTCAGAGATCGATGCAATTCTTTTTTCATTCTTTGTTAGCACTTTATTTTTGCAATATTTTCAGCCAGCAAGAAAATGAACGATCATGACGTCAGAGTTGGCATTGACATCCATTATAGCTCAAGTAATTAGATCAAAGCATTCATGAAAGCGATCATGTTCATGTGCGAGAAATACGGTTTAATAATTAGCATAACTTTTGCTTGAAGTAGAATACCTATTCCAATTACTTGAACATGTATGTATTAAACGTTTTAGGTGGAAAAACTAAAAAATGTGCCAAATTTAGGGAGTTAATGCACCCCCACAAAAGTTAAGCACAGCCCAGAAACATTTGCAAACTCAGGAGGAGCTCTGAATGCCTCAGGAGGCTTAGGATGCTGTTAGGCCTTCTTGGGATGTAATAATAATAATAATAATAATAATAATAATAATAATAATAACAATAATAATAATAATAATAACAATAATAATAATAATAATAACAATCGTTAGGCTTTTATTGGTGGGGAGTCCCTTACAGGTAGGATGCTTGGATGAAAATGGATTTTAATGCCAAAAAAATGCTGTTTGATACAGAAATTTTGATACACAACTGCAATAAATGGTATCATTGCCATTTGGCAATGATCTTTTGTAGTATTGTTTTATTCTCAAAACAAAGAGTTTCTGTTTTTACATTGCCCATATTTGTGTCTATACAACATTTTGTTTCTAATTGTTTGCAACAGTAAGGTCAACCAGAATTTATTATAATGTAGTAGTTTTGTAACTTTTATTGTAACTTTTTATTGTAAGTTTAACGACTTGTTTTATATTGTGAATAATATATAAAATTGTACTCACACTTCAATATATGTGAGTCAATCGAAGTGTGAGTACAATTATTATATTCACAATTTAAAACTGACTGCAATTCGTTAAATTAACAATGAAAAGTTGATACTATTCATATGTGTACACTTGCTGTGCAGAACTGGCCTTTTTTGAGTCGCGACAGACGCGTTTCGAACTATGTCGTTCTTCTTCGGCGCTTGGTTGCAGAGTCTGTATAGTAACCTTATTGAGTATTCAACTTCCTTTATTACAGAAATCTTAGAAATCATACCATATTATACAGTATATAGACAATATTCGATGATGGTCCTTACCATGGGTTATAATCAATATGCTGTAAATGGTAAAATAAATCTGAAAATACATTCACCATATTACCAGACTCTGAATGTAATACACCCTTCACTATATGAAGAACTACTCAAAAATTATAAAATAGTTTCACCAAGAATGTGGAATCATTACATAAGAGTGTTCGATGCTCCTGTGCAGAAAGGTCTCCATGGTCTAGTGGTTAAGGCGCTCAACCGGCAATTGAGAGGTTCGTGGTTCGATTCCCGGTGGTGACTAATATTTTTGTACAGTAGCATTCATCGATTCCCATCAGCTTTTCAATGCTGTTGTCAATATCCGCCATTGCGGAAGTCTTCAGTATAAAGTAATAGCAATTAAAGGAATTCGAAATTAATAAATTCTGTTTATGTATATTTGTCAGTTTATTCAATTGTCAGTCACTTCAAACTAACTTATAAAAATACCCTTTCCATAAATTCTTCAATTAGGTTGATACAGTCAATTAATTATTCTGTACAAGAAAAAATCGACATTGGTCAAATGTAATTCATACAATTTCAAATTTGTACACAGTTCTTCCAAAACCTGATCGAACATTGATGATATTTATATTTTTTTATATCAATCTTTTTAATATATAATTTATACTTATATAATAAAGTATTAAAATAATAATTATTATATTATATTGGAATTATAAAATCATAATTTTAAGGGTCAATACTTTGTTAACATTCCATTTTAATTCTATATTGGAAAAAAAAGTATATTAAAAAATGGTGTTACAACTTTCAATAGATTCTAAAACAAATTCTCCATTCTGGAATGGTAAAAAGGTTTTAGTTAAAGAATCTGATAATTCATACATTATACTGGATGAAACAAACAATCAAGAATTGGTTTATATTGGATATTTGGAACTTATAAGAAATTATCAGGTTCTCATAATGGAGAAAAATGAGATGAAGAGTGTTTATCTTCAAAAAATTTACAAATGGCCCTGCATAGCGATGGCTATCAATATGTCCCAACAATTTGTCTGTTAGATAATACTGACAATTTTTCGATTGATAATCTTTCCAATTCTAGTACTTCCTTAAGATTATTATCTAAATGGGCGCGTTTCATTTTTGATATTTGTTTGACTGCTAAAGTTGATGATAATTTCACCCCCAATGCTAAATTCCCATTGACTGAAATAGTTAATATCCTTGAATCAAACTTGAAATATTTATCAAAGAAAGAGTATAAGTGGTTCCCGGTGGTTCGGAACCCACCTAAAACTGTAGGTCCAACTCATCAATCACCATCATCCAACTCATTACCCACGCACAGGTCTCAGATCTATGTGGGCTTCATCCTCAAAAAAAAAAGTCTATTGTAGATTCAATTTCAATATTCGATTTTCAATTAAATTTGAATAAAATTCCAAAACAACTATGGGATTTAGTAAGAAGTAAACATGAAATTCCACTTGATAATTATGAGAATTTCGATATAATTAACAGTGTAAATTTGCTACAAACTGTGATGAGGATTGTCTGTGTTTGGGAGACCCCATACAATACAAATATGGAACAGTTTTTCTCATGCTATATCTTATTTATCTATTATATAACCGACTTAAACCTACACACTAACACATATACATTGTTATTGCCATTTATGCAACTCATAGCCAAGATCAGAAAACCAACGTCACAGCAATTACAGTAGATAAAACATATAGAGGATGTTTATAATAGAGCATGGAAAGCAAGAAACCGAAAGAGACACAATTTCCACTTAAAAGTTGGATCTATAGATGAGTTTAAATTGTGTGATATACTAGATTTAGTTTTTATATGATAACGAACTCGAATGATATATTTTTGGAATGACAAAATATTGATGATATGTTAAACTATTTAAAATTTGTATTTTATAAGTGAGGAAAATTAGAAATCGGGTATTTTGTTACAATTTACAGTTTTGTTCTTGCTTTGATAAGAATTGGTAAAATTTCCACTTTTAATGAGTTACAGTTTGGATATGACAATGTCAAAATCGTAAGAGATTTTCAGGTGATAAAAAATGATTGAAGTGTTGACAATAAGCTATTATTATTAAAGCTTTATATTATCATATGATAATTTCCTTAACATATTGTGTAAACAGAATGAAAGTTTTTCAGAATTTTTACTTGACAATGGAATAATATATATGTATCTTAAAAACTCATACACTGAAATATCTGACTTAATTGATCATTTATTGAAATATATTTTACCAATTGTCACTAGTTATATAAAAGATTACACTAGTACAGCAACAATAACAAGTGGTGATGATAATACTGATATGGAATTATAAAGATTAAGAGAAAATATACAGATGTGAACGCCTATACATAAACAAGAATTTCATAATTATTGTTCAAATAGATAATTAGAATATTGAAAAAAACAAACATTTTAATCTGTTTTTTTATTTATTTCTCAACCATTCCCCATATTAGCAGGTTATAATATTCAATTGAGTATGAAAATCTAGTAACCTATTCATGTAACAAAATACCCGATTTCTAGTTTTCCTTGCTTATAAAATACAAATTTTAAATAGTTTAACATATCATCAATATTTTGTCATTCCAAAAATATATCATTCAAGTTCGTTATCATATAAAAACTAAATCTAGTATATCACACAATTTAAACTCACCTATAGATCCAACTTTTAAGTGGAAATTGTGTCTCTTTTGGTTTCTTGCTTTCCATGCTCTATTATAAACATCCTCTATATGTTTATCTACTGTAATTGCTGTGACGTTGGTTTTTCTGATCTTGGCTATGATAGATAAATGGCAATAACAATGTATACGTGCATAAATGGCAATAACAATGTATACGTGTTAGTGTGTAGGTTTAAGTCGGTTATATAATAGATAAATAAGATATAGCATGAGAAAAACTGTTCCATATTTGTAACTGTTCCATTGTATGGGGTCTCCCAAACACAGACCTATTCAGACTGGGGGGGGGGGGGGTTCCCAGACCCCCCCATGTCTGTATGATGCAGGAAAAAAACGTGTCTGTGTGCAAGATCTATTTTCAACAGTCCATGTGGGCTGAGACAAGTGCTAGAGCTGCACACCAGTGTAGGAGGTAGAAAATGAAAAGACAAAAGATTATCAGAAACAGACATGTTTATTTGAGAATACAGAATTTAACCAATTTGGAGTTCATACAAAACTTGCTCAATGTCGCATCTAGGTGCATAAAGTCCTGAAATATTTTCTCGGTATAATAACAAAACTGCTATGTCCTTATCCAGCACCCTTTTGTTTCTGATGACGTTTATGCCCAATATATCCCTAACGAATTCCCACATGATGTTCATAAACAGCTAAAACGTAAGCCGTCCAATGCGCCTGGTAGAATTTCGTTATTATCATCAATTAGTGTACGGTCAATTAGTGTATTGGTGTAATTCAAGCATTTTCAAATTATCCTGTGTATAATTTGGTATATCGTAAATCTTGTAAAGACTTGAACACTTTCTCATATTTTCGTATTCACTGCATGACACCATTTTCCTGAAAACATTAAACACATAACTCACTTCAAAAAGTTCAAAGCAACAGTACAAAATTGGTTAACAAGCAAAGGAAGATAGAGAATAGAAACATTAATTTCAAACAATTCATAGTATCATCTAACATAGAACACATACCCACAAGACATTTACTGATTTACTTAACACTTACTAATCTTACTTATTTGCTCACAAAAATTCAAACCTACTCTAGAACATGGCTTGCCATAGTGGAGTAGGTCAATTTTCCACACAAAAACTTTTGTATTATAACATAAATTTTGATCTTTTACTAACACATTTTTGTATTAATAACTGTAGATGTTTGTAAATTTGTAGTAGTATTAGTTTGGAAAATAAATCATTTATTTATTTTCATTTGACGAAGCATATTATATTCTTTGTTTGTAAATGTAATATTTGAATTTGTAGAGCTTTTATGTTGAATGCTCGATACCAGCCGATGATCTATTGCATCCCACAACGACCAAAGTGGGTTGATTTCGCAGTCATTAATGATATATTGCAGCATATAGTAACGATATAACGCATACATTATTGTTCCAAACGTATTTCCATCAATGTGATCATCTTCACACTCGATGTTACATTCAACTTTATTGTCTTCATAATATTTATATTTGCGAAATGACACACCAAAGATGTACGGTTTATCCTTGTAGATGATGCGTAGATACCAAAATACAATATCTGCTCATTTAGTTGGTTTCATAAAATCAAACATCTTTATAGTTTCTATGTTTTTGGATATATCATACTCCATAGAACCCGTCGCAGTTAGAGCTATATCGTTCCAGTTAAACTTTTGTCTAACTACGCGAGTTTTCACTGTAATAATAGTCCGCCGGCATAGTTGGATCATAATCTATGCGCAGTATTACGTCCGCTGGCATATTGTGGCATGTATCGGATTTCATATCATACGTTTCCGGATCAAAATGTGTTGTTGACAAAACATTATCCATGAAGTAGATTTGTCAACGACTCTTGTAATAAGATCGTAAACGTTTATACACAAACGCCGTATGATTGCTGAGTTCACGATTGTGTTCATCGTCGCAGCGAGAAGCAATTACTTGGGGAAGACGTGGTTTTTAAAATATTATAGTACTCGAATATTCATTCTCGGTCATAAAATTTGCGAAAATCTGTAAATCAGCAGCCTTACGTTTCAGTGTATGGATGAAATCAGCTGTTGATGGTAAGTTGTTCATGTTGGCCAAAGGTTTGTCGCTCAGCGTCGGTGACACACAGTGAGAATGTTTGGCGAATGCTGGAAATTCATCAACTCTAGGTTGTTGTTGTTGTTCCACCGCCTCATGAAAGTCACTGGTATAGGAAGCCACAGCAATATCCGAGTCCGCGTCTTTACAGTAGGAACAATTAGTCTGGGCGCGTGGCTCTGGTTTCACTACTAGCCATCCTGTTAAAAGTTGACTAGTTGACCTTGAAGACATCTGCAGCATCGCACAGGCCACATGTTTTTAGAAATGAGCAATAAAAACTCCCCTCGCCATGGCTGACTACCAAACGGCCGTGCGCCCAGACTAATTGTTTCTACTGTACTTTCAGCAACCATTGATGATTGAAACAGCTTGTTCTTCGGCTTGTTCAGCAAGGTTGTATGTTTTTCAACTTGCTGTTCAGAAGCAGCCGATGTATTAGACTGATGATGATCTAACAAAACTACCGCGTGTTTACGTTCAAAAAACGAATGGCAGAACTTATCAATATTAGACATGTTGCTAGTATGAGCTTAAACTTGAGAGTGAATGTAAGTCAATTATAGACCAATTATTTATACTATTACTGTGTGAGACTGTGTCCATTGGCGAAATGCACTAGGTTATCGTAAAAAAGCAATACAATTGCAAAACATGCGTCCGCGTTGCCCAGTATAGTATCTCCCCACTTTAGCTTAGTCTCGCAGAGTACATTATTTTTTGTTAACAACTTGACTGCCATGCAGGAATTTACAATGTCGGTACACTTACGGCCATGAGACCCCAACTGGGATCTCACCTCATCGTCACAACTGGCCGTGAGACTCCCAAATGGGATCTCATGCAAGTCTTTATTGAATCGTTCTGTGATCCCATATATGGAGTCTCAATTTACATGTTTTGAATGATATTATTCTTCTACACATTCAGATCTTTAAAATGGCATGTTTAGCAAAACAAAAATTGCTATGAAGAATTAACTATTTCAAATTTCATAAGTTTAGGATGTAGCTTATTCATTTTGTTTTTATGATTGCAAAATGTATTTAAATTTCACAGCTGGTAACTCCCATAAAGGAATTCTCGGGAGTACCTAATTTCTCAAACAAAAATATTTAATGAATAGTATCATTTAATATGTAACTATGTCTGTTTTATTTGAAAATTGTAATGTTCTTTTTGAGAGAAATAAATTTATTTATTTATTTATTATTTACTTATTTATATTTTTGAGCTTTTGTCAACTTTTGCACTCAAATCTATGACTATTCTATTCAAATCTATGACTGCAACCTAAGACTGAAAATAAGACCTAATATTTAAAATATTCAAGATAATCAATTATCTTATGCTAGTCTATTGTCAATTATCTCCATTGGTTATTCATTTTATTTCATAAAGACTAAACAAAAGAAAATATTAAATTAATTTAAACATGAGAGTAGTTAGAGTCGGATAGGAGAAATTCAGGACTCTATCTAATATCTCTATTAGGTTTATTTACAATAATACTTTCATTCAAATTTATATTTCTAATTATTTCATATTTTATGTGGTCAAAATGAATTTAAAACAAACTGTAACATTTTCAATAAACATATTATAGCTATTGACAACTTTCAATTCATTTGGAAGGCAATTAAAAACTTTAAGCCCAACATAATGTGACCCCCTACTAGCAATGTGGGTCTGTGAGCTGGATATTGTAAAATTGTTGTCTTATGTCCTGTGTTGTAATTGTGGGAAAGGTTATAATCCATAAACTTTGGCCTGTATTGTTCATAAGAGACTATCTCAAAAAAAAAAAAATAAAGAGCCGGTATAGTAAGAAGTTTCCGCCTTTTAAAAATCGGTCCACATGATACTCGCGAGTCTACCCTCTCAATCAATCTTATTGCTTTCTTCTGTCTACGAAAAATTGTCCGATATACAAAAATATGATATATAAAATGAAATGTTCTGATTGTAACAACTTTTTCGTCATACTTGTAGGTTATGGACAGTTTACCAGTCAAGCAATCAATGTGGTAAACAGCTGTTTACAGAAATCAAAAACAGCTGATGTAATTTGATGATTATTACCGTACACTGTGTGGTAAAAATCATCAAATGATTATTACCGCACTCTATGGGTGGTTGTGGCTACCACTTCACTGAAAAACCATTTGGTCGAAAGCTAGATCAGCTGATCTAGAACCATTATTGCCACATTTCACCTTGAGTTGGTGTGTTGAGGTTATGTTTGTATAACAATGATTTATAGTTTCTTATTTCAACTTATCTGCTATTTTAGACTTGTATGACGAAAAATATCGTACGTAACTCGTCCGTGAAGATGTTTACCATACTCGTACGATAATACCGCACTCGACTTCGTCTCGTGCGTTAACTCATCATACTCGTATGTTAAACACCATTTCCCGCACTTGTAATGTAATATACTATTACATACGACAAACAGGCCGTGCATTCAAACAACGTTACAAAGAACATTATTTACAAGCCTTTAATACAAAAACCAAATCGACTTTTACAGACCATATCATTCAAACTTTTTCACCAAACTTTTTCATCATTACCAACCTACACATTCTATATAGAAAATCCAAAGGACACAAACTCAACACCTTAGAATAATTTGAAATTTACAAATTACATTATTTTCCAAATTGTTATCTATGAGTGGGGGGTTGTAATATTCTTGGACACCACCTTGGTGACCATGTTCTTCTTGACCAACCAACTTTCAAGTTTGAGTCTGAAACAGTAATATCATTTATATATAATAGGATAATATTATTTATTATAATATAATGTTATTGAGAATTTATGGATGGACTTATTGATAGTTTGAATAATCTACCACATCATCATCATCATAGTATACCAATCTACCACAAACACACCACACACAATACACAAAACATATTAAATTTTAAACCAAACAACCTTTTTGATCACATTATACAAAAACGCAATTCTTTTGACAAAAAAAAAAAAAAAACAATCTAGGACGCCTTGAAGATGAGTTTTCATGACTCGAAACCGTTTGGCCAAGAGTGAGTACGAATATTATTTACTCACAATTGAAAATTGACTGAAAGTTGTTGAATCAAGAAACGTGTTATGAAATAAATCATCTAATAAATAAAACTAATGAAATAAAATATATAATACAATATTATGTTCGCGCAAACCCTCCTCATTATTTTCAGCGTGGATCTGAAAATAATATCATCCGTATGGAATTAAAAATATCATCCCGACTTCCCCACTCAAACCGTATGGATCTAAAGTGTCTGTTATTGTACCTAGAACATCAACTATTGCCAGAACCCACCCAACAGGCCCGCTTACTATTTTTAATGCCTGTTTGAAACCTTTTTTCGTCGTACCCTTTATACATGTTTTAAGTGTTCTTTTATTGAATGGTATATCGCGAGGACTTCTACTATGCCTGATAGGTATACACTTGAAAGATATATCATCCTCCCTTTCAAATAATCCCCCGGGGTTCTTTATACTGCATAATACAGTTTTACCTGTCCCATATTCTTCAATTAAGGTCTCAAGTGTGCTGAAATCACAAAGTCTAGTTTTGATATCAAAATTGTGGAGGAAATAAATAAATAAATTATTTATTTTCCAAACTAATACTACTACAAATTTACAAACATCTACAGTTATTAATACAAAAATGTGTTAGTAAAAGATCAAAATTTATGTTATAATACAAAAGTTTTTGTGTGGAAAATTGACCTACTCCACTGTGGCAAGCCATGTTCTAGAGTAGGTTTAACAATAAAATGTTTACAATATTTTTCTGTGAAAGAGCATGTAGATTCAAGATTGTACCATGATAATGGCGGGCTACCTTTAGATGGAGTTGAACAAAATGCTTTGAGGAATATTTTGGTTATTATACATTTTCCAGAAGTTTGGGACCAGACAAGATCTACAGACGGTTTGTCATGATAGCAATCTTCTTGACAACCAAATATTGATTCTTCTAAAAAGAGACTTTACACTCGACGACACCCTCTTTCTCATCACATTGGGAAGTGATAGCCACGAGCCGTAGCTGGTATCTGTTCAATCAGAGAGATAAGCTGCGTTCTCGTAGGTCCCGTTCGTAACGGTGACCGATTAGATTGGCCAGCAATAAATACACTGTTCTCTGCTGTAAAATCACTTCCCAGTGGTTCGGAACCCACCTAAAACTGTAGGTGCAACTCATCAATCACCATCATCCAACTCATTACCCACGCACAGGGCTCAGACCTATGTGGGCTTCATCCTGAAAAAAACAAAAGATTTTCTAGGTTTACACAAAAAGATGAAAGTTTTGCACATTGTTCATTATTAAATTTGAACTGATAATCGTGAGGGTATAATTTTTCAATTTGCTTTGGTAGAAATTTTAAATCCCATTTAATCGGTATGGATTGTATATATGGAAACATTTTACGTATTTCTCTAGCAATTATAATTCTATACATGAATTTAGCACATTCATCAAACATTTCCTGTAATGGGGACATATTTTTAAAAATATTATTAAAAACTTACATTGAGCGGCGCATATCGCTGCAGCCAGAGCATTATACGGCGATGATAATGTCACATACCCCACCACACTGTTGCCACCATTCTGTAAAGTTAAAAATATACCACCCTTTTTATTATAATAATATATTATTGATAATCTATAAAACAATAATGTAATTTTTTTATTATTTGATGAATATATTAACAATTTAAACAATCTATGAAATGAATATTATACGAACTTCTACTCAACGAACTTAATTACAAAATAGGTGAATAATAATTTGAACTATTTCATACCCCCTCTTAGCTATCACATATCATTAAGCTTGAATGAATGTATAAATTTTAAACATAATTTATTATTTTAGATAATTCATATTGGATAGTATAATAATAACTTTATACACATTGACATTGTATCACATTAATCACATTAGAAGTACAGTAATAGTAAACCAGGGGTGCCCACAGGGGGGGGGGGGCTATGACGCAGACTGCGTCATTGAAATTCTTGGGGGGGGGGGGGGGGTTCCAAAAAACGTTTTGGGGGGGTCGTAAAGTTGATTGAAACCGTGTTTAACGTGACAACATTCAAAAATATACTAAGAAGTCACCAGATATAATGTCAATTAATGAAAATATATTTTTTATAATTATTATTATACAATTAAATATGAATTAGCTAAAATAGTTATGTTTAGGATTTGTGCTGGAAGTTATTATTCAAACTTAGCAAGACGCTAAGCGAGTGCTCTGAAAGTGGTTTATACAACCACAGATTACAGTTTAGTTGTCTGTGATACAACTTTACTCTCCTTAACAGTTACTAGTTAATCAGCAGAAAGAGCAATAAGTCGATTTAAAATTATCAAAAACAGACTCAGATCAGCTATGGGAGACTCATGGTTGTCCAATCTAATGGTTCTAGCTGCAGAAAAAGATGTACTTGAGTCTATTTCTAACGAAGAAATAATTGAAAGCTTTTCTGTTTCCTCATCCCAAAGACAAAAACTTCTATGTGGGGTTTAGAGAGATAGATTTAACAAACTTAGAAGGTGCCTAGCTAACTTGTAGATGGTCACAGCCTACAAATTTAAAATGTTTGACTTCAAACAGATGGTCACAGCCTACAAATTTAAAATGTTTGACTTCAAACTGTTGATGTTTTTCATGTATTTTACGATAACTACTACTTACTAATAAGTAAGAACTGCTTTTGAAAAACTTACTGAATACTAAAAATGCAGTAATTTTTCATAACTATGTCTTTATTCTGTTTTTGAAAGACACTTCTTTCGATTGTGTGTTGTGAATAACTATACATGAAATGTGTGCCTTTTATGTACTTCATCCTTACATAAATTCTCCCAAGATACTATACTAAGTAAATAACCTGTTGTTTAACTACTGTCCAATAAATGACTTAGTATTTTGAATTTTTGAGTTTTACAAATGAAGTTATTAACTCATTGTTTTCACTTCCTTTAAAGGAACAACTTTGTAGAATTATTTAACCTTAATGTAATTGGTACACCGAACTTAAACTTATCGGTATTTCATTTTTATTGAACATTGTGTATTTGTAATAATATGTTACTGTTTAAAAACCATTTAGGTTCAAATTCTTATTTAGCTATTTTGCAATTAAGTTTATTGAGCAGAAGTTCATATATTCATTTCATTGATATTTCTTTTTTACCTTTACAAAAAAAAGTTACCTATGTAAAGAATCTCAAGAAATATACATACATTTTGTATATTATCGACTGGGTTTGAATTTTTTCAATAGTTATAAAAATCTTCTGCTTTAAAGCTTTTTTCGCTTTTTTTTTTGGGGGGGGGGGGGTTAATGCTAAATTTAGGGGGGGGTGGGCACCCCTGAGTAAACTTTAAATTAAAATCAATCTTATCGCTGATACGATTCAAAGCGCTATTCGATTCAATTGATTGAACCGTTTGGTACAAACCGTACACTGATAGGGCTTCTCATGTGTGTGTATATGATAGTTCAAACCATATGATTAGAATACTTTTTAGTACAAACTAAGGCTTCTCTTTGGGCTCAAGAATCATGTTCACTGTTTGTGATATCATCTCTGTCTAGAGAATTCAATTACGATTAGCAACTATTCTAGCCATTAGGAGGATGAGTTATTCACCAACCGTGGGTTCAAATGAAAAGTCTTTTTTACAATAAAAAAAATAAGATGAAACGAAACCTCTTATTGGTAGGTTGAATTCTATGATTAGAAAAACAATAAATTATCATATCTTACATTGCTTTCCACGTTTTCTGTTAGAAGGGGTATGTGGTAGTGGTCAAGGTGACCACCTTCACCAGTTTGAGCGGCCTGTAACAGAATAACAATCACACTTATTATCGGTTTGATTGACATTGATAATGGTGTAACAACCGAAACTAGTTTCTCGTAGTTTTAATAAATGTGGTTGTGACAATTTCGTCTTATTTTTAGGGAAGTTAATTGAATTAGGATATAGGGAAGTTGGTTTTTATTAAATTCCAAATATCATTGTAATGAATAGGTTCTCGTTGAAAGTGTAAAGGACCAAAATGGTAAACATCGGGTAGTTTAATAGAAAGTTTAATTCGAACTTTTTGGAAAATGGTGAAATGTTTTCAGTGCGGGTAGTGTCACACTCTCCCGACACTGCCGGCGGACACAGTTACGTGGCGGCTACTGTAAATCTATAATATTCAGCACCACAATCTCAATATCATTTAAACAAGTTATACTGGTACAAGTCAACTTACCTCTTGAAATTCATAAAGGTCTACTCCCCCAATTGTAAATGTGGTCAGAGGGGGGATGTTGATGACCGCAGTGGGGGCGGGAGAGGCGGCGGCGGTGGTGGCGGCGGGGGTTGAGGCAGCTGAGGAGGCGGTGGAGGCTGAGGAGGCGGTGGTGGAGGCGGAGGCGGTGGTGGAGGCGGCGGCGGAAGTTGCCCGATTCAAATTTAATATAGACTCAACAGCCGCAGCTGTTGGGTCTAATATGGAACTTGCATCGATCATGGTTAGATCTTGTAAATTCTAAAACAGAAAGAAAAATAAAATTGTAGATTATTACCAGGTGTGATAGGATGGTGGTGGATGTATTAGATAATTGTATTAGAATTATATAATTATATTCCATTGGTGGTGGATGGTGGGTGGGGATTAAAACATTTAAGAAAAAGGTAAGCAATGTTCTTAAATGAAAAAATGATGAATAAAATCAAAAATAAATAATCAAATACCAATAAGTCATTATAATTAGAAGTTTTGTTATAAATCAAAGGAAGTTTGATATGAAAATTGCTAGTTGCATAAAAATTGCGAAGAATAACAATAATAATTATAGTATACTAGCTGGCAGACTCGCTTCGCTCGCCTTAACCGTCTAGCCAGGGGGCTCCGCCCCCTGGACCCCCGGGGGGTCCAACTAATTTCCATTGTGATTAGATAAATCTACAGAAATAGGTGATTTTGGGGAGAATTTTGATACCATTACTTAGTATGCATCTAGGGTCTTAATCAAACAGTGGTATTTCGATTATATGCCCATTATGGGGTAAATTTTGAAACCCTTTCTTAGCACGCGTCTAGTCCCCCTACTGAATACGTGTACCAAATTTTATCGTTTTTGGTTGAGTGGTTCCTGAGAAACTGTGATGAATGAGTGAGTGAGTGAGTTGGCTTTTAGCTATTGAAATTATTTTGGTAGCTCGGGATAAGTTTGCTTTGTTTGAAAAAAATTATTATTCATTAATAGACCTAACCTACTGAACTTGCCAGCCAAACAGCTTAAAGGAACAGCTGATAGAAGTCAACCGTTTTTAATCATATGGCAGACCCCTCAGCAGCATTATTTACACTGTCTTTGAACAGCAAAAGACTTTGCACTTTGCATGTAGGCTACCATACAGTCGGAGCCTTGCAATATGTGGGAAACATATGACTGAGTATGATGAAATATTATTATGCCAGGTTGATGACATCTGTTAAGTGCAAATTTCAAAATATTTGGCTGTTTATCACCAAACTTTTCAAAAATCGTCGATTTTTGGCCCATTTTGGGGCTAATTTTGAAACTTTTTTCCAAGGTACATCTAAGGCCGATACTTAACATGAATACCAAATTTTATCTGATTTGACCTTATGGTTCTCTAGAAATTGTTGTCACCTAAATTTTCAAAAATCTTCAATTTTGGGGTAAATTTTGAAACCCTTTCTTAGCACGCGTCTAGTCCCCCTACTGAATACCTGTACCAAATTTTATCGTTTTTGGTCGAGTGGTTCCTGAGAAACTGCGATGAATGAGTGAGTGAGTCAGTCAGTGGTATTTCGATTATATAGATATAGATTAATATAATCTATTTTAACAAGTTTATGGGTTAGTCTAGTTTACTTTTATATCAAATTATGTCCAGTTGTAAGTATCCACTCAAGTCAACAAAATTTAAGTTAATAACAAAATATCAACATACCCTTTTTTTTGAAACGGGTGGTTGACTCCCACTCGAGCTAGCCACAGGTGCCATCTCCATCGTTGTTAATATCTAAAACAGAAAGAATAATAAAAAATGTAGTCTATTGTCAATAGACATATTAGATAGAGAATGAGGATGGTGAGTGGTGAGTTAAAACATTCAAGAGAAAAGCAAGCAATGTTGTAAAATCAAAAATTAATGGAGGAAATCATAAATAAATGGTTCATAATAATAAATAAATAAATAAATAATAATAAAAATAATAATAATAAAAAAATAAATAAATCATAAAATACATAATGGTTCTTCTTGGTTTACCCAGCACAAAGAAATTTTAATTATTCTTCTATCACTAAAATGGTAATATGGTAAATATTATTAATACTAATATGGTAAATTCAACGGCTTAGTCGTTGAATTTACCATGAAAAGTTAATCTTAGCCTGTATTTTATAACTTCAAAAACTAGAATTTATTTTTCAATGCTTGATTCTTCCCATGGAGACATTCTACTCGTTTTCTTTTATAAAGCAATTTAAATAAAAATAATGGTAAACAATTATTGAACACATCCTATTAGTGTACCTAATAGTTTAGACAATTTTTCAATTACAACTGTTTAATTGCACAATTACTGACCTCATGAAAATTTAATAAGACTCCCGAGCCGCCCAACGTGAGATGCATTGAAGCTTTATCAGCCTCGAGGCAATTCTTCGCAACAAAATACACACTAAAACGGTTGAGCAATGTAAACGCTGATCACTAATTTGATTTCAACAGATAACCAGAAACATTCATTTACATACTGAACACTCGCAACGATCAAAATTTGATGATGTAAGCAAATTCTATTTCGTTCAACTCGCTATCCAGTTGGACAAACAAATCACTACTTTCGGAGACCTATTATAACCTGCAAACAATCAAAGTTAACTACCTCTGCGGCCAAATGGTTACTGAACACAACTGAAGTTACTGAACTGAGGAACTACGAACTAACCAGTTTGAGGCCACGGACACAGAGTAGGGAGTGAGCTGGCAATTCCCGTTACAAAAAGGAGACTCATGATACGCCACAGGCGTTGCGTATCATGAAGATGAGGAAAGCGTTGCATCTTGCTGTATGAATGATGAATGAATTATTGATATTTTTGTAATGCATTTCTAAGATGTATGTATTTTGTATGAATGTTTTGCTGATAATATATATATTTTGTGTATTATTTTTGGTACTGTAGCCTGGTAGAAGAAATATTTATTTAGAAGGAAAGGAATAATGGGGAAGATGAATTTGGGTGATAAGGAAGATTCATTAAATAGGAGTAGGAGCAATGAATACAGATACTATCTGTATACTATATTATCTGTATTCATTGGTAGGAGACAGGAATTTTGAAAGAAAATTGTCGATGATTTTATGTTTCTTATGTGCTTTCATTAACTTATTACTATTCTTATTTTCAAGTATATTTAGCGATATATTCAAGTATATTTATATTGAATAAAAATGTTTTATGTAAAAAAATTGTTAGAATGAGTAAAAATTGATCAATATTATTCATTGATTCAATTGATTGAACATTTTGAAAGCTATTATTTATTCATGGAAACAACAGGTTGTTTTTTGATATTTTTTAAATGTCTCCTAGATAAAATACATAAAAATTACAGAATGAAGAATATCAATTAGAAAAAATCGCAATAACAGAAAAGTTGAGACTTAAATCAGATGATGAATGAAAAGAAGAAAAATCAGTGTAATAAAAGCATTGAGAATTACAAAAAAAGAAATAAGTGTTAGAAGTAAGTTTTATATAATATAAACTTGAAAAAACCACTTTTAAATGGAAATTAACTCACGTTAAATTAACTTACGCCATAACGTGAGTTAAGTTCCATTTAAAAGTGTTTTTTTTTAGTTTATATTACGTATTAGTGGAAACAAGATGGATCTTCAACATCATAAGTAAGTTTTAGTTTGTATGAGACTGGTAATGGAGAAACATCCGAAACTAGTATCTCTAAATCTATATATATAAAAATGAATGTCTGTCTGTATGTATGTATGTATGTATGTTGTTTGTTCGATCCCTATAGACTACAAAACTACTTGACAGATCGGCAATAAACTTTGGGAATATGTTGTGTGCATATTGAGGATGGTTTCTGACCATAAATTTTAATAGGGGGGCTAATAATTATTATTAATCCATTTTACAGACCTAACCTACTGATCTTGCCGGCCAAACAGCTTCAAGGAACAGTTGATAGAAGTCAACAGTTTTTAATTATATGGCGAGCCCCTTAGCGGCGTTATTAACGCTGTCTGGAACGCAAAGACTTTGCATGTAGGCTACCGTTCAGTTGGAGCCTTGCAGTCAAGGGCGGATCCAGCGGGGGGCGCGGGGGGCGCGCGCCCCCCCTTGAAGTAGTGTGAAAATATATTTTATGGTTAATGCTAGTGAAAAATGATACACCTTTACATAATTTATACATCTATTAAGTAATCCAACTGATTCGAAATCGTTATTTTTCTTTAATATCCTTTTATAATGATCTAATTTGTATTGGTGATATGGTAGATATCCAAAATTAATAAGACTATTGTAAAATAATATTGTCATTAACCATATTTATTTAAAAAAATAGACATGATTGTTTCGGCTATTTCTTCACTTGGTGACCCCTCACCAGGGCTGGATTAAATATGCCCGGACTAGGGGTATATAATGCGAGGGGGGGGCGCAAAATTTATCCGCAATTTTTCATGGTTTATTAGAAGAAAATTTAAGTTTTGAATTTCAACTTCACTTTAATTTGAATGATTCACTGTGCATAGTTGTAGGTTGTATGATGTAGTGTCTATGTATAACTAACTGTAAGTGTATAATGAGTACTAATGGTTTAATTCTTTTTGCAATGTTAAACACGTTTTAAAAATCGATTAATTTTTATGTATTCATTGTTCATGTGACATCACAGTGGCGTAGCTATAAGGGAATCAGGTGGATAGATCCTTTCCAGACAAAATAAATTTTCAAATTTTAAGAAGCCTTTAGAGACAACATTTTTTGTCAAAAGATGTATGAAATCGATAAAAGTGTGGTATTAGATGGATTATTTTTTTAACAAGAAAGAAACCGACTTCAATAAAATGATACTTAAGAAATTAAAAAAAATAATAATAGCCTATAGAGCAACCCCAAACTCTCCTTTTAAAAGAATTTTCAAGTACAGTATGTACAGTACCAGAATCAGAAAAGGTGAGGGATCAAAAAGAGCTGAGTATAAATACCTGCATTTAATTGTTTTACTAAAACAATGAGGGCTCGGATCACACTTTGACAATAACGCAAGAGCTTGATGAAATTTTCTTTGACACATAACTTGGGTTGAATTTTCTAAATAGATGAATTCATATCTAGAATCGCTCAAAATGTGGTTTCAGGGGAATTGTTTCATTTTTAAAAAAGTTACAGGAGTATCCCAAAACCCGTTGCAAGGGAAATTTTTAATTACGATGCCCTATTTGTACGGTAGCCAAACTCAGGAAAGATAAATAAATGATCAACATAAGGGAATGGGAATAGTTTCAAGTAAGCTGGCTCTAATTTTCTTACTAAAACAATAAAGGTCCGGATCACCCATTGACAATGATACGAGAGCTAGATGAAATTTACTTTAACGTGGCCTCCTGGTGTTTTGTGTTTATTATTTTAAAATATACTTAATTTTATGCTTGACTGCTATTAATTCCAAATACATAAATAATGTACCTAAAATATATCGATGTTAATTACGATTCCTGCATTAAACGTACTTACATTTTTGTGAGTAGTAGCGCACGCGTTTCAAGACCCGAGTACCATCTTCAGCAAACAGAGAATACATAGGCCTAATCCGTTTCGCTCTGTATACTCTATGTAGTGTACTCTTTACAGCAGTCTCTATTCTCTATCCACTGAGAATAGGAATCAGGTCCTTAAACGCGTCTGATACTACATACTTACAAAAGTTAAGTGCTGGTGTAAAATGCAAGTTCGATATCGTCATTGACATCAATAGTACCAACAGTTCATATAAGGATGAAAACCACTGAGGAAATTAAAAATATGTATATTATATTCCTTCTTACTGGCTCTACCCCCTTGAATAGAACAATTAATATCTTCAACTTCATGAATATACCAGAGTCACAAGAACATCACAAACAATAATTGATAACATCCTTACTAATATAGATTACTCTAAAACAAGATTAGGCGGCTCGGAACTATCTGATCATGACTATCAAATCTTAGAGGTGGGGTTGCAAGGTCATAAATCAATTAAAAAGAGTAGAGTAATGAAAGAAATTCAACAATGTGAACAGGGGAATATCGATTGTTTGAAGCAGAATCTGCTACAAGAAAACTGGAGTAGGGTTTACAATAGCAATAGTTTAAATGACAAATATGATAGTTTCATTAATATTTTAAGGTTTCATATTACTACGAGTTGTCCAGTTAAAAAGTCCCTGTAAAGAAAAAATTAGACAAGATTGAAGAGTGGATAACTGATGATATCCTTGCAGAAAGAAATAGGGTTAAAGATGCATATGATGAATTCAAACTATCTAGAAATATGTTAAGTGAAGATAATTACAAAGCTCTAAAGAAAAACTATATGAAAAAAGTGAAAAGAGCGAAATGTAAGAAAACAGCTGAAATTTTGAATAATAGTGTGTACTTTAACACAGCAGTGTGGGATGTAATAAACAAAAATAGGCAAGATAGTAGCTCATGTAGATGCTTATACTAGTGTCCCCAGAATAATTAACGAAAATAAAAAATATATTGATGATAGTGTAGACATTTGTAATTTCTTTAACAGATATTATCAACTGGTTGCTAAGGATCTTCAAAAATCTCTTAATACAGGTATTAGTGATGCAAACATGAGGAATACTGAGGGGATTCAGAACGAATTAAAATTCCACCCAGTATGCCAAGACGAGTTGTCAAATATCATTGATAGTTTAAATAATAAAAAAACTGTAGGAATGGATGGGGTATCCAGTAAAATTCTGAAAGAATGTAAAGATCAATTGTTAGACCCTTTGATTCATCTGATCAATCATTCATTAGAACAAGGTGTTTTTCCAGATAATTTAAAAGAGGGGAAGATCTTGCCAATCTTCAAAAGTGGCGATAGAGAAAAGGTAGAAAACTATAGGCCCATTAGTATTTTAAATGTAATAAGTAAAATTTTTGAAAGAGTAGTTCTAAATAGGTTACTTCTGCACCTTCAAGAAGCTAACTTTATCTGTGATGAATAGCATGGCTTCCAGAAAGGGAGATCAACAAAAACAGCCATAGTTTCTCTAGTTGAAAAACTAATAGATATAATAGATTCAGGTGATAAAGCTACTGCAATCTTCTTAGATCTGTCAAAGGCATTTGATTGTGTTAATCATAGAACTTTATTGGAAATACTGCAAAATGTAGGTGTAAATGGGGTTGAACTGAAATGATTTGAATCATATCTTATTGGGAGAAAACAATGTGTAGAACTAACTACAGTAGTTGGTAATAGTATAGTAAAGAATAAATCTAATAAATTAGAGGTGCAAGCTGGAGTGCCTCAGGGGTCAATAATAGGTCCATTGCTTTTTTTGTTATATGTCAACCATTTACCTAAAGAATTAATTAGTGGTAGAGCCCTCTTATTTGCTGATGATACATCACTCATTTTCAGCAATTCCATTCTAGATAATTTAGAAATAAGTGCCCATATAGGTGTGCAGTCCATTGTCCAATTTTTAAACCAGTTGAAATTAACTATAAATAGTAAAAAATGCCAATACCTTCAATTCAAAAACAAACATAATTTAAATGAAGATATGGCTATAAACGTGTTTGTAAACGATAATCAATTAGACCAGGAAGAAAAAATTGCATTTCTAGGAGTTACGTTGGATAGACGATTGACCTGGACTCCATACATTGAGAAAATATGTAGTAAAATTTCATCTGGGGTATTTGTCCTGCGACAGCTCGCTAGATTGAATGACAAAAAGTTACTTTTTACAGCTTACCATGGGCTCTTACTGTCACATATTAGGTATGCTATCTTAGTATGGGGTAATTCATCAAAACAAAATCTTGATAGGGTGTTTAAGATCCAAAAGAAAGCGGTTAGGTGTATAGAAAGAGTAAATAGATTAGATTCATGTAGGCCGTTGTTCAAGAGACTTGGTCTCCTAACTGTACCCTGCTTATATGTGTATGAAGCTACTTTATATGTAAAAACGAATGATATTAACCAAAATCTTGATGTACATGATTATAATACAAGAAGCCGAGGAGATTATCACTTGGTGAGTCACAATAGTAGCCTATTCAAACAAAAACCTAGTTATATTGGTAGGAAATTCTACAACAAGCTACCGCAGTTTTTGAAGAGTCTTGAAAATATAGAAATATTTAAAAATCAATTGAAGAAATATTTAGTTGATAAAGCTTTTTATAGTGTACAAGAGTTCCTTTCACATCAAAATTAAGCCTCACCTCAACTAATTGAAGTAATTATGGTATCTAGTGTATAATATTGTTGATCTGACTTGTCTTATACTCCTTAACTGGAGTCTCCAAGACGTAATCTACAAAAAAAAAAAAAAAAATTATTATTGTTTCTTACTTTCAATAAGATTTCAGGTCTGAGCACGTGTCAGATCATGATAATTTTTAATTAATTTTGCTATAATACAATAATCATTTTTGTACATAACTAACAGCAATTTTTTCAGTTTGAGTTCTTCAAAAAAGTAATCTCTAGGCATTCTCTAAATGTTTTCCTAGGGAGATCCCCTAGACACCTTCCCGTGTAAATTCATTACCCCCTTAAAAAGATATTTCTAGCATTTAAAATTTTAAAAAATTTCCGGGCGAGTCCCCCGGACCGTCTTTTTGTGCAGGGTATTCCATACCCCCCCCCCCCTACAAAAGGTTTAGGGTGCGCGCCCCCCCCCCCCTTACAAAAATCCTGGATCCGCCCCTGCTTGCAGTATGTAGGAAACATATGACTGGGATCATACCCATATGCTGGGAAATGTAATTATGCCGGGTTGATGACATCTGTTAACCAATGCAGCTAGAAATTTGAAATGTAGTCTCAGTAGGAGGTGGCGAATAATAAAATCAAAAGCCTAGCTTCTACCCTAATAGTCGCAGGAGGTTTAAATTTGAGATGTTCATTGAGAGGTGGTGAGTAAGGTCTTACTGTGTAAGAAAATAACGAAGGAGGCCTCTCTGGTCAGCTGGAAGAGCCCTAGGACTAACTTCTTCCCTAATAGTCCTAGAAGGTTGAAATTTGAAATGTAACCTCAGTGGCAAATAATAAAATCAAGAATTTTTTATGAGAACGCAGCAACGCGAGTCGGGCCAGCTAGTTTTTAATAAATGTGTGTTGTGACAACTTCTTATTATTCACTATGGATATCTTCCAAAATATCACTTTCACCACTACAAAGAAAGTATTTAGTAGCCTACCGTATATCTATAGAAACGTTATGAAGCTGGAACGTGACAATCGAGGATATTGATTTGAATAACTTGGTGCTTGACAATTTTGTGAATCATGAAGTATATATATGTAAATCTGATAGCTTGCCATATCAATTTTGATTAAAGACAGTTGAATCGGGTAAACTGGGCTCGATTGACTGTGATTTTCAAACTTCAAGTAACATGAAATTTAATCGAAACTAAAAGTTAATGGATAATCTTTGCTTGATATGATTGGAGGAAAAAATTAAGAGCTGCTAAAAATGCATATTAACCCTGTATTAGGTATAAAAGGAATGATCTCTAGGGCTTCAAACATTTTGGACTTTTCAAATTATGCACTTTCTATCATCATTGAAAGATTGAAATCAATGAAAATTGTGTTGAAAGTGCTCTTGAACTTTTTTCCAAAAATTTCATTCCTTTTTGATTGAGTAGTGTTGGGCGAGTGAGATCTACTGTTCACAGAACTACTAGTTATTTATTTGTGATTTTATCGAAATCAGTATCCTCAAAACAGCCATTTTTTACCACCTTCTCCTAGGATAAGCTAGAAATACTCGCTTTTTTCATAATTAGTATTTTTCAAGCGAGTTTTCCATCCCAGGGAGCTCACAAGTAATTTTCCGTTATATAATCCCCCTATTTAGTCAAAAAATAGCGATAGCAGACAGCTCGTCGGATGTTAGCATACACATACATATAAAGGGAGAAGAACTGAAACCAAGTACTGCATTGCAAACAAGAAATCTCAATAATGCCGATAACAAGCAAATAATAGGACAGGGGTGCCCACAGGGGGGGGGGGCTATGACGCAGACTGCGTCATTGAAATTCTTGGGGGGGGGGTTTCAAAAAACGTTTTGGGGGGGGGGGGGGCTTGAAGTTGATTGAAACCGTGTTTAACGTGACAACATTCAAAAATATACTACGAAGTCACCAGATAGAATGTCAATTAATAATAATAATGAAAATATATGAATATGAATTAGCTAAAATAGTTATGTTTAGGATTTGTGCAGGAAGTTATTCAAACTTAGCAAGACGCTAAGCGAGTGCTCTGAAAGTGGTTTATACAACTTTACTCTCCTTAACAGTTACTAGTTAATCAGCAGAAAGAGCAATAAGTCGATTTAAAATTATCAAAAACAGACTCAGTTCAGCTATGGGAGACTCATCTCATGGTTGTCCAATCTCATGGTTCTAGCTGCAGAAAAAGATGTACTTGAGTCTATTTCTAACGAAGAAATAATTGAAAGGTTTTCTGTTTCCCCATTGCAAAGACAAAAAATTCTAAGTGGGGTTTAGAGAGATAGATTTAACAAGCTTAGAAGGTGCCTAGCTAACTTGTAGATGGTCACAGCCTACAAATTTAAAATGTTTGACTTCAAACTGTTGATGTTTTTCATGTATTTTACGATAACTACTTACTAATAAGTAAGAACTGCTTTTGAAAAACTTACTAAATACTAAAAACTCAGTAATTTTTCATAACTATGTCTTTATTTTGTTTTTGAAAGACACTTCTTTCGATTGTGTGTTGTAAATAACTAAACATGAAATGTGTGCCTTTTATGTACTTCATCCATACATAAATTCTCCCAAGATACTACACTAAGTAAATAACCTGTTGTTTAACTACTGTCCAATAAATGTCTTGGTATTTTGAATTTTTGTGTTTTACAAATGAAGTTATTAACTCATTGTTTTCACTTCCTTTAAAGGAACAACTTTGTAGAGTTATTTAACCTTAATGTAATTGGTACGGTACACCGAACATAAACTTATAGGTATTTAATTTTTATTGAACATTGTGTATTTGTAATAATATTTTATTGTTTAAAAATCATTTAGGTTGAAATTCTTTTTTTGCTATTTTGCAATTAAGTTTATTGAGCAGAAGTTCATATATTCATTTCATTGATATTTCTTTTTTACCTTTACAAAAAAATGTTTCCTATGTAAAGAATCTCAAGAAATATACATACATTTTGTATATTATCGACTGGGTTTGAATTTTTTCAATAGTTATAAAAAACTTCTTTTAGTTTTAGAAAGAATATGGGGGGCTTTTTTCGCATTTTTTGGGGGGGCCTAATTTATTGGGGGGGGGTTGGTGCTAAATTTAGGGGGGGTGCGTCATGAGGCTTAGGGGGGGGGGGGTGGGCACCCCTGAATAGGAGATTACACTTTCATTCACTCCACACTTGTTCTCTTTCATTCCCTATTCCCTTCACTCTCTCATACTTATTCACTATATCAATCTCTCTCACTTCCACACATTCTTTTTTGTTAGTGCGATATTATCAATTCGATTGTTCCCGTCAGTTCCCGTCAGCAAACAAAAACGGTGATCGGCAGACGTGGTAACTGACTCTCTACGACTCTACCACACGTGGCGTTTCTAACGCGCATGCGCCAACGATTTCTGGTTTTTCAACAGAGCGCCTCATGATACGAAAGTATTGGTTTGTTGCACAAATGATACGGAACCTATTAACAAGGATACAAACTCAATTCGTCTCATCTTTCATTCATAAAACATTTCTGAATGTACAAAAAAAAATTTTGAAAAAGGAACATAAACAGACTCAAATTCAAATAGAATGAGAAAATGGAATGAAAACTGAAAAAAATGGGATAAATGATTCTCCTCCTCCTCCTCCTCCTTCTCCTCCTCCTACTACTCCTCCTCCTCCTCCTCCTCCTCCTCCTCCTCCTCCTCCTCCTCCTCCTCCTCCTCCTCCTTCTCCACCTCTTCCTCCTCCTCCTCCTCCTCCTCCTCCTCCTCCTCCTCCTACTACTACTCCTCATCCTCCTTCTCCTCCTTCTCCTTATCCTCCTTTTCCTCCTTCATCTCCTCCTCTTCCTCTTCCTCCTCCTCTTCCTCCTCCTCGTCGTCATCCTCCTGCTCCTCCTCCTTCTCCTTCTACTTGTCTCTTATGTAATGGATATTGTTACAGGTTCTATGTCTAAAATAACGCTGGCAACACTTAAATTTATCACTCGCACTTTATTTACCCAAATGATCACAACACTCACTGTTCAGTAGTCTTACAGAAAAATAAGCAATCAGAAACAGATAAACCGATATTGTTCATCTTATAATGAGTTTTCAATAAACTGAATGAAAATCAATCACTAAATGTCAAAAGGCCGATCTAATATTGAATAATAACTGTACAATAAACTTTCCAGTAATATTAAAAAAGAATCGTCGAGGAAGAACAATTAACTTATGTAGCACAAGTAATAGGTAAAAGAATTATCACTATTGAACTGTCAAGAGAATTATCACTACAGACAATAAAAGTTCCTTAGATGGTTTGTAATAGCGCCAACGGGATTGTACTGTCTGTATTAACGGGAACTGTCACTACTGCCACTTATCAACGTAGACCAATAACTGAACTACTCAACTGTCACACTTGTTTATCATGACGAATTACAGACAAGACTGAACTCATTTACAAGAGACTTCCTCTATTTATATAAAATTTCATAATTGAGATATCTCTCGAATTTTCTGTCAACTTCTAAATAAATAAATCAAGGAAACTGTAACTTTCCACAATATTCGATAAGACTCCATTAATTTCTAATCAAACAACTAGAACATTCTACTAATTACCAAGTAAACACCATAAAAGTGTCAAAAGCAGAGTAATTAATTGAGTAGTTCTTCATATATAGTGAAGGGTGTATTACATTCAGAGTCTGGTAATATGGTGAATGTATTTTTAGATTTATTTTACAATTTACAGCATATTGATTATAACCCATGGTAAGGACCATCATAAAATATTGTCTATATACTGTATAATATGGTATGATTTCTAAGATTTCTGTAATAAAGGAAGTTGAATACTCAATAAGGTTACTATACAGACTCTGCAACCAAGCGCCGAAGAAGAACGACATAGTTCGAAACGCATCCGCCGCGACTCAAAAAAGGTCAGTTCTGCACAGCAAGTGTATACATATGAATAGTATCAACTTTTTATTGTTAATTTAACGAATTGCAGTCAGTTTTAAATTGTGAATATAATAATTGTACTCACACTTCGATTGACTCACATATATTGAAGTGTGAGTACAATTTTATATATTATTCACAATATAAAACAAGTCGTTAAACTTACAATAAAAAGTTACAATAAAAGTTACAAAACTACTACATTATAATAAATTCTGGTTGACCTTACTGTTGCAAACAATTAGAAACAAAATGTTGTATAGACACAAATATGGGCAATGTAAAAACAGAAACTCTTTGTTTTGAGAATAAAACAATACTACAAAAGATCATTGCCAAATAGCAATGATACCATTTATTGCAGTTGTGTATCAAATGGTTCGTGTATCAAAATTTTTGTATCAAACAGCATTTTTTGGGCATTAAAATCTATTTTCATCCAAGCATCCTACCTGTAAGGGACTCCCCACCAATAAAAGCCTAACGATTGTTATTATTATTATTATTATTACATCCCAAGAAGGCCTAACAGCATCCTAAGCCTCCTGAGGCATTCAGAGCTCCTCCTGAGTTTGCAAATGTTTCTGGGCTGTGCTTAACTTTTGTGGGGGTACATTAAATCCCTAAATTTGACACTTTTTTTAGTTTTTCCACCTAAAACGTTTAATACATGTTCAAGTAATTGGAATAGGTATTCTATTTCAAGCAAAAATTATGCTAATTATTGAACCGTATTTCTCGCACATGAACATGATTCGCTTTCATGAATGCTTTGATCTAATTACTTGAGCTATAATGGATGTCAATGCCAACTCTGACGTCATGATCGTTCATTTTCATGCTGGCTGAAAATATTGCAAAAATAAAGTGCTAACAAAGAATGAAAAAAGAATTGCATCGATCTCTGAATGAGCATTAATTTTGTTTGGAAAACTAAGGTGGCTCATCAGAATTTTCTTTATTATTTTTGTCGAGGATAATTCTTGCAATCCAATCAGAAATATTGTTCTTCATCTTCTTCTTCGTCCTCTTCGTCCTCCTCCTCCTTCTTCTTCTCCTCCTCCTTTTCCTGCTCCTACTGCGGTAGCTTGTTTTAGAGTTTCCTAACAATATAACTAGGTTTTTGTTCAAATAAACTACTAATATTGTGACTCACCAAGTGATAATCTCCCCACCTTTGTGTACTGTACTGGTGATTTGATGTGCTGGTTTTAGGTGGGTTCCAAACCCCTGGAAAGTGATTCTCCAGCAGAGAGCAGTATTTTAGCTCACCATTTTCCTTTCAAAAATACGGAGGACTTGCGGTTGCTGATGCCTAAAATATATTTTTTCTCGTTCATATTTTATCAACATTTTAAATATAAATCTTGTTTCAACGGATTTTAATCGATTCACTTGACTAACATCTCTGTACATAAAGTCAACCACTTAGTTGAATGATTCATTTGTTATGGAAGTTATTTTTCAAACGTGTTTATGAATAGTAATAAATAATTAACTGAATTTTATTGTAACTAGAGCAAGACGCTCACAGTATTTCGTCTCGATTGTTGAGTAGAAGTGTTTGTAGGACTTCTTCTCGTCAATCTGGGGAGAGATGGTTAGTTTTGTTGGAGTTTCGGCGCTTTTACTGCTCCTGGCAGCTGAGGGGTGAGCTTTAAAATGAATTTAAAAAAAATTATTGATCATATGAAGAGAGGTCTCTGTTTCAAGTCGAACGTTTTGCATTAATTTGTCTGTCCGTCTTCTTGTAACGCATTCATGGCTAAGCTTGTAGACCAAATTTTATTAAACTTCTTACGCAACTGTCATTAAGTAATGCCCTGCGATGTGTGTGTAAGGAATTTCGAAAATTGCTTGCATTTATTTATTGTTACAAAATTACAATGAATGTGTAGGAGAAACAGACTCAAGTCCAAAACTTCACAAATGAATATGCTACACTAGCTATTGTACCCTTCTTTCGTACGGATTATGTTTAGAAATAAGACTAAATATGTTTCGGCTTTTTTGATAGCAACGATCATGAAGTTGTTAGCAGCTTAGTAGACAACTTAGAACGTAAATAATTCAGTGGCAGTTATCAGAGAGAATATTTGAGAACAGCTGATTGATATATCATGATAAATTATTTGATTTGTTCTTATGTGGTAATAAAACTTAGAAGAAATGTAGCCAAAATCGTACAATACTTGGTTTTTAAGCGTTTATTATTCTGTTAAAAAAATTGATCTAGTTTTTTATAGCTAAAGACATTGTCAAAAAGGTTTTCTATACTGATAAATAACTTTAATCCCGATCGATGCTCTCGTTTTTCAGGAGAAGGCCGCGTAAAATGTATCCAAAATCGCACAATACTTTGTTTTTAAACGTTTATTATTCTGTTAAAAAAAAGTAAATTTAGTTTTTTAGCTAAAGACGTCTTAAATACTGATAAATTACTTTAATTTCGATCGATGCTCTCGTTTTTCAGGAGAAGGCCGCGTAAAATGTATCCAAAATCGCACAATACTTGGTTTTTAAACGTTTATTATTCTGTTAAAAAAAAAGTTAATTTAGTTTTTTAGCTAGATATTGTCAAAAAGGTCTTCATACTGATAAATAACTTTAATCTCGATCAATGCTCTCGTTTTTCAGGAGAAGGCTGCGTAAAATGCCTTCGGGGCCGTGACAGACAGACAGACAGAAAGTGAGATAAGACTTGTTTCGGCTTCTTTAATGTATAAAACGTAAAAATAACCAAAAAATATATAATTCTGATAAATGTACAGACAAAACTTTAATTTTATTTATATAGATTGTCCAAAACATTGAAGTTAACACAGACTGAAAATTTAAATTGGCTAAAAAACTTCACTCGAAAAATAACAAAATGATTTTTTTTCACTCAATGACTATCAATAAAAAAAGGATATTAAAAAAGGAAATAAAAATAAAAGCACTAAGGCCTATTTCTATAGGAAACATGTGATTTTTGAATGAGCTTCTTCATCATAATACGAAATTTGAATCAGAATTAAAGACAGCCCTCGTGCCTTCTTATTCATCTGGTTAGCTTTCATATGAGTTATCATCAGAGCCTGTCAAAATGTGGCATTTATTTTTCATAAATGTGGCACTAAAAAATGTGGCAATATGTCATTTATTTTGGTGAAATATGGTATTATTTTTAGGCAATTTGGCATTTATAATTCTAAGAAATGAAAGCTAAAAAATAAAATTTCCTTAAAAAAGGTTATTAATACTTATAACTTTATATTCAAACAATATATTACACCAATGATTACAAACTATTTACGTATTCATGATTGTCTGAGCATTATAAAAATACTTTATGTACATAATTATATTTTCCATTCGATCATTCAGGAGATATTTTAATTTAGAAAAGCTGAAATTGTTGACACAATGAATCCACTTCTTGTAAAGGGTTTGCGGCTTAGACACTTCTTCAGGCATTTTGAAACACTAGCACTTTCAAACTTCAGAAACAGAACAAAAAAGAAAAAATTAAGGGAAAATAAACCAACACTTGAAAAAAATGAGGAACACAGCTTTATATCTTAAGCATTAGGTAGGTGTTTCCTGTGACAAGGTTCTCTGAGGAATACGTGCATTTTAAAGGTTAACACACATCCATAGGTGGACTAAAATAGAATTGGATTTACACCCCAACCTAGGCTGTGTGTTAAAAATAAACCTGTTTCATTCTAGGAACTCTGGAAATACCTTTGGGTCACAATTATCGATTATGTATCTGTGTGACACAACTAACACAAGACCCAAACAAAACTATAAGTAACAAAATTATCCCTTCAAAGCAAAATTATTTTTCATTGGAACAAAAATTATCTTGAAATGTGGCATTTTTTTCAAAATTGGACAAATGTGGCTTTTTCTGAAAAATGGACTGTGGCATTTTTAGTGGCGCCATGGCAATATGGCATTTGACAGGCTCTGGTTATCACCCATAACCAGATAATGTTAATCTATAAGAATAACATATTTGATTAAGAGAAACAAATTCATTCTTATATTCCATTAAAGTGAAATAACACTGAGTGACTGTTAAGCAAATGATAATTATTCAAATTTTATCAATATTGTTTTATAAATCCACTCATCAGACATGTGAAACCTGATCTGATTAACAATTAGCTGTCTGAAAAAAAAACTCTTAGCCTTGGTGATGTGATACAGAGTGAATTTTTTGTGGAAGACAAACATGAAATATACTACACAATTCTAATCAAGGGTTAGGTCTGATGATTGTGTTTAATTTAGCTATGGTGATTATCATTAAGTACATAGAGTATGATGTATCTTTGTACAAGGACTCTTATTCTTGAGTATACAGAAACTACTAGTATAGTGATTATCCTCTACTATTTATTGAAAGCATCGTATTGCAGAGCATCTCATCAAAGTGGGTTAGCTTCACTAAAAATACTAAATATATGCAAATATGCACAAACAAATTATATGGAAATGGATTTAGAGGTTACACATTTGAAAGTTAATACTTTCAAAGCAGCGGTCAGTGTTAGGTATTTGAAAACCCTCTAAAGCCTCATTTTCAGCAATTTAAGAGGTATTTTTTGATTATTTTGTCAAAAATTATTGTCTCTCAGGGCTTATTAAAATTCCAACATTTCTTTTGTTTCTGGGTCACTGGGAGGAACTATTACCTGATCATCCTATAGCTAATTGGGATTTTCCAGAGATCCTTTTACAGGATTGTTGCCCAATAAAGTTTATAGAGGGGACAGGGATTCATTACTTGACATTACTTGACTTTTTAAAGAGAATTAGTTAATAAGCTATGGGGAAACAAAATGTTACTTGAAATATCATCAAAAAACCCTGAAAATCATGAGTTTTTGTATTAAAACATTTTTTTTAAGCTGTCCCCATGCACTTTTTCTAGTTTTTCCACCTAGAACATATAATACATGTTCAAGTAATTGGATTGGGTATTTTATTGTAAAAATTATGCTAATTATTGAACCATATTTCTTGCACATGAACATGATACGCTTTCATGAATGCTTTGATCTAATTACTTGAGCTATAATGGATGTCAATGCCAACTCTGACGTCTTGATCGTTTATTTTCTTGCTGTAATAAATAATTAACTAAATTTAATTATAACTAGAGCAAGACGTTCACACTTCACAGTATTCCATCTCAATTGTTGAGTAGAAGTGTTTGTAGGTCTTCTTCATGTTAATCTGCAGAGAGATGGTTAGTTTTGTTGGAGTTTCGTCGCTTTTACTGCTCCTGGCAGCTGAGGGGTGAGCTTTGAAGAAAATTTGAAAAAAATTATTGATCATATGAAGAGAGGTCTCTATTTCAAGTCGAACATTTTGCATTAATTTATCTGTCCGTCTTCTTGTAACGCATTCATGGCTAAGCGCATAGACTAAATTTTATCAAACTTTGTATGCATCTCTCAATAAGTAATGCCCGGCGATGTGTGTGTAAGGAATTTCGAAATTTGCTTGCATTTATTATTTTTATTTATTGTGACAAGATTACAATGAATGTGAAGGAGAAACAGACTCAAGTCCAAAACTGCTCTCTTCACAAATTTTGAATAATTATGTTACATTGTCCAAAACATTGAGGTTAACACAGACTAAAAATTTAGATTGGCTAAAATATACTTCACTTGAAAAATAACAGAATGATTCTTCTCCACTTAATGACTATCAATAAAAAAGGGATATTAAAAAAGGAAATAAAAATAAAAGCACTAAGGCCTATTTCTATAGGAAACATGTGATTTTTGAATGAGCTTCTTCATCATAATACGAAATTTGAATCAGAATTAAAGACAGCCCTTGTGCCTTCTTATTCATCTGGTTAGCTTTCATATGAGTTACCATCAGAGCCTGTCAAAATGTGGCTTTTATTTTTCATAAATGTGGCTATATGTCATTTATTTTGGTAAAATATGGCATTATTTATAGGCAATTTGGCATTTATAATTCTAAGAAATGAAAGCTAAAAAATAAAATTTCCTTAAAAAAGGTTATTAATACTTATAACTTTATATTCAAACAATATATTACACCAATGATTACAAACTATTTACGTATTCATGATTGTCTGAGCATTATAAAAATACTTTATGTACATAATTATATTTTCCATTCGATCATTCAGGAGATATTTTAATTTAGAAAAGCTGAAATTGTTGACACAATGAATCCACTTCTTGTAAAGGGTTTGCGGCTTAGACACTTCTTCAGGCATTTTGAAACACTAGCACTTTCAAACTTCAGAAACAGAACAAAAAAGAAAAAATTAAGGGAAAATAAACCAACACTTGAAAAAAATGAGGAACACAGCTTTATATCTTAAGCATTAGGTAGGTGTTTCCTGTGACAAGGTTCTCTGAGGAATACGTGCATTTTAAAGGTTAACACACATCCATAGGTGGACTAAAATAGAATTGGATTTACACCCCAACCTAGGCTGTGGTTAAAAATAAACCTGTTTCATTCTAGGAACTCTGGAAATACCTTTGAGTCACAATTATAGATTATGTTTTTTTTAACACAACTAACACAAGACCTAAACAAAACTATAAGGAACAAAATTATCCCTTCAAAGCAAAATTATTTTTCATTGGAACAAAAATTATCTTGATATGTGGCATTTTTTTCAAAATTGAACGAATGTGGCTTTTTCTGAAAAATGGACTGTGGCATTATTAGTGGCGCCATGGCAATATGGCATTTGACAGGCTCTGGTTATCATCCATAACCAGATAATGTTAATCTATAAGAATAACATATTTGATTAAGAGAAACAAATTCATTCTTATATTCCATTAAAGTGAAATAACACTGAGTGACTGTTAAGCAAATGATAATTATTCAAATTTTATCAATATTGTTTTATAAATCCACTCATCAGACATGTGAAACCTGATCTGATTAACAATTAGCTGTCTGAAAAAAAACTCTTAGCCTTGGTGATGTGATACAGAGTGAATTTTTTGTGGAAGACAAACATGAAATATACTACACAATTCTAATCAAGGGTTAGGTCTGATGATTGTGTTTAATTTAGCTATGGTGATTATCATTAAGTACATAGAGTATGATGTATCTTTGTACAAGGACTCTTATTTTTGAGTAGCCCACTATACAGAAACTAATAGTATAGAGATTATCCTCTACTATTTATCGAAAGCATCGTATTGCAGGGCATCTCATCAAAGTGGGTTAGCTTCACTAAAAATACTAAATATATGCAAATATGCA
Source organism: Conomelus anceps (assembly GCA_948455865.1). NCBI lineage: Eukaryota > Metazoa > Arthropoda > Insecta > Hemiptera > Delphacidae > Conomelus > Conomelus anceps. The sequence continues at coordinate 42,603,077 of OX418226.1, forward strand.
CAAACAAATTATATGGAAATGGATTTAGAGGTTACACATTTGAAAGTTAATACTTTCAAAGCAGCGGTCAGTGTTAGGTATTTAAAAACCCTCTAAAGCCTCATTTTCAGAGATTTAAGACGTCTTTTTTGATTATTTTGTCAAAAATTATTGTCTCTCAGGACTTAATAAAATTCCAACATTTCTTTTGTTTCTGGGTCACTGGGAGGAACTATTACCTGATCATCCCATAGCTAATTGGGATTTTCCAGAGATCCTTTTACAGGATTGTTGCCCAATAAAGTTTATAGAGGGGACAGGGATTCATTACTTGACTTTTAAAAAAGAGAATTAGTCTATAAGCTATGGGGAAACAAAATGTTACTTGAATATTTCTTGAAATATCATCAAAAAACCCTGAAAATCATGAGTTTTTGTATTAAAACATTTTTTTAGGCTGTCCCCATGCACTTTTTCTAGTTTTTCCACTTAGAACGTATAATACATGTTCAAGTAATTGGATTGGGTATTTTATTGTAAAAATTATGCTAATTATTGAACCATATTTCTTGCACATGAACATGATACGCTTTCATGAATGCTTTGATCTAATTACTTGAGCTATAATGGATGTCAATGCCAACTCTGACGTCTTGATCGTTTATTTTCTTGCTGTAATAAATAATTAACTGAATTTAATTATAACTAGAGCAAGACGTTCACAGTAGGGATGGGTATCGAACTACAAAACATTGATTATTAACATCGATTATTTTTTGTAAGGGAGTAATCGATACACCGATTAATCGGTACTGAAAACATCGATTAATCGGTGTTCAAACATCGATTAATTCAGTCTTTGAAAATAGCAAAAACAGGCCAAAATAATACCAAATAGCGTCCCAAACAACACTTCATCTTGGCGAAAAACAAGAAAAAATGATGGTTCCAGGTTATTGCTCATGTTTATCGAAAAAGGCAAATTATTTCAAGCCTGTCAACTGTCAGCAGGTTGACCACCCTATGACTTGGAGGTTATATTAGACAGGGCTTGTGAAGGATGGCAAGGAACTAAAAAAAAGCGGAAAACGTAAAATAAAGGAAAAGCTCTGTCATTAATATCAGAAATTAATCTTGAAATATGTTTGAAACAATAATTATTTACATATTTATGTCCCTAAATCTTGTAATATTGAATAATGAGAAAAATGCCATCAATCGATTAATCGTTATGAAATAATCGGTGCTGTGATTAATCGAAGCTCTTAAACATCGATTAAAAAATAATCGATTATTTCAGCAAAACATCGATTATTCCGATTAATCGACTAATCGATACCCATCCCTAGTTCACAGTATTCCATCTCAATTGTTGAGTAGAAGTGTTTGTAGGTCTTCTTCATGTTAATCTGCAGAGAGATGGTTAGTTTTGTTGGAGTTTCGGCGCTTTTACTGCTCCTGGCAGCTGAGGGGTGAGCTTTGAAGAAAATTTGAAAAAAATTATTGATCATATGAAGAGAGGTCTCTATTTCAAGTCGAACATTCCCAAGTAGCAAAAAAATGTTTAAGCAATATTGTACAAAATATTGGTACAATGTATTTACAATATTAAAAACCATTGTTTCAACATTTTATAAATATTTAATAAATATTGTTTTGAAACAAACTTTATTTATCAATAAATATTTACCAAATATTGTAAAATATTAAAACAATATTGTGGAAATATTTTGTAAATATTTTTTAAAGTTGTTTTTTATATTGATTGAATATTTATTTATAAACATTTAATCAATATTAACCAAAAGTTTTAAAAATATTTTTTAAACAATCTTTTAAAAATATCAAATAAATAATTTTATAAATCAAATATTTTAAAAATATTTGATAAATATTTATTGATAAATAAAGTTTGTTTCAAAACATTTTGGCACTGCATAATTCACAATGGCCCTCAGGGCTACGTCACATGGGGATTCAATGTGACTTTTTAGTAACTTCTAGAAACTTCTAACTTTTAGTACTGTACTAGAAGCTGCTCCCCATGTCACACTTGCTACTTCATATCAGCTGTTTTGAAATAACAAAAAAAATTTCAAGATTAAGAGGAAAAGTAGATAAAGAATTCAGAGAAAAATCTGCAATATATTCAAAATATACAAACATTCAGATAATAATATACACCTAAGCAGCAAAATAATCAGTTGGGAAGTACTTAAAAAGTACTATAAAATCAGTTTAAATAACTTTTAAATGACTTTACAATGATTTATAATGCTTTAAGTTGGCAAAATTGTGATTTTCAAACTACTTGAAAATGATTTGAAAAGCACTTTCAAATGATGTGATGAAGTTCTTCTGAATCATTTGAAATCATTGATTTTGCCAACTTAAAGCATTTTAAATCATTGTAAAGTAATTCTATCAATGATGTTCAATCATTTGTGAATGCTTTAAACTACTTTATAATAAGCTAAAAAGTTCTTTAAAATTATGTTAAAGCATTTTCAAGTGATTTGAAATCAATGCAGGATAAAACCACTTTTAATAGCTCAAGAGTACCAAGTGAACAAAAGTTATGAAGACCCACTTGCTATATTTGTAATATAGCATGTTTTCAGTTTGATCACATGAAAATGTATTATTTACATTGATAACTAGAGTATTTAATTGCATGATGCCTACATAGGTCTGAGACCTGTGCGTAGGTAATGAGGGTGAATTATGATACAAAATATGTCAGCCGGAGTGGGAATCGAACCCACGACCGTAGCAGCTTCAGCCAGATAAAGTTTGCAATGCTCCAACCAACTGAGCTACGCCGGTCCAACAAATTTTACTTGGAAGTGAGAGGATGACACAACTTCAAAATAAGTGAATGAATAGTTTATTTAAAAAAAATATTCACAATTATCTATAAAAGTTTACATATAGGTTGTTGTCTACAGAGAAGGAGATTTCAATGTTCACCTCAACAGGGGTGACATAAAGACAGGTAGACTTCAAAATATTGTTAGAATGTTAATTTATTCCGGAGCATCCTTGAACCTACAAGATATCTGTACTACCTGAATGCCATAGCAACCAATGATAGTTCAAATTCAGGGTGTCCACTAAAAATAAAATAAAAATATTTCATATTGAAACAAAAGTTAAGTTGTTAGTCATATAACGCAGTGAAGTAGTTTCATACATTTTTGTATGAACTGTATGACGATCGTAAATAAATAGGGAACCTATTCACAAACCTAATGCAAAAAACCAGGGAACACAAAAGGCTTCCAGGGAAGCATCCTTATCGATCACGATATTGTTCAACATTACTCAGTCTCTTTTTCTTCAGTTGACAGCCTCTTTGCTCCATGATTTCTGCAAACAAAAATTAAGTCAACTGAATTTTAATTCAATTCTTATAGCTTCCAGTGCAAAGATAAATGAAAAACAAAGGCATTTGATTTATACAGGTTATGTTTATCATTAAAACAACAACTTGCAAAACTAAGTGTCCCTTTATATGAAAGGCTGTGCTCACAAGGTTACATAGGTTATGTAATAGGAATTGTATAAATTATGAGTGATGCAAAAATCATTATTATTGGAATTCATGGTATCATTGTAATTGTTTTTGTTCATCAAAATCTTTTTCCTAGTTACCCGAAATAGTGCCTATTTTTGCACTAACTATAGCATGCAAAATAGTATTTACAGGGTGTCCCACATAAGGTGTAACACCCGGAAATCCATAACTCTACATAACATTTCTGACAAAAAATGTCCAATAAAAATATGCCCTATCGGACTTCATTACCGAAATATATAGAAAAAAAACGAGTTTTTCGAGACGTGCCTACATCCTGCCATTAAACGATTTATAACTAAAAAACTACCCATCGGATTTCAATTTTGAGCCTACTAATGGAAAAGAAGAAAATTTACCAAAGGATAGATGTATTTTAATGTATAAATCATTTTCATAGTATTTGTTATAGTTAGGCAAAGTTCAAAAAACGATTTTTCAAATTCATAATCAAACAGATTTTTCTCAAAATGTTTTCAGGGAACTTAGCTGGCACATTTCATTAAAAACTGCGCAATTCATTAAGCTTCCAGATTAGCCCAAAATTATGTGGATAGGTTCACGACATAAGTTCACATAACATAAGAATTGGGCTTAAGCACTTGCAAAACACAAGGTTTTGATAACTAAGGTGAAAGCATATGATTATAAACTTACTGCAAGTCATAAGCTGTTTGCTGCAGCCATGATTTCACCGATCTCTCAATTTTTTCGTCCTGAAGATAAAACCTTCTCCTCACAGCACCTAAAAGAACACAAAAGCAAGTATTTATATATCACAAGTTAGTTCGAAGTTACTGACAATTGAACAAACTGACAAATTTACTTAAACAGAATTTATTAATTAAAGGAATTCGAAATTAATAAATTCTATTTATATATATTTTAAAGGACAGATGAAATTACTTCAATATCGTCTTGTTCATGTAGAAATTGCTGATGGTAAAGGGGCCTTTCACAGTTTTATGGGACACTATGTGAAATCTGCCAGCAGGTAACATTTCATTTTAAAACTAATATTTTCTTAAAGTGTAACTTCCAAGTGTCTATGAAATGACACATTTTCTTTGCCACATTGACTTGGAATAGGCCTATGTTTCTCTTACAAATATTTGTTGCAGTAAAATTGAAGTTCTAAAATCGTATCTGAAAAACCCTAAAAACGCATATCTTGTAATTCTTAGAACTCTAGAACTAGAAGTTTTATTTACTATAACTTTCTTTTATCATCACTAAGCTGTTTGATTTTATTTTTACCTTAGGCCTACTTTTGTTAATAATGCTATAGAAAGAAATATACGCAGAAGGCAGTGAGTTTGCTTATGGAAAAATGCTTCAGACTTTATTAAAGTCATAGCTATTCAAATTATGTTACAGTAGCAGGCTACTCAGTATATAATATTTGAAATTTATTTTATAATTACTGTAGGCCTAGAATAATTTAAAAGAGACCAAACTTACTTGGTATGTTGATCCATGTCGATCCGTCAAAAAAAACGAAAACCAGGAATTGACGGAAGCACTGGCTGATCGCAGAGATCCCAGCCTGAAACAAATAAGGGATTGACGGAAGGACTCTTCTCTTCACTATGTGAAGTAAAAACTTGACAAGGCCTACCCAGGTAGAACGACCAGATGTTATGCCCAGTCAGATGGGCAGCGAATGTGCCATACACAAAATCAAAAGAGACCTCTATGAGGTAAAAGTCGACTCCGGACCTTATGCACTAGTGCGGCCAGAGGGGTGGAATGGCGGGCTTGCGCCAGAATATCATAAATATTACCAAAAAGGGGATTTGAATACAATTTTTACATTCTTACTCACAAATTTTTATTCATGAAATAAAATGCTAACCTTGCTCTGCACCTAACCTAACCATGCCCACACACTCAACCTAACCTCCTTGAAACGTTGAAAATAGGTTTTTTCTCAACATATTTAGCCAAATATCTCAATAACTATTGCATTTGGACTATTGAGTGACTGAACATTTTATCTTCAGAATTTAATTTTCTACAAGTTTCATTAATAAAAATTGCTTGTTTATCATAACATAAACAGGTAAACCCACTTTGAACATGAAAAATAGTATTTTTAGCATATTGTTTGGAATATCTCAAAAACTACTGAAGTTACACACTTCTAATTGGTCTCATTGGATTTCTTGACAAATTTTACATAGGATTGACTATTTTTATACGCAAATCAATGCAGAAAAAAATTACAACATTGAAAAATAGTTGAAAAATTTCAACTTTCAACGGCCATAACTTATTAACTACAAGTGACCGCCGCAAACGTTTTGTGGTTTTATTATCAGAATAACATGGTGAATCGATTGCAACCAGAATTTTAACGCCAACTAACTGGGCAGGTAAAGTAAAAGTTAGCCTCAATGGCTCGGCAAATTGCCGAGAATAGCGTAGGGTTACTTGTATTTAGCCACAAGGTTACAAATCTCAATTTCAATTTAGATTCTGGTTAGGCATAACGGTAATTGTGCTGCAGATGTTAGCAAATAAAAAATCACTTGTAACCTTCACCAAATTGTAGTATTATGTCTCCTGATCACAATTATCAAGTTTTTAAGTGTCGGTCTCAATTAAATAATTAATTATTCAATATTAAAAACTCACATTTTGAACATAAATACGGCTCTGAAAAAACTTTATAGTACCTTAAGCATAACATCATAGACGAACAGATAGAGCAATGGAGTGCCATCTACATCAGAACATCAATGGAAACTGGAATGGAACTGCTTAACCAAACCTTTCCTAACCTGGCTAGATGTGACTGAACCACCTCTGTAAATATTTAAAAGGTTTAAAGTTAAATATTTAAAGGTATTTTAAAGGTGGTTCAGTCACATCTAGCCAGGTTAGGAAAGGTTTGGTTATGCAGTTCCATTCTAGTTTCCATTCCACTTCGTTCCATTCACGCAGACTACGCTTCTGCAAAATATTCATGCAGATTTAAAAGGTCGTGGCCCAAAAGCCTAAAACCCAGGCTGTGGCTAGGTTATGTATAATTATGTGCGATGCATCAAGTGATGAGATTTTGGAACAAATTGAAAATGCCTTTATTATTAAGTAGATAAATTGCATGAGTAAATAATTAATAAATTAAAATGCAAATTATTGTGTTGCAAAGATTCATGCATTCTCACTCAATTAAAGTTAATTGCTGAAGATAGTCATTTTGGGGCTCTGCTCCAAAGGTAGGTTTTTAATATTGAATAATTAATTATTTAATTGAGACCGACACTTAAAAACTTGATAATTGTGATCAGGAGACATAATACTACAATTTGGTGAAGTTTCAAGTGATTTTTCATTTGCTAACATCTGCGGCACAATTACCGGCATAACTTATGTCTAATATAAATTACCTATATTTTAATGTATTTCCCTTGTTTCACTAGGTGAAATGATCTACTTCATGGGTTAATTTATTCTACTTAATAACTATGGACTTATCCTAACCTAAAACGAAAAGTGGGACAACCCTAATTCCTAAACAAATTAATTTCAATAGTAAAATCTTATTACAGTGGCCTAAAATATTATACAAAAAAGTAACAAAACAGGAACTCACCTTGAACAATAGTCGAGAATAACGTAGGAGCCACAAGGTTACAAATCTTAATTTCAATTTAGATTCTGGTTAGGCATAACTTATGTCTTATATAAATTACCTACATTTTAAGGTATTTCCCTTGTTTTACTAGGTGAAATGATCTACTTCATGGGTTAATTTATACTACCTAATAACTATGGACTTATCCTAACCTAAAACGAAAAGTGGGACAACCGTACTTCCTAAACAAATTAATTTCAATAGTAAAATCTTATTACAGTGGCCTAAAATATTATACAAAAATACTGGAGAAAGAATGATTTTTAATACTGGAGAAAGATGTGAAATTTAAAATACTGTAGATCAAAATATACTTTCACTACAATCACTAAATAACACGATGTCCATCTTTCGATAGCAATGGCGAATGGTGAATTGGTGATCTGTTTGGTTTGGCGGGATGGGTATCGATTATTCGATTAATCGGAATAATCGATGTTTTGATGAAATAATCGATTACTCCATAACGATTGATCGATAAGTGGGATTTCTCTGATTATTCAATTTCACAGGATTTAGGGACATAAATATGTCAATAATTATTATTTCAAACATATTTCAATATACATTTCAGATATTCATTATGGGGATTTTTCTTTATTATGCGTTTTTCTATTGTTTTTGGCCTGTTTTTTTTCTATTTTCAAAGGCTGAATTAATCGATGCTTGTTCACCGATTAATCGATGTTTTCAGTACCGATTAATCGGTATGAAACATGAACAATAGTTTGTTTGATAATGAAAATGATAGTCAAGACTTGTAGTCATCCAATCCTGTTGTAAGGCGGGCAATTTTATCCAATCCAGTTTCTTAGCGCCAAATACCTCAGCATAGCGCCGCGTTTGAAAAGTTTTGAACTCCCGTATGGGAGGTTTTCCAGCTTAGGAGGGAGAATAAGCTTAGAAGGGGACATAGTAAAATTCTATAAAAAATCATGAAAGTTTCTCTTCATAGTATTAAGATGCACCTGAACTTTCAAATCAATCTGTCCAAAATTAACAAAGTTATAAGCATTTTTCAAATAAATTTTTCAAGTAAAGAGTTAAAATCTTTCTGAAATCACGATTTTTGACAACGGGAATGTGTGTAAAATTGATTTTTAAACACCTTTTGTTCAGTAACATTTTCCTGTCAGATGCACGGTTAACGAGTATTAGCGTTTTTTAGAGAAAATTGTTACATGTTTGAGATTCAAACTCAATATCTAGCAGTTCTTGTGTATAGTATATGGAACTTTGTGATGCAATCACAACACGTTTCAAAAGCTTGTATCTCGACAACCATTGATCGTAGACCTACGTATAGCCATAGTTTCTGAATGTAGACAAAATTTCGAACAGCTTGGCACTGGCCGTTCCGCCCCCGGACGAGCCGTTAACGAGATAATAGCGTTTGAAAGTGAACTTACGAAATTCGCCCTAACACACTATTCAGTTGGGATAAAAGGAATTTAATCAGTACGTAAATTGTAAAATTGAATTTAGAAACTTTTTTGTCTCTTGACAAAATCGCGTCAGACGCATGGTTAACGAGATATTAGCATTTCGCGCTAATTCCAGGATGAAGAATTTTCAAGTCGAAATTTTTTTTCTCGAAAAATCACTATGATCACTGATACGGATGTAGAAGTAAATTCTAAGCACTTTTTTTCAGTAACATTTTAACGTCAGACGCACCGTTTACGAGATATTAGCATTTCGCGCTAATTCTAGCACTTGGAAAGAATTTTTAAGTCGAAATTTTTTTTCTCGAAAAATCACTATGATCACTGAAACGGATGTAGAACTAAATTCTAAGCACTTTCTTTCAGTAACATTTTAACGTCAGACGCACCGTTTACGAGATATTAGCATTTCGCGCTAATTATAGCATTTAGAAAGAATTTTTAAGTCGAAATTTTTTTCTCGAAAAATCACTATGATCACTGAAACGGATGTAGAACTATATTTTATAAATAATTATTAATTATGAATTATTAATTATTAGTTATTTATAATTTATTATTTGATTTGTTTATTTATATTATTTAATAATTTATTTTTGGTCTAAAAATAACTGGAAAAATATTATCTCAATATCTAATAAATATTTACCAATGTTAATGGGATAATGTTGTCACAATATTATATCAATGTTTCAAGAATATTTTCAGAATATTGTTGAACAATATTTCACAGGATATATTTACCAATATTAAGAAAATATTGAAACAATATTGCTACAACATTACCATAAAAATATTTTCTACAATATTGATAAATGTTGTGCCAATATTGGGACAATATTTTTTTGCTACTTGGGTTTTGTATTAATTTGTCTGTCCGTCTTCTTGTAACGCATTCATGGCTAAGCGCATAGACTAAATTTTATCAAACTTTGTATGCATCTCTCAATAAGTAATGCCCGGCGATGTACGTGTGTGTAAGGAATTTCGAAATTTGCTTGCATTTATTTTTTTTATTCATTGTGACAAAATTACAATGAATGTGAAGGAGAAACAGACTCAAGTCCAAAACTGATCTCTTCACAAATTTTGAATAATTATGTTACATTGTCCAAAACATTGAGGTTAACACAGACTAAAATTCAGATTGGTTAAAATTTACTTCACTTCAAAAATAACAAAATGATTCTTTTCCACTTAATGACTATCAATAAAAAAAAGGATATTTAAAAGGGGAAAAATATAAAAGCACTGGAGATGCTGGAGGGATGCATTTCACTTCTAAAGAGAAGTTTTGTCAGCTGTAAAATTCCTTCAGAAGTGAAATTCATCCCTCTAGCATCAGGGACGTAGCTAGAGTATATGGCGCCCTTGCCGAATTGAACTGGCCGCGCCCTCAAGGGGGGTCTGGGGGGTAACACCACAGCCAAAGGGGGGGTCCCCCCCCAGAAAAGTTTTGTAATTTTAGATGCAAAATAGTGAGTTTTGCATGATTTTAGCAAGTTTTTCAAATATCTCAAAGAACTTTTTTTTAGCATAGCTGCCGATTGCGCACTCAATATTCGGCCACGACGATTATTTAAGCCTTAAAAAGTCAACTCACTCACAAAAAATAGAGATATAACCAGTAGCGTAGCGAAAATCTTTTCATGGGTGTGTTATCGGAGATTTGGGGGCCCCAGGGTGAGGGAGGTCCGGGCCCCTCCCCCGGGAAAATGTTGATAAATATAATCGTATTCCATGAGATTATAGACTCATGTCTAGAAAAGCTTAAATCCATTTATTTTAATCCACATCATGGGAAAATTTTTGAATTTGAATGTTGAGAGCTTGATTAGATGCTTAAAAACAGTAATTTTATACAAGTATTTATTAAAATGGAGTTTATATAAGTGAAAGCTTAAATTTAATAAATCATTGCTTTTATGAATCGTTTGCCTAAGAACTTGAATCCATTTTTCGTATATTGTTAGTTCATTAGTTAGTCGTGAACAAATTTTAATGTATAAAATCAAAAAATACTACCTTTATAAAGCCAATTCAACAAGTAATAGTGTTTTCAAATTATTATTACAATCAGGGCCACTCAGAGACATTTTAATGGCCCGGGGCAGAGTTGTGGGTGGAGGTTCCCTTACACCTTCATCCTAAATAGGTACAGAACCAATTTTCAATTAATGACTCGATTTTCCGACTAGCATTGATCAAGTTTTCCAGCTATGCCAGTTGCCTACTGTACTCAAAAAAATTTGTGTTACTAATTTGAATTTTTTTTTTTCATTTCAAATTATAAAATTCGAGTGTAGGCCAACAGAAAACCATTCCATGAGAAAGCTGTGGAAGCTAGGGAAAAGGGCAATGAGTGGCACCAGAGAGAGCAATAAACTTCTCTTCTATTTTTGTGTAATCTCTTGAATTCGCATAGAACTAATCACTAATACTGGAATATAAATATGTAAAATGTGCAAAATTATATAAGTTATTATGATATTGAATGGAACTTGATTCAACTTGCAAAAGGAGAATGAATTGATAACACATCCAATTCCAAACTTTAACTTATAATAATTTTGTATTTACATATAGATGGTGATGGAACCCCAAAACATTAGGGATTCTTAGGGTTCTCCACCGGAGAAAAAAATTGTTTTACAGGTCTTGAAAGTGCAACTCCAAGCTTTTTTTGTGGTTATCAACCTCCTCCATCATATTATTTGTTGATTGATTCATGGCGTGAATAGTTTCACAATCACAATAAACTCTATGGAGTATCAGATCTGAACAGTAATGGAAAGGGCATTTGAAGCCTGTCTGCAAAAATATTAAGAGACCTTTTCTCCTCTCAAGCCTTCTGTGTCAACTTCATTCAAGTGGTCTGGGGGACCTTCAAGCCCATGTTTGGGGGCTCCGAAAATACTGGGATCCACGGCGCCAGGGGTCTCTAGGGTCTGTTAGGCTTCTAAGGAGCCTCTAGAGGTCTAAACTGGAGAAAAAAGGGACCCTGGAGGCCCCTAATTGGGCAATTTAGGGCCCCTTATTTTATTTTTGTTTTGTCACTTGCTTAAATTTTGTAAAATGATGTGACCCCTTGATTTTGAGGTCCAAGAAAACTTGCCTTGTTCGTCTCATCCCCTCTGTAACCTTTATCAATTTTTTAAATTAATTTCAAGTATTGAAGTTATAGTATTTTTTCTAGCTGTAACAGTTCATGTATGAAAAGTTTTTTACCTCCAGTATTTTTATTTATGCCTCCCTACTCGTATTTGGGGCCTCTTTCACAGGCTCAAGGGGGGGTTGTAACCCGGAAACCCCCCCTTCCTACATCAATAGATATAACTGAAAGCTGTTTGCGGCATCATCTTCAGCATGATGTACATATAATTGTATGTGTAGTTTGAACTGGTACGACAGTGTTTGAATATTTTTTAACGGATTGGCTGTTGGCACTTCTAACGTAGTACACGTCGAGGCCGACCCTTGAGCGCGCGATCTGGAGGTCTATTGTCTATTAATATCAATAACAACATCAAAATGAATAAAAAATTCATAAGTAATTCAATTTTACATAATATAGAGGATAATAGTTTGATATAGAATTCAAATTGTAATTTAATTATGTATGCCTACATTAAAAGATAGGTTCATGACCGCTTTGAAATATAAATTTATATTCAGTGTTAGTACTCTTTCACATTTTGAGTCTTCTAACCTACCACAATTCCATTAGAAATGTGAATGAAAAATTGTATTTAACTCATACTATTCAAAACCAATTTGCGCCCCTATGCTTCCAGCGCCCTTGGCGGGGGCCTCTGCCGCCAATGCCCTGCTACGTCCCTGTCTAGCATCTCCATTATAAGTGACTGAAAATAATATTTCAATAGAAATAAGTTGCAGCGTTAGTTTTGATATTAGATTGTTCATCAAGTATTTCGTCATGGAAAACATAACAGATTTGATATTCGTGTGTGTTTCGGAACAATAAAACTCGACCTCATGAACTTTGAGTACATTTTAGGCTCTTGGGAGATTTGACATTTATTTCCAAAATTGAATTCTCCTCGTTTTTTTTTAGGAATTTGTTTTGGTTTTTTGACCTATAATCAAGCCATAACCTACTTCAAGCTTGAAACTCTTATTTTTTTAAAAATTAGTTTGTGAGATATTTCAATAATTGCTGATTTGCATCATGTTTCATTCCATTTTTTGCTCTTTTTACATGAAATCCATTAAATTCGTCACCATAATTGAGGTGTCAGAAATTTCTGATCAAGTAAAATAATGGGGGCTGCTGCCATCTATTTTTGAAACGAAGCGTTTTCAGAGCAGTCTTTTTATGAATTATTGTTTCCTTTATTTTGATGAAAGGATTCAGTGGGTGCAGTTTCTTTCCGAAACATTCTGTACAGGCATTTTTTAAAATAAATATTCCATTTATTTATTGATGTAATAATATTCTTATTTTTTCGTAGGTCAAGTGGAATACAACATGAAAATGAAAGACTCTTACCCGATTGGACACCTCTTAATAACATGTAATGTACCCATATTTAATCTTTTTATTTTATTTGTTATCTCTTCTCCAATAAGGTTGCTGATAAGGATAAAGAATTATCTATAGCCTACCTCAATTATTAACTGCATGGTTCTTTTTCTCTCGATTTTTTCTTTCTTACTTTCTTTATTCTCTAATTGAAAGTCTATTATATCAATTATTATATATTTTCAAGAATATGTCGGTAATTTTCAATTTCCAAAGTCTACTAACAGTTGTTCTGCTGTTGATATATGTACATGCGCGTACATCAGATCGATTTTTCCAAGTCTTCTGGACAGGAATAAAGTAGGGCTTTTGGGAACGTTTTGGAAATGCGCAAGGATTGGTGAAAGGAAGAGTCCGTTTGTGGCCGTTTTCTGCGTTATTATGGCGGCCAGAATATTATTCATGTCTTGACATGATCGAAGAAAGACATACATTAAATATAGTGACTCATACATTATATTCTGTAGACTAGTATAGTAGTATTTAATTTGTTTTGTGCCACTTCGGGTCTAATCAGACCCAGTGAAAATTATCAACTTGTAAATAAATAAATTTTGCAAATAACATTGCTAAATTGTTAGCTTAGTCTGTAACAAAAATGAGTGTTTGAAATATTGTTTCAATATAATCAAGTACCGTAATATAAACATCACAAAATTCATTCACTGGAATTCACTTTTATTTAACATCAACCACATCATATGAATTCAACAACGTCCAAAAACATCACCAATCAAGAATGAATTAAGACAATATTAATTAAACACTAAGCACAACACAATGGAAATAATGCAAATATAATAAGTTAATAGACAGATTCCTAAATAAAATAAGAAACAAAAATCCCAAAGCCTGCAAACCAAAACCGATTTGTCGCACTCACATACTTGAACATAAAATCACACAAAATATCACACATCTTCCAAACATCTGGATCTATCCTGAGTTAGTTTCGTTGAGTTACCTCTTGCTGAAGATCACAGATCACATTCACAACTGCATTATTTTTTTTTGGCAGATGAAGCCCACATAGGTCTGAGACCTGTGCGTGGCAATGAATTGGATGATGGTGATTGATGAGTTGGATCTACAGTTTTAGGTGGGTTCCTAACCACCGGGAAGTGATATTTACAGCAGAAAACAGAGTCTGTTCAATAGCTAATAGTAATCGATGCATGCCACAACACAAACATTTTCAGTTAGCGCCGGGAATCAGATAAAGGACAGCTGAGTGGCAATTAGAAGATCTGTGGTTCGATTCCCGGCGCTGACTGAATATTTTTGTGTTGTAGCATAAATCAATTACCATTAGCTATTTAATTCAGTCACCAAAGGGTGCAGTATTGGTGATTTTCAGCTTGGGGTAACTCATCAAAACTAAACCTTGGTAGGGTGTTTAAGATCCAAAAGAAAGCGGTTAGGTATATGGGAAAAACAAATAGGTTTCACTAATCGCCTGGCAACACTGGTTCACATCTAGCAATTTATTAAATAATTATTGAAACATTTTATAAATAGCTTGAGCTTGATAATGCTATTGTCAACCGCCAATGCCAATACAATCCCAATAATGGAATTAGGAACTACAATATTGATATGGAACAAATATTTATGCTGCTTTGACTTAAGACTTGAAATTGAAAGCTTATTTACATCATAGTGGCATACCATTTATCAGCTGATCTAAACTCATCCATCACCATCATCCAACTCATTACCCACGCACAGGTTTCAGACCTATGTGGGCTTCATCCTCCAAAAAAAAAAAAAAAAAAAAAAAAAAAAAAAAAAAAAGCTGCCTGCATCTAAACACATTCCCTTATTGATCCCTTTGCGATCTTCTGGCAAGTCAGGCAGCCCATGAAGGCTTGCTCTTCTACTCCCATTTCTCATAGAGTGGCTTGTCGCTGTGCTTCTGTGGCCAGTCTGGCAGCCCACACCTAGCAGACTCTAGCACTCTGATTTGTTCACACCCAATCCAGCCAGCCGAGTCTGAATTACTTTGACAACAACAATCAAAAATGTGATTTAGCACTTGATTTACATTGATTGTTATACAATTTGTACTTGCTCAACTGTTTTCAATTTCCATTTTTATGAAAGAATGCTCTATGAAATATATAAAAAACTAAGATTTGTTTTCAATTTATTTTCCCCACAATATGAAAAGCAGTGTCAAACTAAACTATACTAAACTAAACTAAATAAACTATATTTAATTTTTTAATTGAATTAGGGCTCCATAAAATTTGAAAAAATTCAAGAATACAGTGTACGTTTTTTCATTAAAATATATTGTGAAAATTCCTTTATTGTGAAAATAAAGAATGTAAAAATGGTTGAAATCTATAAAAATGTGAATTGAATAAAAGAAGTTGAGGTTTCAAAGAAAATTAGTTATACTAACTAAATAAATAATTAAATTGTCATATATAAACTGTCTCAACTAATTCTTCACAACTAAACATCCACATGTAGTCACTGACGTGAACAGGGACAATGTCGTGGCCTATAATTTTAGTTTACCAACTCTGTAAACAGAAATTGTTGTATTTTCTAATACCTTGGACATTCAAGTTTAGATTAAAAAACGTATTACAGCCCTGAATTGAATTTATTATGGGAACTGAAAACTGAAAACAATAGCAAGCCAATCTACACATCAGATAGGTGTATTTTAATGTAATGTAAAGGCAATTTTCGCTTGCCTCTGCCTGCAATCTTGGGCTTCTTGATGTAGTTCAGAGTTTTTACTACAGAAAGCAGCATTTGTCGGACTTATTTTCCAAACCAACAACTAGCTGCAAAATGAAATACAACTCAATAACCTCGGGCTGCCAGACTGGCCACGAGAGCGTTCACGTAAAATGAGTCTGGGCTGCTAGACTGGCCACCGGAGTGGTAGAACTATCACGGTCTTAGAAAAATCAGAGTTGACATGAGAATAGCGGCGGGCAGCCAGACTGGCCACGAGAGCTGTAGGACAATTTCGTACTATTGCTTCAAGATCACAAAGGGTTAAAACAAAAATAATGCCCATAAGTGAATTTTGAATATTAATTTTGAAAAATGTGAAAAGAAACAAGAAATTGGGTTTAGTGTTCCATGTCATTGCAGTTTTTGTGAAATCTACACGACTGGCACACACACACATATATATACCTGAAAATGATACACAATTACCTTTGTACACATATAAACACAAATATTATATGTATACATCCTGCTATACTTACAGCCTCTTTTCATAATCAATACTTAAGGCCTCTCCATTAAACCATGGATATTACACATACCTGGGTCCAGGTATATATATATATATATATATATATACCTGTTCTCTCTTTTATTATATAGATTATATGTAGGTATAAATATTTTTTTAATGTTTTATTTCTTATTGTTCTAGCAATGAACTTGAAAATGGCATTTCAGTTGAACTTCAACCTTATTTGGCTACTCCAGATGAGCAGGGGCAGATCAGAGAATTGAAATACTTTGACAATCCTCGGCGAATTAGTTTTAGCACCAACTTAATGATCCCTTTGATGTCAGTTGGCTCCAGGTCGACTGGAACGGACTTTGGTGATGAAAACTCTATAGCTGAGTAAGTGATACGTACGTTGCGTTTCCTAAGCGTCAAGTCGACTCCACGCTTGGCAAACGCTACATGTCATACGGCGTAACTCTCAGATTTATATTTGAAATGAAATCGTTGATCTCTGTGTACTTCAGGGTGATGAGAGGGTGGATTGATTGATTTTCATAATCTCACTTTGCCAGGTCTTGAAAGACATAATTATGGCAAACATCAATTACATTTTGCACGAATTATAATTCAATAAGAATTAAGTATAGAACAGAAAGGGGAAAAAATTTAGAGAATTAATAAAAAAAAGCAACTAGAGTAGTAGTATGAGAATCAACTGATGTGAGTCCATTATGATATACTAACCTAACATTATTTCCAATAATTAATATATTGTGTAGGCTATAAAAAATGAAAAAGCATTTTAAAACACAACCGACTGGACACTCACACATCAGTCCTCAGCAAATACTTTTGGATGTAATCTATGTAACATGTCTGAGTAGACAATGCAAGACATGCTTAGGATGAGAGTTATTGTAGGTACGTTTTTTTATAGGCAGATAACCCATGGTCTGTTCTTAAAAACCCACATTGTATGGGGCATTGCTTTACTCAGACATACCGAGATTACGTCCTCAAGTATAGACAATGTGCATACATTTCAAATGCTTTTAATTTGTTTTTATATGTATATATTTTTCATATGTTTTCATTAATTTTTAAATGTTTTTATTCAAAGAACAGAATGTTTTTAATTTAATTTACAATCTGTAGTACAAAATAATCATAACAATAAGATAACAGATAAAAAGAATGAAAATGATGTTGGATTTGGAAAATATATAGGAACTTTTCTTTTCAACGAAAATTCCCGAGGCTCTACGGAAACACCCGAAGCTTCACTTGGCTAGGACTGGTCGCCCTATCATCGCCCTACGTTGATTCACACATGTAGGACTGTGCACAGACCGTGCGCCGGCTGTGTCGGACTGTGACCTTGATAGATCACTCTGAAAGAGCTCGGCCACGACACAGTATGCGCACGGTTGGTGCACAGTCCTATATGTGAATCACTTGAGACTGTCGCCGTGTATTTTAAATGGATAGACTGCTTTGGCGAATCCATCCAAAACGACACAGTCGCAGCACAGTCGGCGCACAGTCCTATATGTGTGAGGCTACTCCTACTCCTATTTCTCTACTGCATGTGATTTATTTTTATTTTGAACGTTGATCAACTAGTTTGCTATTCACACTTGGATTTAACAAAGACTTCCAGTTGTGTTGCAAATGAGTGCGTTGAGCCCGTTGATATGGAAATGTAGTTGAAGCATCAACTGGTTTGGTTGAGGAGACAAAACAGTTGAATCGTTAATAACTAGTTCGTTGAATCAACGCTCATCACTAGTGCATATGCCTATCAGCACAACTGATGATGATGACGATGATGATGATGATGATGATGATGATCATCATCATCATCATCATCATCATCCTCCTCCTCATCCTCAGATATCAGTATTGAATAGCTGATGGAAATCAATGAATGCTACAAAAATATCAGTCACCACCGGGAATCGAACCACGGACCTCTCAATTGCCGGTCGGGCGCCTTAACCACTAGACTATAGTTACCTTTCTGCACAGTAGCATTAATTTTAAACTTTCCATATCGGCTCGTATCTCACAAGTTAGTTTGAAGTGACTGACAATTAAACAAACTGACAAATATACAGAAACAGAATTTATTAATTTCGAAGTCCTTTAAATGCTGCTGTGCAGAAAGGTCTCCATAGTCTATTAGTTAAGGCGCCCGACCGGCAATTGGGGGGTCCGTGGTTCGATTCCCGGTGGTGAGTGATATTTTTGTACATTAACATTCATCGATTTCCATCAGCTATTCAATACTGTTGTAAATATCCGCCATTGCGGAAGTCTTCAGTATAATATTAATAGCACTTTGAGGAATTCAAAATTAATAAATACTGTTTCTGTATATTTGTCAGTCACTTCAAACTAGATTATTATTTAATTCAACTTGTCCTTGGATACTCTGTTGTATCGGTTTAATAAATTCCTAGTTATTAATTTCATTTGAATTGTCAACCCCATTTACTGATTTCAGTTGTAATCAAATGCAAGGCGTGATTCCATTTCCTTTTGGATACAGACCAATGGTGCACAAATACTTCAAAGTAGATGGTAAAAATTCGGAGGTGAAGCCTTTTCGCTTGATGGGGGAATATTATAGAAAAGTTATTTATTCATATAAAGAAGAAGTTTGGCGGTGCAGAATATTTTCTGTAAGAAAATTTATATGATTCCAAACACACATGTTGAAATGTGTATAGTGTTAAGATGAAATTTGACTTGAAATATTATTCAATCGATTTGACCTATGACAATTTTATAAAGTACTTTATCTATGACCATGTCATAATGTATACATTACAGTTTCACAATTGATGCCAAAACAGCTGTCTTTTCGAAATGCTTTTTGAAACCCGTTGTATAAAGAGCTCATTATAGTACAGGTTCTACATTATAACATGGGTTCTGGACCAATCAGAAGCATTTTTGATGGAATCAATATCGTAATTCAATATTGTGAAACTATCAGCTGATTTGATCAAACTGCTAACCTAACAATCTACTATAACGTCTTGTATTTGAGATGAGAGGTTAGGTATCTCTGACAGTCACAGGTAAAATGAAATTGTTTTAATTAAATGTATACTAGTGGGCGTAGATAAAATAGTGTATGCAACGATTTTATTTGGCCATTAAAGCACTTGTGAGATATTTATAACACTCGCATTCGCTCGTGTTATAATAACTTACATCTAACTCGTGCTTTAATAAGGGTCAAAATAAAATCGTTGCATAAACTACTATATCACATCTGTGATGTTTTCAATGATAAAATACTTAATGAACAACCTAATAACTGAAACTATTCAAATACGTTTTATGTTTTATTATTTTCAAATATAGTATTTCTCATTACAGCACAGATAATGTGTAAAAAACTGTACTATAATTCCTAATTTCATCTGAAATTGAAAGTCTCACATTTTTTTAAATTATTCTAGGTTTTATATTATAGACATTTTGTCAGTTTAAACCTTTGTGACATAAGAAACTTGTAACCATCTATGATTCTGTATTTTTTATGATGTCGAATTTCTTACTTTGAAATACATTTCCATTTATATATTTCTAAATATGCCAAAGTTGAAGAATGTTAACAAAAGCTAAATTCTAGTTTTCCGAATTTTTTCATTCCATGTGTTTTTCATCAGTTTTTATTTATACAAAATTATAAAAACGCATGACTCTAATGCGTTGTAATTAATGATGAATTATCCAATTAAGGTAAAATATTGATTGGTGTGGAATGTTTTGGACAAAATACTTTCTAATAAGTTATTATGTTTCAATATATTAGATTGATTAAACCTTTACAGTGACTTGACATAATAAAGACTACATAAAGTCACTGTAAGTCGCAATAGTGAGTCAAAATTATGTTCAATTCTTAGATTTCTTTTTCCATAACGATCTGTGTTGTTAATATTATTATTTCAAATTTAACGACTTGCAGTCAATTTTAATAGTAAATAAATAATTTTCCTTCATTTATTAACAACAAATTTTATGTAGGACAAACAACGTTTGCATTACAGCGCATTCAAACAACATTACATAGAACATTTGCAAGCATAAATACAAAAACCAAATCGACTTTTGCAGACCAAAACATTCAAACTGGACTCACTTTTACCATAGACGAACCATCAAGATCTCACAGATCCCTCATCTATGCTTTTACTGACATCACTACCAACCTACACATTCTACATATAAAATCTAAAGGACACGAACTCAACACCCTGGAACAACTTGAAATTTACAAACACACCACACACAATAAAAAAACACCCTCAAAGAACAATTAAATTTTAATATTTTTATTATCCCACAAAGTTTTTGATCATATTATACAAACACCACAATTCTTCTAACAAAAAAACCAACATCACCGATCTAGGATGCATTGAAGATGAGTCTTCATGAATCGAAAACGTTCGGCCGAAAGTGAGTAGGAATATTATTTATTCGCAATTAAAATTGACTGCAAGTCATTAAATTTACAATAATATTCTACTGGAAATACAGTGTCAGTTTCAATATTAGATTACAGGTTCAAACATTATTTTAGTTCTTAAAAGTATCCTCACAATATCTGACTTTATTAATGTCTGAACCAAACCATACAGCACAATGAAGCTATTTATTATGCAACTGGAGTCACTTTTTGATACATCCTCTATAGAATCATCAATCACCATCATCCAACTCATTACCCACGCACAGGTCTCAGACCTATGTGGGCTTCATCCTAAAAAAAAAAAAAAAAAATTGCACCCTTGGTGATGGTGATGCAGAGTTACTTTGAGTGGAAGACAGACATGTAAAAGACATGTAAAAGACTACGCAATTTGAATCAAGGATTAGATCTGATGATTAAGCTTAATTCTGCAATAATGTTTATCCTTGTCTGAGTTCATGGGAGATTTACCGGAAACCAGTAAATGTGACAAGTGGCGACAGATTGGTCCATACAAACTTTTTAATGTTCATGAATTTGAATAGATGACCAATCAGACACTATCTGCAACATTTACCGGTAAATGAGAAGGCTCCCATGAACTAAATTATTGAGTACATGGTGTTTGTTCCTCTGTGCAAACACCCTTATTCTTGGACATGATGTCTGCTGTTCACAGAATTGCTAGTAATAGATTTATGTGTGTTGATAGGGCAAGGACCAAGGAGAAGAGTTTATCCGAGTTGTGACTAAGTTTCAAGGCGAGGAGCAAAGTGGTCAAATTAGCTTCTTCCACACAATTGTCCATGCTACCTCCTTGTACAGAAGTAACAAGGAAAAAACTTTTCTGTGCAAGGAAATCAAGTACATTCATCCAGAAACTGGAGTATCTCTGAAATTTAGTGAGTTGAAATATGTTTTGCGAGTCGGTTTTCATTGAATCTATATCTTTAAATAAAAAATATGAATAGGCTATTGGCAGAGTCAATGAGGAAATAGGTCATAATTAAGTCGTGGGACACATTCAGAAGTAGAATCAATAATTTGAAATAAAAGAAAAAAAACTGAAAAAATATGGACAGAGCAAAGGAAACAGAACATACCCAAAGAATGAAGAGGTTTTGGGAGGAGAAGAAAAAAGAAGGGAAATGTATGATCAAGACAAATTATTCTATTTAAAACACTGTTCTAAGGGTAATAAAAGAAAACAATTTATATTCTCTAAAAATATTAAATGTAGATACTAATGAATGATGTATTAAGATATTTTATGGAAACTTCAAACTTGGAGGGGAAGTATTTTTTAGTGGAAGTAACCTGGGCCCTCTTTGTAAGGGTGACCAATTGGATTCGCCTGCAAAAAGACTCTTGTTCTCTGCTGTGGAATCACTTCCCAGTGGTTTAGAACCCACCATAGTTCAAAAATTTTATTTATTGCTGCCAGAAATCACTTCTATCGTCAATTATTCTGTGAAATATGGGTGCTCAAAGTTGAAATTTTTCGGTTTTGGGGGGCAGTAGATCTCTCCTACAAGTAATTTTAAACGTTCGCAATTCTTTTACAACTGAAAGACACCTAGAGGAGTAGGATAACATTTTTTATCAACCGTACAATACGTTTTTCAAAATAAATTTGTAAAACAAAATTTTTTGGGGTTTCCAAAATTTATTTAAAAATGAAAAAATCGTTTGATTGAGACAAAAAATATGGCATTCTACGCCCCGAGGTCTTTTTTAGTAATTAAGAAAATTGCCAAACTTTGAAAATGACTTGTAGGAGGGATCAATTTCCCCAAAACACGGAAAAATTTCAACTTTGAGCCCCCAAATTTCACAAAATGATTGATGAAAACCATTTTCCGGTAGCAATACATGAGATTTCGATACCTTTATTAGAAACTGCGATGTTTTCCATGACGAAATACTTGATGTTGGAAGAATGCATTTTACTTCTGAAGGGTGACGTCAGGCTGACGAAGCTTCTCTTCAGAAGTGAAATGCATCCCTTCAGCATGACCAGTATAAGTGGGTGAAAATAATATTTTAATAGAAATGCGGTGTCAGTTTTGATATTAGATTAATTGGAAACTTCGAAAAAAGTATTACCAAAACCCCTGTGCTCAGGTCTCAAACCTAGTTGGGCTTCATCCTTAAAAAAATATGAAGTTTAGGCTTATTTTAATATAAGAGTAACATAGAAAATAGAATGAACAAAATCAAAATCAAATTAATATACTAGGCCTCAATTGAGTAATAACAATAACAATAATTGATTGAATATACTCAATGTGTTGTTCGTTGCATTTGTAGGCAAATAGCAAAAAATTAATCGATTTAAAAAAGTTATTCATCAAAGCTTCTAAAGTAAGTTAATCAATTTATATCAATCAATTGTTTGTTCTTGTCACCTTATTGTGTCTTGGGATGAATTCTTGAGTTTGTATTCATCTCAGATACAAAAAAGGCTACAATTGTGTTGCTTTCCAATCATCTCTGTCGAATGATGTCTTGGAAGCAGAAAGTAGCTCAGAGGTGTGCTAGATAGTATACACACTCACTTGCGCAGCCAAGACCTTGTGTAAAGGTGGGAGTGGACTGTCAAACATAGAGTTTCGGAATGTATTTGTTTCAGTGGTCTTGGCATAGATCTGTTAGTTCAGTGAGGAAAACGATCGCAAGCTACCTAACTCCTCGTTTGCGTAGTACGCTCTTTGGAACAAAACATTATGTTGAGTGTTACCTGCAGTCGAAATCAACTATAATACTGTACATGTCTCCACTAGACCAGTCGAAAATTTAATCATATTGAGAAGGATTATCAAAAATAATTTATTGAAAATATTATTTCAATTTCAGATGGTCTCTTGAAGTTGTCTCCTAATGACAAGAATTTGAAAATGGATTTACGGTAAGAGAACGATTATGATCCCGTACAAAACATAATATATTTATTTTGAATGACATTGGAAACAAAATTCAATGAATGCATTCTTTGGTAAAATTTGAATGCCTGAATTTGGAAGCAACATTTTTTTTGAAGGATGAAGCCCACATAGGTCTAAGACCTGAGTCGGAAGACGAATGAGTTGGAAGACGATGGTGATTGGTGAGTTGGACCCACAGTTTTAGGTGGGTTCCAAACAAAATTTAATAAATGCATTCTTTGGTGAAATTTGAATGCCTGAATTTGGGACTAAAACTAGACCCTTTGATTCATCTGATCAATCATTCATTAGAACAAGGTGTTTTTCCACATAATTTGAAAGAGGTCATATCTTCAAAAGTGGTCATAGAGAAAAAGTGGAAAACTATAGGCCCATTAGTATTTTAAATGTAACAAGTAAAATTTTTGAAAGAGTAGTTCTAAATAGGTTACTTCTGCACCTTCAAGAAGCTTACTTTATCTGTGATGAACAGCATGGCTTCCAGAAAGGGAGATCAACAAAGACAGCCATAGTTTCTCTAGTTGATAAACTAATAGATATAATAGATTCAGGTGATAAAGCTACTGCAATCTTCTTAGATCTATCAAAGGCATTTGATTGTGTTAATCATAGAACTTTATAGGAAATACTGCAAAATGTAAATTGGGTTGAGCTGAAATGGTTTGAATCATATCTTATTGGGAGAAAACAATGTGTAGAACTAACTACAGTAGTTGGTAATAGTATAGTAAAGAATAAATCTAATAAATTAGAGGTCCAAGCTGGAGTGTCTCAGGGGTCAATACTAGGTCCTTTGCTTTTTTTTTGTTATATGTCAACCGTTTACCCAAAGAATTAATTAGTGGTAGAGCCCTCTTATTTGCAGATGATACATCACTCATTTTCAGCAATTCCATTCTAAATAATTTAGAAATAAGTGCCCATATAGGTGTGCAGTCCATTGTCAAATTTTCAAATCAGTTGAAATTAACTATAAATAGTAAAAAATGCCAATACCTTCAATTAAAAAACAAACATAATTCAAATGAAGATAGGGCTATAAACGTGTTTGTAAACGATAATCAACTAGACCTGGAAGAGAACATTGCATTTCTAAGAGTTTTGTTGGATAGAAGATTGGCCTGGGCTCCATACATTGAGAAATTATGTTGTAAAATTTCATCTGGGGTATTTCTCCTGCGACAGCTTGCTAGATTGAATGACTAGATTGAATGATTGTAAGTCTCCAGCTTACCATGGGCTCTTACTGTCACATATTAGGTATGCTATTGTAGTATGGGGTAATTAATCAAAACAAAACCTTGATAGGGTGTTTAAGATCCAGAAGAAAGCGGTTAGGTGTATGGAAAGAGTAAATAGATTAGATTAATGTAGGCCTTTGTTGAAGAGACTTGGTCTCCTAACTTTACCCTGCTTATACATGTATGAAGCTACTTTATATGTAAAAACGAAAGGTTTTTTACCAAAATCTTGATGTACACAATTATAATACAAGAAGCTGAGGAGATTATCACTTGGTGAGTCACAATAGTACCTTATTCAAACAAAAACCTAGTTATATTGGTAGGAAACTCTACAACAAGCTACCGCAGTTTTTGAAGAGTCTTGAAAATATAGAAATATTTAAACAAAAATTGAAAAAATATTCAGTTGATAAAGCTTTTTATAGTGTACAAGAGTTCCTTTCACATCATAATTAAGCCTCACCCTAACAAATTGATATAGTAATTATGGCAACTAGTGTATGAGAGTATAATTGTTGATTTGAATTTTCTTATACTCCTCAACTGGAGTCTCCAAGACATAATCTAAAAAAAAAACTGAATCGATTTTAGAGAAAGCTATGTGCCAAATTTAGTGTTCCGAATTGTTGCTGCTTTTATAAAATCTGTAAGACAAAAAACACACAAACACACCCTTACTCTCTCTGTTTATAAAGATTTTGTGTAATTCAATGAAAAAATAGAGATAATTTTAATAGGTATCATTGTGTTTCAGTGACATGTCTTATATTCTTCAGCTCAACTGCATTTTTAGAAAAGTTATTGATGAAAAGAAAGGTTATGACTTCAGGATCGGATCTAGATGGCAAGCAAAGATTGGTGCCAGTAATCGCAAGGTTCTGTACGTATACCAGGGGCGTATATGAGGGAGGGGCCCAGGGAGCCCCCCCCCCCCCGAAGTGAAGACAAATTATACAAAATAAAATTTCCATACACACAAATTATTTTTGTCAATTATTCTATTTGCTTTGGTCCTATGAAAATGATAAGACTTCCAGAATCTGGTGTGATTTGATATTTGAGTTTGTCAAATTTCAAATTATTTACTACCGTACCAAACTATATTCTAAAACAAGGAATACCAGTCTTGGAAATATTGAAGTATTAATAAACCAATTGAGAAAGTATTCAGTTGATTAAGCTATTTATAGTGTACAAGAGTCCTTTCAGATCAAAATTGAGCCTCATCTCAACTAATTTGAATTGTAATTGTGGTAACTACTGAATAATAATGGAGATATTTTATATAATTGTTGATCTCACTTGACTTGTTTTACACTTGATAACCGGAGTATTCAAGACGTAGGCCTGACCTTTGAAAAAGTGGATAATTACGTTTTTTATGATTGAAATAATTCGTCAACAGTAACAAAGTTTGTTTAATTATTCAATACAAAAAACTGCACATTAAAGAAATGTTCAACTTGAATGTTTGGTCTCATTGGAATTGTGAAATCATTTCTATCCAGAACAAAAAGGATGAAATTGAGCTTAAAGTTCACATTGAAAAAATATCAGACATCAGTGAAAGTACAAAAAAAAAAATGGAAAATAAACTCACTAACTTGTTTTCAAACTGAATATGAAAGTGAAAATAAATATTAAGTGAACTTGATATAAAGTCAATTATTAAAATAAATATCATGATTATTAGTGATACTTTCAAAATCGTATGATAATTTTATTAATTTGGGATTCCTGAAAGTGCTATTAATTATTTATGAGTGCTCATATTTATAAGTGTTATGACATGTAGACATGTAAATTGTTATAACTGATTTTGTGACGATTGTTTTAACATTTGAAAATGTTTGTGGCAATAAAAATGATTGATTGATTTAATTACTGAAGACTCCTGCAATGGTGCATTGATGGAAACGAATAGCGCTTTGTGAAATTCAAAATTAATAAAATTATTTTCCAACTGTCAGTTTGTTAAATTGTCAGTTCTTTCTTATAATATGAGCAGTTGAATTTCATTCACTTTGAATTAGATTACAATGAGACACTCGAACATTCCAGATGACCATTTGGCATATGAGAGTAAGAAAGATGAAACGATGGAGGAAGAGGGAGAAAGAAGATGAACAACAAATGCATGTTATCAGCATAACTGGAAGCACTGTTGACACATTTATGCGTAGACTAGAATAATGTTTTCTTTTTTCTTGCGTTTCCTAACAATTAGAAGACAATTACATTGGTTAGAAGATATTAGATATTCTAATTACCTTGTCTAAAATATGTATTGATTCTACAAAAACAAATATTATGTATGTAAAATAATTCCTCTTTCTTGTTCGCAGATGCACCAAAATAAATTTAAACGAAAATACTGCATTCAGAACTCAAATCCGTTTCAATATTAGAGTGGAAGACATAGCATTCTCAACAAGAGAAATTGAAAATTATAGGCAGTCTGAACTATTCACATATCTTCAACATAAAGTTTTCAAATGCACTGATGAAGTAAGACTTCTGATTCCTATCATTTAAATTAAGGAATTAATGACTGTGGTTTGAAGTGAATTAAGTTTTGTTAATCTCAGATACAAAAAAGGCTACCCACGATGGCTTGTACCCAGGAAGTAGCTCAGAGGTATGCTGGATAGTATACACACTCACCTGTGATCTGTGCAGCCAGACCCGGTGTAAAGGTGAGAGTGGACTGTTAAGCATTGAACTTCAGAATTTGTTTCGGTGGGCTTGGCATACTGATACAACTCTGTTAGCTTAGTGGGGAAAGTAATTTCAATCTACATCACTACTCGTTTGCTCATTAGGCTCTTTGGACCAAACATGATCTTAAGGTTTGAAGAGTCACCTACAGTTGAAATCAGCTATGATACTGTACAATGTACATACATACCAGTCACTACTAGAACAGTCGATATTTTAATCATATTGAGAAGCCTTTTCATTTGTTCAACTTCCAATATTCCATTAAGTTATGTGGTTTATTCTAAGTCACTAAGTTCCTGTAAGTGAAGGAGCCTAAATTTATGTAAATCTAATAAAAATAAGCATTTACTCTCTAATTGTGACATTATGTTTTCCACAGAAGATAACTTTTCTTAGAGTGAAGAATGTTATTGATTTTCGGGTACCTGTTCGTGAAATTGAATGGTACGACGGTGTTGGCATTAAAGTTATTCCCAATATCGGAAATCAAGTGAGAATTTTTGAGGTGAAATATTTGGATCCGAAAGAGCTCTTTGTGCTAAAATACGGTGAGTGAACAATATTAATAAAAATATTTGTTATTACGGTCCCGTACCTAGAATTCGAAAAAGGCTTGAGATGCAGTTTTTCCA
Organism: Conomelus anceps; assembly: GCA_948455865.1. Classification (NCBI taxonomy): domain Eukaryota; kingdom Metazoa; phylum Arthropoda; class Insecta; order Hemiptera; family Delphacidae; genus Conomelus; species Conomelus anceps. The sequence continues at coordinate 42,631,506 of OX418226.1, forward strand.
GGAGTCAATTTATAAGTAACTTTATCTACGACCATGTCATAATGTATATATTACAGTTTCACAATTGATGCCAAAACAGCTGTCTTTTCAAAATGCTTTTTGAGGCCCGTTGCATAAAGAGCTCATTATAGTACAGGTTCTACATTATAACATGGGTTCTGAACCAATCAGAAGCATTTTTGATGGAATCAATATCGTAATTCAATATTGTGAAACTATCAGCTGATTTCATCAAACTGCTACACCAGCTACTTTAACCTAACAATCTACTATAACTTCTCATATATGAGATGAGCGGTTAGATATCTCTGACAGTCACAGGTAAAATGAAATTGTTTTAATTAAATGTATACTAGTGGTCGTAGATAAAATAGTGTATGCAACGATTTTATTTGGCCATTAAGGCACTCGTGAGATATTTATAACACTCGCATTCGCTCGTGTTATAACTTACATCTAACTCGTGCCTTAATAAGGGTCAAAATAAAATCGTTGCATAAACTACTATTATATTAAAAATGTTTGCGCAAACAATGCAATTCGAGTTTGTCCTCTGTATAGGCCCTTTTCAGTACTAGTTCAACGAAATGTAAAATAATTCGTTTCTCCTATTGAAAAGCATCTCGAAAAACATAAAATCTGCTCTGCATTTCAATATGAATACTGTAAATACCTTCTTATTAATGTAACCAAAAGAAGAGGTTAAATAGTAATTGCTCAGAAAATCTAAGACCAAATTTATGACCAAAAAACACAGCCTTGAGACTGTGTGCAGGGTTTTTGGACATAACGTTTTGGAAATTTTTTGTGTTTGAAAACGTATGGAAAACAGTTGATCAATAGCAAATTGATAATATAAAATCAATAATTAAGCAATGAAAATTAACAAATTAACATATCTCAGGAATAACTGATATTAATAATTGAATAAGATGATGAATGAACAATTCAGAAGGTAAACAATCATGGAAGTAAATCTATAATTAGAATCAAAACAAGGGATGCAGTTATTGGAGATCCAGTAAAAATAGCAAGCTTATTTAATGTCTATTATGCATCTGTGGCATAGAAAATACAGGAAAATGATAATGGTATGAATTTTAAATATTGTAATAACAGATCAAATAACAAAACTGACACTGTATTTCAATTAAATTATATGATTTTCACTCACTTTTACTGGAGATACTGGAGGGATGCATTTCACTTCTAAACCTTCGTCAGCCTTTCTAGAGCTTTTTGATTTTCTTCAGAGGCTAACGAAGCTTCTCTTTAGAAGTGAAATGCATTCCTCCAGTATCTCCAGTAAAAGTGAGTGAAAATCATATATTTTATTGAAATAAATTGTCAGTTTTGATATTATATTATTCATCAAGTATTTAGTCATGGAAAATATCACAAATATAATATTAAACTCAATCTAGGTACTTGAATGCAGTATCTGAATCTGAAATAATTAGACCACTTGAAAACAAGAATTCAGAAGGACATGATGGATTTTCCAATTGAGTAGAGAAAAAATGTGACAAATTTATATGTGAACCTCTGACCTTTATCATAAACAGATCTTTCGTAGAGCCTATTTGGTGTTTTTCCCAGTAACTCAAAAAAATTGAAGTAATTCATTCCACTGTTTACAAAGAAGGATAGGGAGCATATAGAGGACTATAGGCCAGTTTCTGTTGTGTCTACATTCTCAAAAATATTTGAAAAGGGGTTACAAATCACTTACCGGTGGTTCGGAATCCACCTAAAACTGTAGGTACAACTCATAAATCATCATCATCATCCAACTCATTACCCACGCACAGGTATCAGACCTATGTGGGCTTCATCCTCCAAGACTAAACTAGAATTTTATCATTCTTTGATAGATATTAATTGCTTAGTGATAATCAAGGAAGATTCATCAACCTCATATCATTCATATCTAATAAAATACTTGCTTGAATAAAAACATTTTAATAATTTCGAATATTTTATATTTAGAGGGTGAATTGGAGATTGATCCGGAAGATCCTTCTGAGAAAACCATGGGAAAAGAGTAAGTGGAAAAATAAATATTTAGTTATAATGTAGATGATATGGAAAAATGGAGAACAAGTTTTAATTCAACTGACATTCTAAATTTGTAAATTGTTTAGCTAGAGCGTAAAGTGTAGCACAGTAGCACTCTGCTAATAAGTTGGAAGTTAACCTATAATTTCCTACAAGTCGCAATCTTAATCTGATCAGCAAGTAGGTGAGACAAGCAGGTTCGGAACTCACCTAAAACTGAAGGTCCATCACTCATCAATCTGCATCATCCAATTCAACCCACACACAGTTCTCAGACTATGTGGGCTTCATCCTCCGAAAAAAAACAGAACAAAAACATCGGGATTGTAGCCTACAATACTACAACAGTCGACTCACGCTTGAGATGAAAAACTTCATCTCCATCGTATTTCCACGTTTGTAATGTTAATAGGTTATTAGCCTGATCAAGAATCAAGATGGCGTGTTGTTGAAAATTACGTGTTAACTTCCAACTTATTATTGAAAGCAGAGTATGTTTTGAAGAAGATATATAGATTTTTTTATTGCTGATGATGCCCACATGAGTTCGAGACTTGTGCGTGGGTAATGAGGTGAATGATAACTCACAGATTGCCAGATGGTGGAGCGGGATTCGAACCCACGACCGCTGAAACGACAACAAGCTGAAGTTGTGATGTCACAACCAACTGCGCCAAAAGTGACCCACCATTAATAGCAGGTTTTTTTATAATTAATCGATTATATTATCATATTATAAGCTATATTTCGAAAGCTAACCAAGTTAATGTATTGTAGTGTATACAGCCCCGTCCGCAGTCCATGTAGTCCAAATCCGCATTCTAAACTTAAGTACTGTAGTCATGTTCAAAAACGTTTTCTAAAAAGGTTGAAAATGTCTTCTAATTTTTGTGCATACAGATACGACGAAGCGATGTATAACAAAACCTATATAGTGGTGCCGATATTTGGTGGATACCAAGAGAAAAACCAGAATTTGAAAGACTCAGTTTATACGATACAACATGGCCGACAGGAAATGTTACTTGACAGCACTGCAACTCATAATTTGAGTCTGGGTCTCGATCCAGAAAAGGAGTTGGGGTCTGCCAACGATGTGGCAGAGTAAGTAGTAATTTCTTCTTATTTTCCTCCTCCTCCTCCTCCTCCTCCTTCACCTCCTCCTCCACCTCCACCTCCTCCTCCTCCTCCAAATACAAAATTAAACTTTGAATTTCAGCATTTTTGTAAAATGGGTTAGATGCAGGGAACTCATAGAGCAGCTGACACATGATACGACACTATGATGCTAATATAGATGATACATCGATATGTCACAAGCTAAAGCAAGCAACAGATTAGTTCTGTATCAATATTGCAGCTGCTAATTAAGCAGCGTTAAAAAGCACAGCTTATTAATTTGTGCACTTCTATTTTCAAACAGTTGAGCTGTTAGGCTAGCAACACTGCAATTTTACTTACCCTTCCCAATTTCGTAATTTTGTGGCCGCTACCAAAAGTTATCTATAGTCTGTTCAGCGAGCCTACAGAGTGAAGTAAACAAACTTTGCATGTGTGTGAGTGAGGAATTCAGAGAATTGTACTGGCATCGGTCGGTCGGCCTATTCACATTCATTGCCAACTCCTGTTCATTCAACAGCTGATGTCGCACTTCCAGTTTGTGAAATAAATAAATTATTATTGCATTATTTCAAGAACATATTAGATTTTCAATTCAGTTATCAAGTCAGTATTTTCATTTCAAATGGATAGGTAAAAATAATTCAATCGACAAATTTATGAACAATTCTAATAATAGTGATACCAGTGATTGCTGAATGTTTGGATACATTACCTAAGCATTGAAAATAAGAAAATAGCCATCTTATTCATATAATTCATTATTCTCGTGTATCTATTTCCATTTACAATAAATAATAAGTATTATCCAAGTAGATGTTTGAAAATGATTATTGAAAGTCGTTTTCAATGGGTAGGCCTGTTGCCTGTTCGATGCGTTTCTAAAACTAGGCTATGTGTGAATCGGGCTTCGTTGAGTCTCGGCTTGCACGCACGCACATGTTTGTTTACTCCACTCCGTAGTCTCGCTGAACAGACTATACCAGAAAAATTTCAAACTAGATTTCCGGGTAAAATGCAAGTATTGAATAAAACTACTTACTCACTGTTATTCTCTTGCTTGACAGTTTTTTCCAAAATGAGTTTAACAATTATTGTAAACTTTTTAAAGGTGTTTCAAGATTGAAGGATCCAACTATGATAGGTCTACTGCGGCCTCACTTCAAGCCGATAATGTAAACGAGATTTTGTCTGATAAAAAATCTAAATATATTGAGACTCTGTCAAGCAAGCTGTGGCGATGCAAAGTGACGCAAACTAAGTCAATGGTGAGTCAAAACTTGATGGTTTATTGAAAATTTACAAGAGAACTAGTTGCAGACCTCTATTCAGAAAACTAGGAATTTTAACAGTTACATACATATTGGGAATACTGACAACAGTCCATGAAAATAAAAGCGCTCATGAATATAATTCTTCCTCTCATGGCATACAACAGTATAAATATCCGGTTCAGAGGTTGCAGATTTATGAGAGAAGTCCGCAATATGCAGTAATATAATTACACAACAAACTACGATAGTCGATTAAGAATTAAGAAATTGGAAGATTAAAAATTGGTTCAATAAACAGATGTTAGATGAATACTTATCACTTATTCAATTCAATTTATTCACATAACACACAATACAATTCAACAAAATATGAATATAAAATAACATAACATTATATAAGGAAGTAGGGCGAGTCTGGTGTAAAATGTAAAGCCTTTCCAACTATGGTAACACCATGTACTAGGAAAGGTTTTTGGGAGGGGTAATGGGAAGAGGGAATAGGAAGGAAAAGGAATATTCTGGTCATCTAGTATCATATATCAGCAAGCAGGCACACAATCAGAAAAGCATGTTTAAATTTGACAGCTGGCAAAACATTTTTGTCCATGTTGCAAACGCTATTTTTCGCCACACCACAAAAAAAACAACAATGTTGAGTTGGAAATTTTGAAAGCAAATTTTAAGTCTATGGTACTAGCAAGAATACAAGGAATGGCTAAACATCACCTTTTTATCCTATACCTACAGAGCTCTGGGTGGACATTTTGTCAACTACTACAACTGTTCACCAAAAGGTTAGTTGGTTAGGTTTTTTGTTGTTATTCCTGTTCCTGATTCGAAACCTGCATAAAACAACCTAAAACTCAACCAACTAACCTTTCTATATCAACAGTAACCTTTACCAACAGTTGACAAAATTCCTAACAGAAAACCTAACCAACTAACCTTTTGGTGAGAGGTTACCAACAGTTGTAGTAGTTCACAAAATTCCCACCCAGAGCTCTGTAGGTGATGTGTAGCCTCTCATAGAATACAATGTTGTTGAGGTTATGAAAATATCATCATATTCTATTGTTTGATATCAAAACTACAAAATAATACATATTAAGTTATAAAAAGTTAAAATCATTTATTGACATTTTAAATACTAAGTACATATTAAATTATAAAAAATAAACATTTATTGACAGTTTTTTGACATCTTTTTGTTTTACATTAAAGTTGGAAGGATTCATATTTTACAAATAATCATGACTGCTGTATCCAGATACGATCAGCTATCATTCAAGGTCATTTTCTTTTCCACCCTAGGGCGGTTAATGTTTACAGACCTCGTCAGAAACTGAACACTTTCGGCTTCCATATGACACACGAAAAACAGCTCATTACATCCTAGTGTAGCAAAAACATTTTTTAAATCTTTGATTATTTGAATAAGTTAATTCTACCAATTAGACACAACAGGTAACATTTACCGGTTATCGGTAGGCTCCTATGAATTCAACCAGTCTCAACCTATCAATAATAAACAGCTACTTGCTCTTAACTGTTGACAAAAGTTTAAAGCTGGAAAGTAAGGGATTGAAGGAGGAGAGAAAATAAAGAATGAGAGAAAAATGATGAGGAATACAGACAAGGAGGAGGAAAAAGAAGAAAGAGGAGAAAACCAAGAAAAAAGGTGAAGAAGGGGGAGGTGATAGATAAGAAGGTGAAGAAGGAGGAGGAGGAGGAGGAGAAAAGGAAGATAAAGAAATGTATTCATTTATTAACTAACTCATTCATTCATGCATTTATTTATTTAGCTACAAATTCACTTATTTATGCATTTACTCTTTGATTTTTTTTCCACATTCTTCAAATCAAATCAAATCAAATCAAATTGTTTATTCACATATAAAACATGTATACAAAAATAAATTTGCAACATATATAAAGTGTCGTCATATAATATAATATCTATAATATCTATGTTATAAATACTTGTTTTCATGTAATTTTACTAAAAACATACATGGTTTTCATAAAATCCAAAATCAAAGACCACTCATGCCACCCGTTCCAGATATTCTTTAACAGAATAAAAAGCGTTTTCTTTCAGGAATTTCTTCAATCTCCATTTGAACTGCTCTGATGTGTGACTACACTTAATATTTTCTGGTAGTTTATTATATAATTTTACTCCCATATAATGTGCCCCTTTCTCATATTTTGTTGTTCTGTGAATTGGATAGAACAACAAATTATTTGCTCTTGTGATCCTTTGAGACTCTCTAAACTTTGATAATGAACTAAGATTATTTTGTGTCATTGTCAGTACAGCATAAATATAGATTGAGGGTACCGTGAGTATTCCATTCTGTAAAAATAATTCTTTACATGGGTGTGACCATTTTAAGCCAAACATACGTCTGATCATATTTTTTTGTGATTTGAAAATTCTCTCAACCGATGATGAGGATCCCCAAAATGCTATACCATAGCGAACCAAGCCCTCAAAATAACCTCTATAGACATCAAGCAAGACTTCTATGCTACAGGTATCCCTCAATACAGCAATTGCATAGGCCGCTGAGCTCAACTTCTTTAACAATTGATGAGTGTGACTGGACCATGATAATGTCTCATCAATTGTTATTCCCAAAAATTTGGTTTCTGAATATATTGGAAGATTGCAGCCAAAGGACAAAGGAATGGTATCATCCGTCACTCTATCAGAGCGAGCGGAGGCCCGAAAATTCACTGCAATGGTCTTTTTTGGATTGAGCAGGAGACCATTTGCTTCAAACCACATGCAGCAGTCTCTCATTGCTAATTTCAAATTTGTGAGCATGGATTGATTAGTTTCTCCCTCCACTAAAATGGACACGTCATCTGCATACATGATTATCTCGGATTTAGTGTTTTTACAATTTAAGTCGTTAATATACAATAAAAACAAAACTGGTGACAAAATACAACCTTGAGGCACACCTATTTCAGTTCCAAGCCATGATGAAGGAGATACCAAACCACAAGTTGAGGATATACTGACACTTTGTTTTCTGTTAACAAGGAACGATTCAATCCACCTCAATGCCACCCCACGAATCCCATAACGACCAAGCTTTTCCAACAGAAGGGCATGATTAACACAGTCGAAGGCCCTGGACAGGTCGCAGAAGACTCCCATCGTCCTCCGCGACCCATCCAAAGCCTCCAATACTGAATTCGTGAAATCCCTAACAGCCGAATCAGTAGATCGTCCTTGCCGAAATCCATGCTGTGCGCCATCAAATACATTCCACTTTTCCAAAAAAGCTAAAAGTCGATTAAGGTATATTTTTTCAAAAATTTTCGACAATACTGAGACCAATGAGATTGGACGATAATTCTTGAATTGGAATCGGTCTCCTCCCTTGTAAAGTGGCTTCACTATAGTGTACTTCAGCTTCTCCGGAAAGCAACCCGACAAAAAAGAGACATTTATCAAGAAAGCCAAAGGATATGAAATCTCACGACTACAGAATTTGAGAAGGACAGAAGACAGCTCATCCCACCCACAAGATTTCTTGCTTTTGAGGGACATAATTGTTTGTTCAACCTCACTCACATTTGTAGGTGTTAGGAATAATGAGGCCGCCACAGATGCCTTAGAATGAGAAAGCCTATCCAATGCTACTTGGGGGGAAGCTGGAGGTGCAGTTGCAGATGGTTCACTCAAGAAGAACTTATTAAATGAATTCTGAATTTCTTTCACATTTTTAGTTTTCTCTCCATTTATCAGCATTTCATCAATCACATGTTCTACCTTATTCCTCCCACTCTCCTTTCTTACAATGTCCCATGTAACTTTAACTTTATTTTCAGCTTTGGCCACTCTTTGATTATTGCAGTTATGTTTTGAGACTTTAATTAACTTTTTCAGAGTTTTCTTGTATGTATTACAGTATTGAATGAATGCAAGATCCCTGGAATTCTTTACAAGCCTGCTTAACTCTCGCTTATTTTTCAGTGAAACTTTTATGCCCTTTGTTAACCACGGTTTATTATCTTTAGACTTTAAAATTACTGTTTGCTTCGGAAAATGCGTCTCAAAGGATCTTTTTACAAACTGAAGGAATTTGTTGTAATATGTGTCTACTGTTTGCATAGAATCTGAGTTGAAAAGCCTGTCCCAGTCAACAGATGCCAAATCAGATCTAAATCCCTCCATGTTACTCCTAGTGAATATACGTTTTCTCACCGTGTTTGATTTGTTTTTAGTTGCTGATATGACTAGAGGAAGTGAAGTTACTTGAGCTGTGTGATCGGATAGACCTAAATGTATGTTCTCAGTCTGGTTCTGGTTAGTTGAGTAGTTTGTGGCAATGTAATCTATTTGTGTCTTTGAATGTTGAGTGAAATGTGTGGGTGAATCAATCAGTGATCGGCAACCATAAGAATTAAGAACACATAACAAATCTCTTGCAAAACTCGAACCTTCCATTCCATCAATGTTGAAATCGCCACAAATAACAAGGTGTTTTCTTGAGAGTTCCTGACTGATCATTGACAGGAGTGACTCCAAATTATTCAAAAATTCAGTCTTGCTTGAATCAGGCGTTCTATATAGACAAATTACCAGCACTGGCCGAGCGCCCCTTCCATTTTCCATCTCAATTGCCGAGCATTCAAATATTCTTTCAACTGAACGTCCACATATATCACTGCGTTCCACAGAAGATATTCCCTTTCGAACAGCAATACAGGTCCCTCCATTAGGTGAATCCCTAGTATAGTGTGATCTCAGTTGATAATCCATTAGACTGCTAATTATGTTAATATTATCCTTGGTTAGCCAGTGCTCCACCAGACATAACACATCGATCTTGAAGGGCAGTGTCTCTAAATGTGCTTGCAACTCTGTTATTTTGTACTTCACGCTGCGTATGTTACAATGCATAATATATGAATGAACGTTTTCATCATTATCACCTCCAACCTTATCTACTGCTTGAACATAACTTCTAAAAAATCGTTTTCAACTGCATCGGATTCCACACTCTGTTCCACATTCCTGATTGACTCGGACTGGATTGGGCTGGTCGGTATTTCATTATTCTGTATCACACATTGTTCCACCTCCTGCTCTCCATGGCTTAATTCTAAAGTAGAGTAGTCCTCCATTCCGTTGATCTCACAAACCTCTCTCTTAGTTCCTCCAGGTGTGATATGCCCTTTAAGTTCCTCAACAAGAAATTTTTTCCCAGCAATGTTCAGATGCAGACCATGTCTTGTATGCAATGCTCTATTAATTGTCCACAAGCCAATAACTTTGATTGTCTGCTGTCGAAAATACATGGGCAAGCAGCGGATAAGTCTATTAATTCTAGATATTGAAACATTTTCACATGAACCCTCAGGCAAGTCATATCTGTAAGGCAAACATGTTATAATAATGTTAGCATGTGAATAAGCTCTTACAATCTTCATCAGTTTGTCACTATATACTTCCAGGCTGGCATCAGTGAAGTTTTCATGTGCGGAGTTAGTGCCACCAATTATTACTAAGAAATCACCTGGCCTGACCCTGCTTTGTTCAGACTCTGATAACATTTTCTCAGCTAAATATTCAAAAGGAGCTCCGGGTGCCACATACGAAGAGCAGTGGAAACCAGAAGGTAATGATTGAGATAAGAGACCTCCTATTTGTCTACCATGGCTATCAGACCACAGGCTAATTCTAATATTTGATTCATCATTCATATTTCTTGATGAAGTAGCAGTTTTAGCGCCTTGTCTGTGATAATTTTGAGATTTTGACTTATGGTTCTCACCATTCAATCTGTTTAGTAATTTTTTCAAATGTTTCATCTGATTAGCAAACTCATTAATTGTCTGACGCTGCCTCTCAAAATCTGATTGAAGAGAGTGGACTTCCGTTATTAGCCTCTCATTCCGAATGCTGAGGTCCCCAATTTCATGGCACTGAATCTTAGTTTTCTCTGTTATAGCACTGCCAAACTCTTCATTTGTTACCGCAAAACCGTTGACCTGAACCTCACTATCAACCATCTCCCTATCAGTCAGTTCCAATATTTTCAAGTCATTAGCAATGGACCTATTCATAGCGGCATCCCACTGATCTCGTAAAGCAGCTATCTCCCTCCGCAAGCTCTCATTCTCCGATACCAACTCCTGAAAACTTGAGTTCAAACAACGTTCGCATGATTGATACTGATCATCCACCAGAATGAGACTTTCTTCATTCTCAACCTCCATAGCAGAGGTGTTTATTGGAGGAGAAGACACATCAGACGTAATAAAATCTGTTGCATCAGCAGACCGGTTTCCTTTGGGGGATGCGCTAGACGCTGAGTGCGAATGTAGATTTTTCACATCAATTGCTACTTCGATTGAGCTATCAGTCACTAAAGCTGCCCTACAAGATTTTTCCAAGCAACGCCATAATATATCTCCAGAGGATTTTACAAAAAATTTTCTATAAGAGTAGCCTCTAAAATAAAGTTTCAGGTTTCCTTTTTTAGTATACCCAAGCTCAAAGTCCTTCATAGTTTACAATAACCAGTAATAAGAATAATCAAATCGATACAGGCTACAATAAATTTACAGTTAGTTGGACGAAGATCTAAAAGCATATGTCATCTATAACAGAGCAATAACTGTGATAAGAGTTCAGAAACGCTGTCAATGTTGATAAGCAAACCAACGGCTACAATCAGTTGGAAGTTGAAACTGTTCAAATCAGACCGTAGATAACAGGACAACCCGTTATATCTCACAGCGAAATACCTCAAAGCGTTGTAGAAAGAACTCCCAGGAATAAGAAAGCACAGCAGCCGTTCTTCAATCCGTATCACGTATCCAGCATACAGACCAGCGTTGTGATGTCAAGTGTTGCAACGAAATGATACCAACAGTCTGACACAGAGCGCTCCTCACTAGAGCACACGTTTATGTCGAAATGTCAATTATCCTCATAGCAAATGGGACTATTTCGATCTGTCAGGTTCACTGCAAGAAGCTCAAAGTTCAATTAAAGCAACTGTACTCATCTGGACCGGCTTTTTTGGCTATCTTTTTGTAGGTTAGAAAATAATCTTTTTGGTGTAAATTAAAAGTTTGTGTTTTTGACTCAAAGCTATTTATACACATGAATGAGCACTCCACAGACTATAAGAGAAACACTCTCACCTGTGAGAAAACTTTCAGGTAAACCAATATACTCACAAAACTACCTGACGACTTTTCAAACGAGCTTGTAGCAGCTCCCAGTGCTACCCCTTCTTCTTAGCTATTTGGACAATTTAGCCCACAGTTTAAGGTGAGTTCCGAACTCTCCTTTCCCTTCTGCTTGGATTGTATTATCATTTTGTTTGTAGATTGTAGTTTGAATATCTGTTTTTTACATTGGAAAATACAACGATTAGATGTCTACGTATGGGGGAGAGTTCGGTGAAGTGAAATGGAATTAATAATGGTATAAAATTATAATAATTTTAAAAGTGTTGAATTCATAATAGTTATAATTTTCTACTATAGTAAATTTAATTAATTATGATAATTTTAAAAGTGTTGAATTCATTAATAGTTATAATAATTTTCTACTATAGTCAATCTAATTAATAATAATAATTTCCACAAAAATAAATATACAAATTTTTCATTTTATTTTACAGACCTATGATTTCCAAAGAGGAATAAATGTAGCCAAAATTAAGAAAGGAACACCTCATCCCATTAAATATATTAATTACCCCAATAGCATTGAAATGCAGTTTACGATGAGAGGTGAAAAAAATTACTTTATAGAATTTGATGAAGTCTATTACACCAATCCTTCAGGAGAAAAGTTCGTCAAGTATTGTAAGTGATAATAATTTTAAATAATTATTATTTGTATACTTTGTATATTTTTTAAGCACATATTCTTTCAAATCTTTATGTAAAATAGTTAATATTACAAGAAAGTTCGAAGTTACTGACAATTGAACAAACTGACAAATTTACTTAAACAGAATTTATTAATTTCGAATTCCTTTAGGTGCTATTAGTTTATACTGAAGACTTCCGCAATGGCGGAGATTGACAACAGTATATAATAGCTGATGGAAATCGATGAATGCTACTGTACAAAAATATCAGTCACCACCGGGAATCGAACCACGGACCTCCCAATTGCCGGTCGGGCGCCTTAACCACTAGACCATGGAGACCTTTCTACACAGCAGCACTCAATTTTACTTGGCCATATCGGCTCGTATCTCACAAGAAAGTTGAGATTCCCGTATCTCACAAGAAAGGTTCGATTCCCGGTGGTGACTGATATTTTTGTACAGTAGCATTCATCGATTTCCATCAGCTGTTGAATACTGTTGTCAATATCCGCCATTGCGGAAGTCTTCAGTATAAACTAATAGCACCTAAAGGAATTCGAAATTAAAAAATTCTGTTTAAGTTAATATTAGTTAATTAGAGCAATTATAATGTATATCCAAGTACACCTCTATGCTGTTAATGTTGATATAAATATAACTTAAGTTCGAGTTATTTTGAGAGATGTTATAAAATAATAAAAAGATAGCCTACCAAGAACTTGATTGAATGGAAAAATAACAAAGAAACTTTCGCGGGAAATACATGATTGGGTCTCAAAAAATATTTACTTTAAGATCCCGAATACTGTTGTCAATGGCTAAATGAAAAATGAATAATTAGGAAGACTTATTTTAGGGCAAAGATGGAACACACTTTCACTGTTTGTAAAGATGTTTATAGTCATTTTATGCTCAAATAGTTCTTGCGGGATCGCAATTGGAATATTTAATCTTCATCATTTATGTTCATTTCATACTTCAAAGCCTCCTTCATCATCTTCTTACCTTCATATCAATTGAGATCTTATCTTCATATTATTTAAGATTCACATCATAATTTTATGCTGATGTCATACTTTTTCTTCATATATCTACAAGTTGGATTCTTACTTTTATAACATTTTTCTCCTTGAAATGTATTTATTCGGTGGCGTTACAGACGGAGAAAGTTGAGGATTCTAATTAAGTTTGTTTGTTAATATATATTTTTTCAAGAACTCACTGCTGGCTCCGAGGTTTGCCTTGCCAGCAGGGTCTTTTAATTAAAATATTTATTTTCTTTTTATTGCTATAGTATTGTCATTTCATGGCTACAGAGTTAATGTACGTGATTATTTTGTTGTAATAATTATATGACTGTAACCTTTTTTTTATTTCCACAAAATTCAATACAATTCAAATATATACAAAGTAAATTTCATAACTATTCAAGCAATATACATTCATTAAATATAGAAAAACTATAAAGATTAAGGTTATTAAATATTATAATAATATGAAATTACAATGACAGTTATTTAAATTATTTAATAACAAAAAGAAATATATTTTTTACTGATATAGCATGACCAGCATAAGCATAGCTTGTGTGCTAGTCGCGAGTTCATCCAGGATTGATTGAAAAAACTAAACTTAATAATATTATATTATATTTAGATTATAACAGAGAAAAAATATACAGAAACCAAAAAATAAAGAGAGAATTATGGCGGTCGAAAAATGGCCACAAGAGTTACTGTAGTTTTCATATAACTTGGCAGCAGTATGCTGGGTTCAGGTGTAGCATGTCCCATCTGCTACACGCTGCCAAGTTATTTGAAAACTACAGTATATTGATAGGCTGACATATACCTTTTGACGAACCCAGTTATGTATTTGTAGGGATAGAGTATTTGCAATTTTGCTGTTAATAAATGTGACTGGAATCTTATTTATAAGAAAGTTACTATAATAAAAAAGTTGGTGTCTGCTTACCGTTAATTTTATTCTGTCTCTATTGTATAAGTTACCTGTTTGACGCATCTTGTATGGTGTTGTATGGATGGTGAAAGATTGTCTAACTATATGTATAAAGATCATTAACTATATGTAATTTATCCTTTGTGATTGCACTGTGTTGTTTATGAAAGAAGAATCAATGAATAAATAAAATAAATAAGATGGAAATTATGAATTAATCATCTTGATAGAGAATCAATTGAAAATTATAGGTATTGGTTGATTCCAACTGTTTTTTTTTTAACTTTTTCCAAGCTATATTTGTTCATGAGTTAAAGATAACTTTTCCATCAGTTAAAACAGTTAGTTATCTTAATAGACTTCAAAAATGAGGATTTTTTTTAATTGATACAGCATTGTTGGTATATAAATTGGTGAATTTTGTCATTTTTTATTAGTTTAAAATGACTTATGTCAAGACTACTGATGTGGAAATCAAAAACAATCTGACCGGATTAAACCGAAACGTTTCTATCTACGTTCTTAAGCAAATTTAAATTACCTTAAACTTTAATTATCACTGCCTTTGGTATTTTATTATTTATTGTTATTTTAGCTGGACAAATTGTAGAGAAAGGAAAAGAAAAGGAGTTGGAGGGCAAAAATTGGCTAAGTGGCTCAATGCCTGTATCAGGACCCGAAGAGGAGATTTTCAGCAAGTATGCTAAATTTAAATAATTACAATTACAATCGAAATAATTACAATTAGGCTAAAATTGAAATAATCACAATAATTTATTATAAACAAACCTTGAATTACCTTCCAACTGAAAAAAAAACTTTTTTCAAGCTGTATTTATTTATTCAATAGAATCTCTTTGGAGGCAACAGGTTAACACCCACAACTGCCTCCTTAACACAGTTTGAAAGAAAACAACACACATGTAATTTCTAAAGATATTATGAAGATAGAAATAGAAAAAATAAATTACAAAGAAAAGCACTATTAGAAATAATAACCTACTTTAGAAAAAATAAAAGTAAAACTAGAATGCAATTCAATACGTAACAAAGATGATATCATATGATACCAGCTGTGGATGGTTGCTACGTGAGCAATGCGTGAGTGTAGAGATTACTACTACTCGTTTTACAAACGTTATTGTAGCGGGAGATTTCAATACAGACTTTGCAACACAGAATAAAATGACAGAAGATTTAAAGGATATTATATGCATGAATAACTTGGAAATAAAAGTTCATGAATATACCAGAGTCACAAGAACATCACAAACAATAATTGATAACATCCTTACTAATATAGATTACTCTAAAACAAGATTAGGCGGCTCGGAACTATCTGATCATGACTATCAAATCTTAGAGGTGGGGTTGCAAGGTCATAAATCAATTAAAAAGAGTAGAGTAATGAAAGAAATTCAACAATGTGAACAGGGGAATATCGATTGTTTGAAGCAGAATCTGCTACAAGAAAACTGGAGTAGGGTTTACAATAGCAATAGTTTAAATGACAAATATGATAGTTTCATTAATATTTTAAGGTTTCATATTACTACGAGTTGTCCAGTTAAAAAAGTCCCTGTAAAGAACAAATTAGACAAGATTGAAGAGTGGATAACTGATGATATCCTTGCAGAAAGAAATAGGGTTAAAGATGCATATGATGAATTCAAACTATCTAGAAATATGTTAAGTGAAGATAATTACAAAGCTCTAAAGAAAAATTATACAAGAGAAGTGAAAAGAGCGAAATGTAAGAAAACAGCTGAAATTTTGAATAATAGTGTGTACTTTAACACAGCAGTGTGGGATGTAATAAACAAAAATAGGCAAGTAGCTCATGTAGATGCTTATACTAGTGTCCCCAGAATAATTAACGAAAATAAAAAATATATTGATGATAGTGTAGACATTTGTAATTTCTTTAACAGATATTATCAACTGGTTGCTAAGGATCTTCAAAAATCTCTTAATACAGGTATTAGTGATGCAAACATGAGGAATACTGAGGGGATTCAGAACGAATTAAAATTCCACCCAGTATGCCAAGACGAGTTGTCAAATATCATTGATAGTTTAAATAATAAAAAAACTGTAGGAATGGATGGGGTATCCAGTAAAATTCTGAAAGAATGTAAAGATCAATTGTTAGACCCTTTGACTCATCTGATCAATCATTCATTAGAACAAGGTGTTTTTCCAGATAATTTAAAAGAGGGGAAGATCTTGCCAATCTTCAAAAGTGGCGATAGAGAAAAGGTAGAAAACTATAGGCCCATTAGTATTTTAAATGTAATAAGTAAAATTTTTGAAAGAGTAGTTCTAAATAGGTTACTTCTGCACCTTCAAGAAGCTAACTTTATCTGTGATGAACAGCATGGCTTCCAGAAAGGGAGATCAACAAAAACAGCCATAGTTTCTCTAGTTGAAAAACTAATAGATATAATAGATTCAGGTGATAAAGCTACTGCAATCTTCTTAGATCTGTCAAAGGCATTTGATTGTGTTAATCATAGTACTTTATTGGAAATACTGCAAAATGTAGGTGTAAATGGGGTTGAACTGAAATGGTTTGAATCATATCTTATTGGGAGAAAACAATGTGTAGAACTAACTACAGTAGTTGGTAATAGTATAGTAAAGAATAAATCTAATAAATTAGAGGTGCAAGCTGGAGTGCCTCAGGGGTCAATACTAGGTCCATTGCTTTTTTTGTTATATGTCAACCATTTACCTAAAGAATTAATTAGTGGTAGAGCCCTCTTATTTGCTGATGATACATCACTCATTTTCAGCAATTCCATTCTAGATAATTTAGAAATAAGTGCCCATATAGGTGTGCAGTCCATTGTCCAATTTTTAAACCAGTTGAAATTAACTATAAATAGTAAAAAATGCCAATACCTTCAATTCAAAAACAAACATAATTTAAATGAAGATAGGGCTATAAACGTGTTTGTAAACGATAATCAATTAGACCAGGAAGAAAAAATTGCATTTCTAGGAGTTACGTTGGATAGACGATTGACCTGGACTCCATACATTGAGAAAATATGTAGTAAAATTTCATCTGGGGTATTTGTCCTGCGACAGCTCGCTAGATTGAATGACAAAAAGTTACTTTTTACAGCTTACCATGGGCTCTTACTGTCACATATTAGGTATGCTATCTTAGTATGGGGTAATTCATCAAAACAAAATCTTGATAGGGTGTTTAAGATCCAAAAGAAAGCGGTTAGGTGTATAGAAAGAGTAAATAGATTAGATTCATGTAGGCCGTTGTTCAAGAGACTTGGTCTCCTAACTGTACCCTGCTTATATGTGTATGAAGCTACTTTATATGTAAAAACGAATGATATTAACCAAAATCTTGATGTACATGATTATAATACAAGAAGCCGAGGAGATTATCACTTGGTGAGTCACAATAGTAGCCTATTCAAACAAAAACCTAGTTATATTGGTAGGAAATTCTACAACAAGCTACCGCAGTTTTTGAAGAGTCTTGAAAATATAGAAATATTTAAAAATCAATTGAAGAAATATTTAGTTGATAAAGCTTTTTATAGTGTACAAGAGTTCCTTTCACATCAAAATTAAGCCTCACCTCAACTAATTGAAGTAATTATGGTATCTAGTGTATAATATTGTTGATCTGACTTGTCTTATACTCCTTAACTGGAGTCTCCAAGACGTAATCTACAAAAAAAAAAAAAAAAAAAAAAAAAAAAAAAAGTAACAAACTCACCTTTTGAGTATGAATGGATTCTATGGAGCAGTTATAGTTACAGTTAATGTTCTAATTTGTGAATAATAAAAGATTTAACAATGGCGACAAGAATAACGGATGAAGTGGACAAATTGAGAGATCATTCAAAGAAAATGAAAAAGTTGAAAGTTCTTTGAAAAACAGTAAGGTCTCAGATTGAAAATGTGAAAAAGCAAGCAGAAGTACCATCTACCTATGACGAGGTAAAAATATGATTGGAAATATTGAATGAACCAAGGTATGTAATTATTCAAAATAAAATTGATTTTTACACAAACGAAGAAGATGAATTGACAAATGAATTGAAGTAGGCCCTATAGAGAAGAAGTGGATAATCAATTAATTGTAATTCAAGCTATGTTATCGGAAACAATGAAAAATCTTGGTGACTCAGAAACGAAAGAGAAATCAGTTACAAAGCAAGCCATATAAAATTTAAATGTTATGCCTTTTGATGAATGAGAGAGTTTCAATAATTTTGCAAAAAGACTTGATATTTATATGAACTTAAATATATTATTGAACCAAAAATTGAAAACTCTCACATTGTTACATGCATTAACATGACTTCTTCATCAGAAACTTGTCGACCTTTTAACTCCTGAGGACCCAACAAACATGAAATATGAAGAATTAGTGGGAATCTTAGATAATTATTTGGATCCTAAATCAAGTATTCTAACATTGCAGCATAGCCTTATGTCTCGGAAACAAGAAGATGGTGAATCTATTACTGAGTTTTCTACTGAATTAAAGAGGCTATCAACAAATTGCCAATTTAGTTGTGATACATGTGGTAAATCTGGTTGTGAATCATCATTGAGACTTCAATTTGTTCAAGGATTGAGGGATAAAGAAATTGAGGAAAAATTATTACAAGACTGAGAAATCAAAAGTCTGAATGAAATTGTAAATATCGCAACTACAATGGAACTTTCAAAGCATGAAAGTAGTAATATGATATGTAATAAGATATTAACCAAGTGAAAACAGACAAAGAAAATAAATAACCAATTTCCAAAATAAAAGAGTATAGATCAAATCCTTCTTCTGAACATGTACAACTTACTAATCACAACTCATTAAAAGGAAAATGTTATTGTTGTGGAGACACTTACCATCGAGCAAAGACATGTCCAATGATAGAGAAAATTTGTAACACTTGTAAAAAGGTTAGATATATTTCAAAAGTATGTCAAAGCCAATTCAGAAACGAAAAGCAAAATGTATTTTACAATGAAGAATATCATAACAGTGTAGAAGAAAATACCCAAAATATCCATGAAATTGATACAATCTCTGGGATAGAAAAAATAACAAGTTTCATGTTAATATAGAAGTTGAAGGAAGATCATTTGAATTTCAACTGGACACAGGTCCATCACTTACATCAATTTCTTTTGAAGATTTTAAAGTCTGGTTCAATACAAAAAATCTCTTCACGACAAATATAGAGCTTAAAACATACACAGGAGAAATAATTAAACCCAAAGGTGTTATATAATTATGTACAATGTGATTATAAAGGGCAAAACTTCATGGGAAAAATATACATCATAGGTCAAAAGGTTGACAGAATACTCGGGTGAGAGTGGATATGAAAAATTAAATTGGATAAGGACATTGAGTATCTAGCCAAGACTTGTAAGCAATGTTGTCTGAAACAAAACAAACCACCTCAAGCTTCACTACACCCTTGGCAAAAGCCAGATGGATCTTGGTAAAGGCTACACATCAACTTTGCTGGTCCTTATTTTGGAAACAATTTTTATTCCATTGTAGTGGATGCATATTCCAAATGGGTTGAAGTATTTCAAACCAAAACTACTACTTCTGATTGGTGTATAAAGGAACTGAGAGAACTGATTTCTACATTCGGAATACCATACTTGATAATATCTGATAATGGAAGACAATTTACTGGACACAATTTTAAAATGTTTTTGAAAAGCTATGATATAATACACAGAACCAGTGCACTATTCCACCCATCTTCCAATAGTCAAGCAGAGAGAATGTAAGACAGTTAAAAAAGGATTAACAGCAATGCAAGAAGAGAAAGGAGATATACCTACAAAACTCCAACTATTTCTAATGCAGATAAGGAATTCAATAAACTCTACTGGCTTAAATTCATACAATCTTATGTTCAACTGCAAAATCAGAACAAAGTTGGATTTAATGACAACTGATATAACTACAAAACCAGGATGTTCAAATAATGCTATTTCTAAAAAGGCAATTTCAGGTTGGGGACAGAGTGCAGGCATCCAATTTCAGAGAGAGTGGAAGGAAGTGGAGTTTTGGATCTTATCTATATAATCAAAATGGCCGATAATGGTATATAGAGACATCATGTCGACCACATCCTAGATTCACAATTTGTTGGGGAGGATTGATACGTATGATATCGTATGATACCAGCTGTGGATGGTTGCCAAGTGAGAAATGCAAGTAACAAACTTACCTTTTGAGTATAAATGGATTCTATGAAGCAGTTACATTCACAGCTAATGTTCTAATTTGTGAATAATAAAAGATTTAACAAATATAAAAATAAATAATTCAAATCTTGGAAATGATGAAGTTTATGATGATGATGATGATGATGATGATGAAGATTACGATTATGAATAGTCCAAAACAGAAAAAATAATTTGAGATACAGCCAATACTAAGTGAGCAGAGAATTAATTTTTTCCCTGAACTTCCACCAAGCATCACCAAAAATGTCAACATCTCTATCCATGTCATTATAAAGATGAGGTATCCTGTTCATGTGTGAAAAGTACCCACCCACTGAATGAGACCTCTGAATGTAAAATAGTTGATGTAATCTGCATCTTAGGGCAGGGACAGCAATGGAAAGCCTGGAAATCAAATGTGGGGTATCAATTTCATTGTTGACTATATTATAGAGCAGTAAAACATTTCTTCTACTTTTCAACGTGCTAACCCCCATAATTCGCCTTACCAGTAGGATAGTCAAACAAACAAGGCTGCATGTTTTTTTTTTTAAATGCAAACCTCAAACACTTGTTCTGTATTCTCTCCAGCCTGATAATGGTTATAAATGTTGTTGTTGTTGTTTACCATAGCAACCAAATAATATTTTTCGACTCAAAAGTTTCTATAAAAATCTAATATTATTAACTATTTTTAACTGTTTTTAGTGTTTCGTTTCAAATGAACTTTTAAATTAATAGTGGTCAAGTGAGAAAATTCATTTTATTATTTTTTGAAGGTTTTCAGCATATTTTAAATTTTTATTCTGTGTTAACCTCAATGTTTTGGACAATGTAACATATCAAAATTTGTGAAGGGAGCAGTTTTGGACCTGAGTCTGTTGCACCTTCACACTCGTTGTAAATTTGTCACAATAAATAAATAAATAAATATTATGAGGGTTCCAGGCAGGAGCAGTGTACTCCAGAGTACTCCTCAGAAGACTTATATAAATACAGGATGGTCTCTCACCTTCGAAATGTATTGAGATGGTTTCTAATGATCACTACATTATTCTAAAACATTATGGAGTTTTTCAACATTTTTAAAATAAGAAATCTTAATTAGTGTCGTCATTTATAGAGCACAAAACTAAGAGATACAAATCCATTTATTTGACTAATGCCCGGTTTCTCAATAATTTAGTAGCTATTGATTCAATCGCGGCCCTGAAGCTTGTTTCACACATACCCCCAGCAGTTGGGTAACTGGTGTTGTTGTTTACCCAGCTGTAGGGAGGGACATTGTATCATATGGAAAGTTCCACACTTATCCGATTTTTGAAATCATATGATGCAATGTAACTATGTCGGGAAAATGAACTGGTTAACTGATTACCAGGTATGTGTGAAACAAGCCTTGGGCCGCTATTGAATCAATAGCTGGTGAATGATTTAATGTACGACTGAGAAACCGGACATGAACCATGTATTAAATCGCTCATTATAATAACTAACAAATTGTTATTTATGGTTTTTATTGGTTAAAATAACTAACTATAATTGGTTCTATGTCTCCACTTATATGACACTAGCTGTTTACCTGTGTTTTTCAATGATATTCAAGGTGAATTTTTCAAATTAAGCTTTTAATATATGAATTTCAACCGCCAATACCAATACAATTCCAAAAAAGGAAATGTGAGCTGAAATGTTGATATGGAACAAAAATGTGTTGCTTTGGCTTGTCACTTGCAGCTTATTTGCATCATAGTGATGTACCATTTACCACCTGTTCTATGATTTTCCTGCATTTCAATCCATTTTTAAACATTATAAAGCATTTTATACTGTCTATAAGTGAAATTTGAACATTAATTTTGAAAAGATATGAAGAAATCAGGCTTCAAGGTAGACTGAATTGATTTTAGAGGAAGCTGTGTGCCAAATTTAGTGTTTCCAATCGGTGCCGTTCTTGCGAAATCCGCAAGAATGACACACACACACACACACAAACTCACTCTTATGATATAGATTGAGAATAATCAAATAATTTATTGCGTCCATGCTTTACTTATGTACAGGAGAGTATACTATGAAAGACCAGAACAAATTTTGGATAGAGAGTACATGTATAAAACAGTAATTAATCATGGCCGTGGTATCACTTTGAAACTGGGATCGCAGTGGGCTAGAATGGAGGGAGCTCAGAATAGCCGAATAATGTAAGTGGATTTCACCTAACCTCAACTCCCATTTACCTGGGATCATTGTCGCAAAGGTCAGTCTAGGGGGGGGGGCATAGGCTTCAGGCACTATATAGTACACCAAAAATGAAGGAGGATTTCTCTTAACAATAATTCAATACTATAATGAATAGTTCATTCAAAACGGGGGGGTACTTCTGAAAATCTTTTGAAAAATAAGACACTAAAACCCACATTTTTTACGATTCTAGACATGATTTCATCCATTTTAAAATTACTTTAAGGCACATTGTGTGTCAAAGAGAGTTTTTTCTAGTTTTTCCACCATTGCCTATGGGAGATTCAGACTCTTGTACCTACTAAAAATTTGTTATTGTTCAAGTAGACAAACTTGGAAACAGTTCTAATGAAACTATTTTCACCCTGTTATTTTTGATCCCTCAACTCATCTGATTGGGGTACATTATAGTACTGTACTTGAAAATATATTTTCCTACAACTGCTCATAAAGTATTTTTTTACGTACTGAAAACTAATTGTAAAATACCTCTTTACTGCTACGCAAGCGGTAAAGTACTTTACACTTGCCAGCTGTTTTCTTTACGCTTCTGTTTCGATTTTGATGTCTTCTCATTGGTGGATCACGGAATCCGTGAAATTCACATAACCTCAACAATGGCGAATGCTAACCAAATCTGCGCATGGTCTGTGATGCTACAAACTACAAGCTTTTATTGTGTTGGAATCCAAAACTGCAGTTTTAGGAAAAATAATGTATGTAATTTGCATGTGAAGCTTCTTTATTGCTCTCGCAAAATTACTGCGCTCCGCTATGCGTCGCGCAGTAAATGTTTTGGATCGAGCGATAAAGTCACGCTTCACACTCTTATATAATACATAAATAACTATTAAAGGGAGGAGAAGGGTATTATTTTCTAACAGTAATTTAAGACTTTATGTTGCTTATTCATTAAAAAGAAGGGCCCGGGATGCTCCCTCGGATTGGTTTTGGAAATAATCCCTCTGAAACCACATTTCCAGATATTCAATATGTCTTTTTTGACTCTTGTCAAAAATTATTGTCTCTAAGGGGCTCAGGGCTTGTTAAAATTCTAAAATGTCTTTTGTTTCTGGTTCTCTGGGGAGGGGGGGGGAAGGTCTATCCCTCAAAACTCAAAATATTGCCTTTAAAGAATTAATATGTATTGAAGGTTTATAATGTTAGTAACAAGCAGCGCAGTGATATTTGAAATCGCACAGTAGAGCTGAGAGATAGATTAAATGCTGGTCTGCCAAGACCAAAGCTTACCCTTGTCAGTTAGCCGCTACTAGTTAGACATACTATCCTAGTCCAGCAAACACCGAATTTCTAGAAATGTTTTTGTTTTAAGATATATGTGGGTGATGTCAGCAAGTGAGTTGTCAGAAATAATTGAGATGATTTTTCCAAATGTCGAAAGTGATCATTTAAAGATTCAAATATCCCATTCTCGAGATGTTTAGGACACTCGCTTCGCTCGTGTTCTAACTGACATCTCACCCATTGCTTAAAGGCAGTCATAATGTAAGTTAATCGTTGCTTAACGACTACTATTGTTTCAATTATGTTTAATTCTGTTTCAAGCTGTAAAAAATTGGAATCGTTAAATGAACAAGGTTTGAATACACACTTCAAAACCAATGTGGAAATTGTGGGTGAAACATCTATGCCTATTAACATAAAAGATGTGTTTGGCGAATTTTTCGAGAGTTCAAAACAAGAAATCCGGAAATGTGACCCTTTTTATGAGGTAAAAACATTTATTTGTTAGTCCTTTGTAACTTTTTTTAAGTGGAGAGCCACCATGTGAAACCGTTTCTCTTCAATATCGTTTATTAAAGCTCAATCCGCAAAACTAATATTTATAAAATTATAAGCTCAAAGTTCAGCGCATGGGAGTTTGTACAATCTACTAGGTAGGTATAAGCCTATGTAAAACCAACTGGTATCTAACCAGTGATAGTATACCTATATATAATGATACCTATATTGGTGATAATGTAGGCCCTATAATAATCTGAGATTATTGGAAGGAGAAAATGTATTACACCCTACATCTTGTGGTAAAGTACATTTTACTGTACATCTGAAGGCCTGAGACATAATGAATCAAATTTTAGAAGCAAAAATGGCTTTTATCTACGACCATGTCATAATGATTGTATACATTACAGTTTCACAATTGATGCCAAAACAGCTGTCTTTTCGAAATGCTTTTTGAAACCCGTTGCATAATGAGCTCATTATAGTACAGGTTCTACATTATAACACAGGTTCTGGACCAATCAGAAGCATTTTTGATGGAATCAATATTGTAATTCAATATTGTGAAACTATCAGCTGATTTGATCAAACTGCTACACCAGCTGCTTCAACCTTAACAATCTACTATAACTTCTCATATTTGAGATGAGAGGTTAGGTATCTCTGACAGCCACAGGTGAAATGAAATTGTTTTAATTAAATGTATACTAGTGGTCATAGATAAAATAGTGTATGCAACGATTTTATTTGGCCATTAAAGCACTCGTGAGATATTTATAACACTCGCGTTCGCTCGTGTTATAACTTACATCTAACTTGTGTCTTAATAAGGGTCAAAATAAAATCGTTGCATAAACTACTATAAAACCTCAACAATCGATATTATAACTATTATCATTGATCAGGGATAGTAAGATGGTTCGTCTATGCTATTATTATTATTATTATTGTAGCGAGTCTGAAATGGAGTTGATAAAGAGAAAGAGGGGCAGTGGTTCTCAGTGTTATCTGCTATGTAAATATTTACTTTTAAGCAATTAATTACACTGCTTTTGACACTTTTATAGTGTTTACTTAGTAATTTGTAGAATGTTCTCCTTGTTCGATTGAGCATTGATGGAATATGTTATCGAATATTGTGGAAGGTGCTAGTTTCCTTTATTTATTTATTTAGAAGTTGACAGAAAATTCGAGAGATATCTCAATTATGAAATTTTATATAAATAGAGGAAGTCTCTTGTAAGTCTCGTGTTATCTGTTTTTAATTGCTTATTTTTCTGTAAGAAATTACTGAACAGTGAGTGTTGTGAATTATTTGTGTTAATAAAGTGCGAGTGATAAATTTAAGTGTTGCCAGCGTTATTTTAGACAGAACCCGTAACATTATTATAACTATTATTATAACTATTACTATTAACTATTATTATTATTATTATTATTATTATTATTATATACTGTGAAAAATATTTCAGAAAATCCTCATTAAATCCTCATTAAAAAACTGGGTAAATTGGGATTATCAGGAATGCATTTGGAAATCATCAAGAACTATTTTGCAGACAGGGAAATAATAGTTAAAATTGGAAATAGTAATAGTAACCCAAAGCCTCAGAAATTTGGTGTAATTCAGGGATCACCTTTATCACCATTGCTCTTCAATCTATATATCAGTGATCTGAAACACTGTGATTTCAAAGGAAAAATATATAACTATGCAGATGATACCATAATACTATATTCAAACAGAATCTTATCAGTAGCAGCCGAAAATGTGCAAAAAGATGTGAATACAATAACAAAATATTTTCATAATAATTACATCCATATAAACAGCTCAAAAACCAATACAATTGTCTTCCATAACCCAAAACAAAATATAAACATCCTTGATCCAAATAATAGAATAGTTAGTCACAATTACAAATGTTTCATTTCACCCAATACATGCAATTGCAAAAAAATAAAACACTCAAACACAGTGAAATATCTGGGGATGCAGTTGGATTCAAATATGAAATGGCACACACACTCCCAAATGCTGACAAAAAAGCAGAGAAGTATAGCACATAGATGCTATCAACTAAGAGAAACACTACCACCAAAAACGAAACGAGCTGTGTACTTCAGTCTAGTTGAGTCACAAATAAGATATGGAATAACAGTTTATGGCCATGCACCAAACTATATATCAAATCCAATAGCACAACTAATAAACAGAATAAGAAGAAATTTTTTCCACGGAATAGATACAAACACATTGAATATACTCAATTTTAGAAACTTATTCAAATATACAATATTGCTAAGACACTATTTTGAAGACGAATACAGACGGACAAATGAAAACAGATACAACACCAGAAATATACAATACATAATACCAGGATACTACACAGAAATAGGAAAAGCAGTTCCGGAATATTTCATACCACACACTCTAAACAGCATTCCATATCACCTAAGAAACTTAAATACATACACTGAAATAAAAAGAGAAATAAGAAACTATTATATCTCAAACCAATAGACAAGACAAATTTAAATATTAACACAATCTACTTACATATTGAAAGCGAAACAATAAAATATATCAATCATCACATAGCTTAAACAATTTAATTAAAAACACCTCAATATAAGCTAAATTTAGCTTCATGGGGTAGCCACTGTAAAATCAAAATGGAATTCTTCCAATAATATCTCACTTTATTAATGATTATGAAATGAATTAATGATATAGGAATTGCAAAATATATCAATTTTATTGTAATTTGAGATTGTGAATTAATAATAATAATAATAATAAAATTATTATTATTACTTTTATTATTTCAATTATTATGAACTATAACTCTTGAGGATAAAGGTTAATGCGTACGGGTATGTATTGAAAACCACAAAACAAGAGCTGTTTGAAATAAGTGCGAGTGAAAAAACAGTATTTTTAATCTTTTTGGAAGATGAAGCCCACATAGGTCTGAGACCTGTACATGGGTAATGAGTTGGATGATGGTGATTGATGAGTTGAATCTACAGTTTTAAGTGGGTTTCGAACCACTGGAAGTGATTTTACAGCAGAGAACAGAGTCTTCATTGTTGTCCACAATTTGTGAAGAAATCAGTTGTGGACAAAGTCGTGGATTGTGCTTTTGTAATAAATAAATAAATAAATAAAAAGTTCAAGACGTATTGGTAGGGAAGTGATAGCCGCGAGCTGTAGCAGGTATCTGTTCAGTCAGATAAAGATAAGCTACGAACTACTGGGCCCTCTTTGTAAAGGTGATTGATTGGATTGGCCAGTCAAAAAACTGTTCTTTGCTGTAGTCACTTCCCGATGGTTCGGTACACACCTTAGACTGTGGTGGTTCCAACTCATCGATCATCATCATCCAACTCATCATCCACGCACTGGTCTCAGACATAATTATGTGAGCCTCATCCTCAGAATAAAAACTTAAGACACTATTCATTTCATTTTTTATTGTTTTGCAGGGTGGACAAACATTTTACAGAGTTGTCAACCAGTTTTTAATTAAACATGACAAATGTGCATTTATAACCGAGTTTCTGCATCATGATGGATTCACATTTCTGGTGGGAGAACCCATTAACGAGCAGGCAGGGTGCATGGAAATTGTTGAAGTCAAATATATTGATTATGCAAGTCTTGAAGTATTGAAGTATGGTGAGCTTTTCATTTTTTTTCAATTGAAAATTTATCGATTATTTAGTTTTACAAAACATTTTTTAATTCAACACAACATATCCTTAAGGTTGCAATTAATTAAATTCATCAAAGCTCTGCTTTCTAATGACTAGATTTGATTAGGCTATATATTATAATAAAAAATATATGATTTTTCAATCTTACATAATATGAATCACGATACTGTTATGGGTTCTATCACTAAAAATAATGCTGGCAAAATGTAATAATAGAACTGGAACTTTATTTACACAATAACACACTTATCACACAAGAAGTAACACAAATATGTACAGATTTAGTCATTGAAAACGCTCAAATTTAAGTGAAATTTCTAGTTCAACTTGGACATAACCAAAAATTTGGATTTTTTCATTCAAAATTTGTAAAGAGAGCAGTAGTAGGCTATGCCTGTTATATCTTTAATTGATTGTGTTTTGTGTTATAAATAAATGAAAGAATTACTTTAAACAGTAACAATAACAATTAATACTTTCAAAATAAATGTATAATATCAGTTACAGGCCGATCTCCAGTAATTATTTATCATTAATGGTAATAACTTTCAAATAGTCTGATATGTACAACTGGAACAATAGAATAATAACAGTCCACTTACTCTCAAAATTGTCAGCACCCACTATTTAGACAGTCCTTAGTAACTCACAAGTTGTAGATTAAATGATACAATCACACACGCAAAGACGAATTTTCATCAGGAATTTGGTCTTCTCATAACGAAATAGTTGTCACTGAAACTTGAACTGCCACAACGCACTCTATTGTTGCTGGGTTTGATCACAAACTGGTACTGCTACTGTGCGCTCTATGCTCTCTAAGCTTCTTGCTGTCACGAAAGACGCTACTTCAAACTCAAGACTGGCTTGCCATGACAATAAGCGATATTTATATACTTCATGGAAGTCTAGCCCATTCCATTACATTCTAACATTTACTATTCTGTCTTTTCCGTTCTACCACCTTCTATTAACCATCATGTCCTTCCATGGAAATATTGCACTTCCAAATGTGATCAAAGCAACTTCTTAACCTCAATGCTAAGAAGTCTCTGACCTGTTCTAGAACAATCCTGTAAGTTCATAACAGTATCCACTTGAGCTATGCACAGGCCACCAGTCGCCTATGAGGACTCCTAATAATTTATTTGTAACAGAACTTCTTTGTTATTCAATTGTAAGCATATTAACTTCCTCTACTCGTTGTGCATGTCAATCTGTATGATGAAGTTTGTATCATGTAAATTGTGTATTTTTTAAATAAATAAATGAATTATGAATTCAATTTGATTTGAGGAGTTCACAAGGCTGACTGCTAATAAAAAAGACATGCAGAAAAGGTGACAGTACAAAATGGTTACAGGAGAAAAAATGTGAAAAATGATTACAGGAGAGAAGACTGATGAAATTTGAAGATAAGAAAAGCAGTATAGTGAAAGAATCGGTCGCACCATCTATATCTAGTTCTCTACTTTAAGTAAGAATTTGCATACCATCCCACACAGGCTAGGCCTCGGGATGTTTTTTTTATTCATCTAAGGAAAAGAATCTTGTCCTTATTAAGATTTTTATTGTTTTTTTTTTTATATATTATGTAGCTTGTTTTTTTTATATAGCAGAGTTTTATGTGTTATCTATATGGTATATAGATCTTTTTCATTGTGATAAGAGACTGTTTTTTTGTTTATTGTAAATTGTTGTGGATGAATAAAATTTATTTCATTTCATTTCAGAATACGTGCTTCTCCATTCTTTAACTAAACTTTTCTATTTTATTCATATTTTACAGAAGGTACAATTGTGCTGAAAGATAGCGATGATCAAGCTAACAGGTAGAATAAATTTATTGAATTTCTTTAATATACAGTATTTTTTACTATTATATAAATATTCTACACATATAATTCATCCATAAATAATTGAAAGGATTTATATAGGCCATTGTTCAAGAGACATATGCCCGGTTTCTGATTTGTTCATTAAGATTAATGTACCATTAACTCAATGCTAGAGCAATGGATTAATGATCCATTAAACTTGATGAACAACTCAGAAACCGGGCAATGGTCTACTAACTGTACCTTGTTTGTATGTGTATGAAGCTACTTTGTATGTAAAGAGCGATATAAACCAAAATCTTGACGTACACGATTATAGTACTCGAAGTCGACGAAATTATCACTTGGTGAGTCACAATTGTAGCTTATTCTAACTGTACCTAGTTATATTGGGAAGAAATTCTACTACAATCTACCAAAGTTTTTAAAGAGTATTGCAAATATAGAAATATTTAAAAAAATATTTAGTTGATAGAGATTTTTGTAGTTTAAAAGACTTCCTTTCAGATCGAAATTGAGATTTCACCTCAACTAATTGATATTTTAGTTTTAAGGTAAATAGTGTGTAATTTAATTAATATTGTATGTGTATAATTGTTGATCTGATTTGTCTCATACTTCGGAAAAGGATTCTGCAAGACGTAATCTTAGAAAAAATATTCTTTTTTAAAAATAATGCTGTAGAAAATGTTATTAGTGAGGGCAGGAAACAGGTCCAGTCCTTAATTGAATGGGTGGAGTTTTCAAAAATATTAACCATTTCTATTTTCAATTCGCGCTATATTGTATTGTTAATAGTGTTTCAGGGTCCAATTCAGTCTTCTATTTAATAGAATGAATAAAAATAAGAAACATCGAAAATGCGTTAATTTTTCTAAATTCCTCCTCAAATTCAAATGAAGCAACAACTGATATTCAATTCTTGGATTTCTTGTTCCATAATGATCTGCATTGTTAATATTAACCTTTTATTGTAAATTTACGACTGCAGTCAATTTTAATTGTATTTTTTTTCTCACTATTGGCCAAAGGATGATGATGATCTTGAAGATGAGCCTTCATGACTCATAAACGTTTGGCCAAAAGTGAGTAGAAATATTATTTATTCACAATTAAAATTGACTGCAGTCGTTAAATTTACAATAAAAAGTTAACAGATATTCAATTCGAACGCAATTCAATTTCGATTATTTTATTCTCTCTTGTTATTTTTTAAAAATTCTTCTTTCAGATTAAAAAATGTTGCAAGGAAAGACGTGGACTATTTATTTGATGAGCCCAAATCTTCCATTTTCAAAAGAATTATCAGTCAATCTGGGCTCATTGTGGAAATCAAGGATACTCACGAAGAAATTTTCAACCCGAAAGACTTTCAGTCAAAATTCAAGTGATTGGCCATTTATATAACTAATTTAATCACATCCAATTTAATATTTATGCCTTATCTCTCATTCTAATATACCTTATTGTGGCTTGAGATGAATTAAATTTTGTTCATCTCAGATACAAAAAAGGCTAGGTACATCAATATTGTGTTGCTTTTGTAACGTCTCTGTCAAATGATGGCTTGTACGCAGGAAGTAGCTCAGAGGTGTACTAGACAGTATACACACTCACCTGTGCAGCCAGACCCTGTGTAGTGGTGTGAGTGGACTGTTAAGCATAGAACTTCAATATTTGTTTTGGTGGGCTTGGCATAGATACAACTCTGTTAGCTCAGCGAAGAAAGTAATCGTAATCTACATAATATCTCCTCTTTAGCATAGCACGCTCTTTGGAGCAAAACGTAATAATGTGGTAAAAAGAGTAACCTACAGAATAACCAACACAGAATAAAATGACAAAGGATTTAAGGGATATTATATGAAGTACATGAATAACTTGGAAATAAAAGTGCATGAATATACCAGAGTCACAAGAACATCACAAACAATAATTGATAACATCCTTACTAATATAGATTACTCTAAAACAAGATAAGGCGGCTCGGAACTATCTGATCATGACTATCAAATCTTAGAGGTGGGGTTGCAAGGTCATAATAAATCAATTAAAAAGAGTAGAGTAATGAAAGAAATCCAACAATGTGAACAGGGGAGTATCGATTGTTTGAAGCAGAATCTGCTACAAGAGAACTGGAGTAGGGTTTACAATAGCAATAGTTTAAATAACAAATATGATAGTTTCATTAATATTTGAAGGTTTCATGTTACTATGAGTTGTCCATTCAAAAAGTCCCTGTAAAAAACAAATTAGACAAAATTGAAGAGTGGATAACTGATGATATCCTTGATACAATTGACTACCGAAAAAATGGACTGTAGAAGTTATTGCTGGTTCTAGAAGTTCTTGGTAGTAGAGGGTGTCAATTATACATATTTGAAATAAAGGGAGGACCACCGAGATAATCTCGGAAATAATAAAAATGAGAGGATAATGAAATCAATAGTAAAGAATTCAAAATTAATAAAAAATATATTGACTTCAATTTAGACATATGCCAAAGGCAAATATATCCAAAATGACTTACATGTGAATGTGAAACGTAATATTACATAAACAGTTTAAGCTTGATAATAAAAAGAAAATTAGTTAAATTTTCTAAATTTAAAAAAAATTCTCTTAATTTCATGTATTACACAGTAATACTCTCACATTATATCAATTTTATATT
Source organism: Conomelus anceps (assembly GCA_948455865.1). NCBI lineage: Eukaryota > Metazoa > Arthropoda > Insecta > Hemiptera > Delphacidae > Conomelus > Conomelus anceps. The sequence continues at coordinate 42,664,231 of OX418226.1, forward strand.
ATTTTTAACAATAAAAAAAATTGTGATGCATCATATTTATAATTTTCTTTTTGCTGCTAGATGTGAAGCTATGCCTAATGATCATCCGTCCATACCTGGAGCTGTAAAAAATCGTTTAGCCTCACTCAATCAAGAAATGTTATTCAGTTTTAAATTTAAGGAAAACAGATTGGAGCCAAGCTCAATGAATTTGAAAGATTGCTTTTACTACAGGTCTAAGGTTTGGAAATGCCAGGTAAGATACAGTTACTGTTGATGCTGATTAATATTCAATATTCAAAATAAAATTGAGTGATAGTTAATGTTGTATTGTGAATGATATATGTTTTTAGAACAGTATTAATAGACAATTAGATGAGAAGGTAATTGAAATGAGTAACATTCAGTAACATGAGGGTTTTGGTCATAAGTTTTTTTCGAGGTAGTACTCCTCTCCTTCTACCATAGAAAATCTGTCCAACCCTAGAGCAACTGCATGAAACCACTAAAACACTCATTTTCTTTGTAAATAATATTTCATCAATATTGTATAGCTTATTAATAGCTATTTGTGCAACTAGAGTGCAAAGCACCGTTTTTCTGCATCGAGAGAAACAGTTCTCGAGTGCAGAAACAATACTTTGTGCTCGAATTACACATTAAAATTTTCCTACAGTAATGTATAAAGTAATTCGAACAGAACAAAATAGGGCATACATAACCTGAAAATTCCTCACATAACCTATCTTTGAATCAAATCGATTTCATCAACAATAACTACAACAACTATTCACAGCTGAAGCAGAGTAGCCAACCTATTTTTGAATGCAGAATAGGGAACCTGCGTATTACATGCTCACTATTTTGTGTTGTTAGGTTGCAAATTTGAAGTGCGGAAAAGTACTTTCCCGCACTGGAATTTGCTTTCCCGCACTGGTGCAGGAATAGACTATTTTGCGTGCTACAGTTAGTGCAAAAATAGGCACTTTTTCGGGTCACTGTAGGAAAAAAATGTTTCATCACTCACCACAATCGTTCTAAGAAAACTTGTACAGAATCAACTATCAATTATCTTCTCTTTTCATCACCATTATCATTATCATAATTAATTTTGTACAATTCATATTTTATATTCTCTATTTCTATCTTAATTGGGGAAGTGATAGCCGAGTGCCGTAGCAGGTATCTGTTCAATCAGAGATAAGTTGCGAAACTCCTGAGCGCTCTATGGAAGGGTGATCAATTGGATTGGCCAGCAAAAGGACTCTGTTCTCTGCTGTAAAATCACTTGCGGGTAGTTCGGAACCCACCTAAAACTGTAGGTCCAACTCATCAATCACCATCATCCAATTCATTACCCACGCACATGTCTCAAACCTTGTGGGCTTCATCCTCCCAAAAAAATGCTACTTTTGTAATAAACTCCTTTCATACTGAAACAAAAATAACATCAACTATAAATGCAAATAGAATAACTCTCTTAAACTAAACTGGTTAATTGTCAAGGATGAACGAATTTTGTCCAAACTTCGCCATTTCAGGTAATTGCATCACTTCGATGGTCATTACTGTAGTTAATATCATTAAAAGGTCATACAAATGATATCATTGTACATAATATCTCGCACTATGGAAATAGCATTATCTGAGTTCACTACTGTATATATCTATGTGATGTTGATAAATTTGTTTTTAACCATTCGTATGCATAATTTGTATAAATAATGGTTGAAATACCTGCGTTTTGGTATCCAATCATAGTTTGTAAATTTACATGAATAAAGAAACATAATCTAGTCCAATCTCCTTTGGTATGTAAGTTACTATATGGATAGTGCCTGGAGCCTACCCCTCCCTCCCACTACCACATATCATCATTGATCATTCCCTAGACGCCATTTGTCCTAGACGTCTCGCTACGCCACTGATATGATGTATTTTTTCAAGGATGAAGCCCTTATAGGTCAGAGACCTGCGCGTAGGCAATGAGTTGGACGATGGGGATTGATGAGTTGGACCTATAGCTTTAGGTGGCTTCCGAACCAACGGGAATTGATTTTACAGCTGAGAACAGAATTATTTTGCTGCTTAACCAATCAGTCACCCTTACAAAGAGGGCCCAGAAGTTCGTAGCCCATCTTATCTGACTGAACGGATTCCTGCTACGGCTGGCAAGACTCCTGTTTTTATTATTTTTTCTATTTGCTGATGATGCCCATATGATTTCGAGACTTGTGCGTGGGTAATGAGGTGAATGAAAACACATAGATGCCAGACAGAGGAGCGGGATTCGAAGCCATGACCGCTGAAGCGACAGTAAGCTGAAGTTGCGATGCCCCAACCAACTGCGCTAAGCGGCCTGAAAAATTTATTTAATTAATAATTTAAAAAAATCTCTTATATCGATTTTTTTCATAGTTTGGCTAATTTTACTCATAATTTGAATTTGAGTTCTGATTTTTTTAAATATTTTTATTTATAGTTTGGATAATTTTATTCATAATTTGAATTTGAATTCTGATTTTTTGAAATATTTTTGTCAACAGGCCAATAATGAGCGAAGTGTTTATCGAGTGGTACATTTTTTTGTAACAAAAAGAAAAGATGACACTGGGCCCGTAGTGTGTGAGATAGCTCGAATCTATCATCCTACAGGAGTTACAGTAAACGTATTAGGCGGAGGCAAGAATGAGCCTTCTTTAGTAGAGATCAGGCAAATCAAATATTTCCAAGACATAGACTATAAACAAGTTAAATTCGGTAAGTATTTCAAGAAAACAATATAAATTCAATGTTCATACTACTGTAGCTGTCATGAAATTAGATGGGTGATTAGAATTAAAGAAATGAAATTCGGTGAGTAACTGGTTTTATAAGAAAACAATATAAATTCAATGTTCATACTATTGTAGCCGTCATGAAATTAGATTGGTGACTAGAATTAAAGAAATGAAATTCGGTGAGTAACTAGTTTTATAAGAAAACAATATAAACAAAATGTTCATACTATTGTAGCTGTCATGAAATTAGATGGGTGACTAGAATTGAAGTAGTGAAATTCGGTGAGTTAACGGTTTTATAAGAAAACAATAAAAATTCAATAGCAGCCACTATGAGATTGATGAGTGATTAGTATTGTTGTGTTGCTAGCACACATTCAATCAACTCCTCAGTAGGAACCACCAGGAAACATTATAATATTCACAAATAATGATAATACTAATATTCCACACCACCAACAGAAGAAGAAATAAACAAGCACATACGAAAACTTTTTTTTTTTTTTTTTGAGGATGAAGCCCACATAGGTCTGAGACCTGTGCGTGGGTAATGAGTTGGATGATGGTGATTTATGAGTTGGACCTACAGTTTTAGGTGGGTTCCGAACCACCGGAACTTAAAAGTAACAAAGCATGCGGGGTATGCACTTGCTATAATTCGATTTCATATTTTCTTTGTATTGTATAATACTTTTGTAAGCAGTGTGAATATTATGTATGTTGAATTTTTGAATAAACTTTTGAATCTGAAAAAAATCTGGAGAAGATGTTATTGTAGCTTTAAGGTTAGAATTGACTCCATCAAGATGGAGGCGAACATTCATAGCCCAGGCGAATTAGAATTCTGGTGGACGAAAATTGGTACAAAACTGGAAACTATTTAAAATTCATTTTTAATAGTTTAAATTCATTTGGTGGCTCTGGTAGCGCAGTTGGTTGGAGCGCTTGTCTGTGATAAGATAAGGCTCTGGCTGGCTTCGTTACCTGCAGCCTTGGGCTCAAATATCATTCAGCCATGGATGTTTCTCAGCATTCACACATTCACCTAATTACCCACGCACAAGTCTTCGGATTCATGTGGGCATCATCAGCAATAAAATAAAATAAATACATTTTCATCTATCCTACCTGTAAGCGTCTCCCCACCAATAAAACGCCTAACGCTTAAAACAATAATAATAATAATAGTAATATATATTTTTCCAATTTCAATTTCAATTGGTTAGATAAAAATACTTTATGTTTAAATGTTGATAAAACTAATTACATAACGTTTTCAGTAAATAGAATAGGGCAACCCATCGATAATCAGGCATTGAAAATCCACTCCAGGTGCAATTCTAACTCCAATAATTGTGATTGTCCCTCAATAAAAAAAGTCACTAATATTAAATACTTGGGAATTATAATTGATGATCACCTTAAGTGGGATGTTCATATTAAATCCGTCTGTAAAAGAATCAGATACTTATCTTTCAAGTTTTACCAATTAAATAGAATTCTTAATAAAAAACACTTAAAAATGATATATCATGCTCTGGTGAAATCAATTCTGCAGTACGGCATAATTGTTTGGGGGGGCTGTTTCAATTGTCACATTAATGAATTATTTGTAACGCAAAAACTGATAATTAAAATCATTCTAAATAAACCTAGATTGTACCCAACCGATATGGTTTTTAGCGATTTTGAGGTAATGACAATAAGACAATTGTATATAAAAGATGTAATTAAATACATAATAAAATATAAATCCGAATTTCCGCTTACTTTGAACTCCATAAGTAATAACTATAATTTAAGGGGCACTGCTAACAAATATTTAACCTACAACACTAATATTGAATGTATAAGGAGGCAGTTGATATTCATTAGTACTAAATTAATAAACCTTATCCCGGACCACTTCCTCATCAACTCAAAAATTAGTAAAAAAACAAAACTTGATATAAAAAACTGGACCTACAGTAATTTTTTCTTCTATATCGATATGTGAGACCTAGGATTTCTGCTCTTACTTTGAATGCTATGTTTTCTGTAGCTTTGTGTTTTTCAAGTTTCAGTGGACTCGCTTACCATTTTTTATTTTTTCTTCCTTTTTCCCTTATCTTCTCTTTCTCCTCCTTGCTTTCCCCTTTTTTCACTCCCTTTCACTCCTTTCTTATTGCCCTCTACCTGCCTATTACATGGGAAACCATAGTTGGCTAGGTATTTCTCCTCCTTTCTTTTTTTTCAGCACACCCCACCATATAGCCATTTGTTTTTGTATTTGTGTTTCTGTTTTGTATATTATACTATTGTACTGTTGTATTGTAAATTTGTTTTCTGTTGTATTTTGTGTGTGTTTGAATAAAATTTGAATTTAAAAAAAAAAAATATTTCTCAAATATAAACAGTTTCATGTACACTCAGTGCTATTATACTCAGTGCTAGCTGAGTATTAAGCTAATCTATTTGAAGGGAATTACAATATAATAATGCAATAAAAATAAATAAATACAATAGCAATTATGGTACAAATATTTCCTATATATTTTTTCTTCCAATGATAATAATAATAATATTATTATTATTATTATTAATGTTAATATTATTATCATCATCATTATTATTATTATTATTATTATTATTATTATTATTATTAATGTTAATATTATTATTATCATTATTATTATTATTTGTAGTATGGATTGTTTCATTAAAAATAATTTCTTTCAAACATGACTGTCTAGAGTCTAGAGAATCGATTTCATACACTGTCAACTGATAAAAATTGTCTCAGCTGAATTTTTTTAAAATAATTCAGTTATTCAATTTAAATTAATAGCTCAATAATGTTGTCACAATAGACTTCAAAAATTATTAAAATTAATTTCTTTCCTCACAGGTGGCTTTGTGATAGATGATATTGATGAGACGAAGGATATGCCTAAGGTATATCAGTAAGTGTCATTTTCAGATACGTTTTTTGTTATGGGAATTCGGAACTATTTCCAATCATATAAATATCATACTCATCTATTTTTATCACAATTCAAAATAACAGTCATCCTGATCCAATACCAAAACACGAGAAAATAAAAGCATTTTAACTTTATTTAACAAATATTAGTTCAAACAACGATTGTATTATGACTGCCTCTAGTCCTTCCCTAAGCCAAAAGGGAGATGTAACACAGGACACAAGTAAAGCAAGTGCTCTCAACATCTCACGAATTATGCAAAATAAAATCGTTGCATACACCATTTTATCGATGACTACCAATAACTTACTATTAATATTACTTATCAATCACTTGGATAACTGACTCAAACTAACTTATCAACTTTGAATGCTCGCTTGTTGACGGTTGGTTGGAGTATTTTAAATCGAATTGGAACTCAAAATGATTTCGAATGTTGAAATCAGCTGATGTGACTATTGCGCAATATTCATTTGAAAAATCCTGAGTGCTGATTGGTCTAGATCCAGCATCTTCAAGTCACTCCAGTTTTATAATAGGTTCATTATGCGATGGTTTTGATCAGGCGTGAAATAAAATAGACTGTTAGTTCGAAGTTACTGACAATTGAACAAACTGACAAATTTACTTAAACAGAATTTATTAATTTCGAATTCCTTTAATTGCTATTAGTTTATACTGAAGACTTCTGCAATGGCGGATATTGACAATAGTATTTAATAGCTGATGGAAATTGATGAATGCTACTGTACAAAAATATCAGTCACCACCGGGAATCGAACCACGGACCTCCCAATTGCCGGTCGGGCGCCTTAACCACTAGACTAACCACTAACCGTCTAGTGGTTAAAGCGCCCGACCGGCAATTGGGAGGTCCGTGGTTCGATTCCCGGTGGTGACTGATATTTTTGTACAGTAGCATTCATCGATTTCCATCAACTATTAAATACTGTTGTCAATATCCGCCATTGCAGAAGTCTTCAGTATAAACTAATAGCAATTAAAGGAATTCGAAATTAATAAATTCTGTTAAAGTGGACTGTATTGACATCGATTTCTTACCTATTATGCTAACTTAATAAGGTAGCCATAGATGAAAATATTATTGGGTTTGATCTACTGGGTTATCCAATTAAGAACGCTTATTATGGCTCGGTTAAGTTGAAATCACAGTTAACCCAAACTTACATTGATTTTGAATGACAATATTCCTGATCCATTACGGTATCCAATTAAAAAATTAAGTAAAGAAAATCTTTCATCTTACATGCTTTTCAATGTCTGAGTGACATTAATTTCTAACCACTTGAAACTATAACTTAGTCTAGTTATGGATAAACATATTATGACCAGTACGGCTTAAAATCTATGTTGTCCATAATACAAAATCACGTTAGAGGCTCTGAACTTTGTTCAGGTGTGACCTGATAACTCTGACACCAGACTTGAGCCAGCCAGCTCACTCAATATTATAGTTTAGCTTTCTTTGTAGTGGCGAATGTGATGTTGTGGAAGGTATCCATAATGAATAATAAGACGAAATTGTCACAACCACATTAATTTATTAAAAAATATTGAGAAACTATTTTCGGTTGTTATACCATTATCAATCTCAATAAGGAAGTGATAGCCGTGAGTCGTAGCAGGTATCTGATCAATCAGACAGAGATAAGCTGCGTTCTCCTGGGCACTCTTTGTAAGGGTGACCGATTAGATTGGCCAGCAAAAAAGACACTGTTCTCTGCTGTAGAATCAATTCCCGGTGGTTCGGAACCCACCTACAATTGTAGGTCCAGCTCATCAATCACCATCATCCAACTCATTACCCACGCACAGGTCTCAGACCTATGTGGGCTTCATCCTAAAAAAAAATCAAACTATTTGATTGAGATTGATAATGGTATAACACTCGAAACTAGTTTCTCAATATTTTTTAATAAATGTGGTTATGACAATTTCGTCTTATCATTCATCAGTATTATATTATTATGCTGACCATGATGAAAGTTTTAAAATTTTGAAAATATTATTGATTTTTGTGTAGTTTGGTTAGAAGAGAAGTGCGTTACCGGCCTGAATTACTACATTTGCACACGTATCAAGGCACGGGCAGGACAGGAAACCTTGAAATTGGCTCGCCATGGCAAATGACAGTCGGAACTCATAATCTTGAAGCGAGGTGAAGAATTTAAAAAAAATTATTTTAATTATTTTTAATTTTTCAAACATGATTATAATATATACTTTTATCCTAGATACCAATTTTATCTCTACTAAACCCGAACAAGCTCTTTGAAATAGAGTTTGTTTGAAAAGCTACATCAAACCCGTTCTTTTTCAATTCTTTTCCAAACTTATCAGATACTGATCCAAATAAGGTATCGTTATCCACGACCTTTCTCCAATATCAGTTACAGGTTACAGTAATTCTGGCACTAATTGCTAATCTCCTGCTTATTTTATTTAGAATTTTATCAACAATGATCTCCTTATATCCATTTGTAATAGCTATGTGTTTAATAGCGCTAATCTCTTTTCCAAAGTGGTCTCTACTCATGGGTATAGTGTTAAAGCTCTATAAATCATACTATTGAGAACTGCAAGTTTGTGAGATATAGTTTGTGATATGTGACATGAGTGGAGAGGTATGATAACATCGGTATGAGTTGCTTTTCTGAAAATAGAGAAATTGTGGGCTCTTGTGCTATGATCTATTCTTAAATCTAGAAAGTTTAAAACACTATTTTCTTTGAACTCGATGGTAAATTTAATCTTATGGTGTAAGCTATTAATGAAAATTAGGCTTTCTAATTGCTTGTTATCACCCTTCCACAAACAAATAATATCATCTACATATCTAAACCAATAAACAATTCTATCCTTGAATTGATTACTCAACTACTTGATTACCTTATGACTACTTAACCAATCTAATATTAAAACTGACACTGTATTTCACTTTTAAATAATGTTTTACTCACATATATTGGAGATGCTTGAGGAATGCATTTCACTTCTGAAAAGAAGCTTCGTCAGCCTGCCGCCAGGGGTCAATGGCTGCTCATCCTAACCTAAACAAAGCATGACCCCTGGCGGCAGGCTGACGAAGCTTCTTTTCAGAAGTGAAATGCATTCCTCAAGCATCTCCAATATATGTGAGTAAAACATTATTTAAAAGTGAAATACAGTGTCAGTTTTAATATTAGATTGTTCATTAAGCATTTCGTCATGGAAAACATCACAGATTACTTAACTAAATTGGGTAGTATCCTCTTTCTTTTCTTTTTTTAATCATTATTCTAATTTAATATCTGGTCTAATTTCTTGACATTTACAGTCAATAACAATAATTAATTTGTAAAAGTGGTACTCGTCCCACACAAAAGTCTATGACTCATGTGAGACTATCCCTTTGTTGTTGCTGTTGGTGCACTTTGATAATGTACAGTGTTGGGCGGGTTATTCATGTGATTGTATTGAGTAGTCACTGATGATTGTGTTTATAATATATATTTTCCGAGTTACAATGTGTTGTTGAAAACTAACTTTTGTTATAGTTTAAGACAATCAATATGATTATGCTAAGCTAGTGTTGATGTTGTGTGCGCTGCTGTGACAATAAACAGTTATTGAATTAAATTGATTATTGCTTTGAAAAAATTTACATTCAAGGTTATCCATAAATTATTCAGCTAGTGGTGAAAAGGTGAACCCATCTTTTTGTTCATGAAATTTATTATCAAACTTGAAATAATTATATTCATAATTCTGCACCATCACTTCAAACCCTCCCCAAGATTCACAAACCCAACATACCTATTAGACCAATTGTAAACTACCAAGAAGCACCTGCCTATAAACTAGCAAAACACATAGATCAAACACTGAGAAAACTAATTAATATCAACAACAACACATACATAAAAAACAGAAGCAATCTTATCAAAAAAAATAAAAGACACACAAATTCCTCACAACTCCACTCTTGCATCTTTTGATATAACAAATCTATACACCAACATACCTGTCAATGAAACAATAGAAATAATAAAGAACATCCTTATTCACAACAACACAGCTACATAACATACAAAATGAAATAATAGACATCCTAACAATCATCACTCAACAAAATTACTTCACCTTCAACAACAAATTTTACTCGCAACCTGATGGACTGCCAATGGGCTCACCAATTTCAAGCGTATTTGCTGAGATCTATTTCCAACACTGCGAAAACACTCATATACTCTTTAATAACAAATTTTTACAGAACATAATATACTGGCACAGATATGTAGATGATGTTCTATTGCTATACAGAGGAAACAAAAGACAATGTGAACAACTCTGATCATACATAAACAAAATACATAAGAACATTCAATACACAGCTGAATATGAGCAAAACAATTCAATCAACTTCCTAGACCTCTCAATCACAAAGAACACAAACCAACAACACAGCTTCAACATCTACAGAAAACCAACAATGACAGATACCCTAATACACAGCACCTCCAATCATCCAACACAACACAAACACTCAGCATTCAGGTCAATGCTACACAGACTCAACAACACACCGCTATCCACCGACAATTACAACACTGAACTAAATACAATAAAATACCTAGCACAAGAAAAGTCTACAAACACGACCTAATTGACAAACTCAATCATAAAATAACAAACAAAACACCAACACCACTGACAAAAATGCATCACAATGACATACATTAACCCACAATCAAACAGACTAGCAGAAATCTTCAGAAAGCCGGCCACACCATCTCATTAAGAACAAAAAACAAAATAAAAAATGTACTTACACTCAAAACCTCACTAAACCCAAACAAATACGATCTCCCAGGGATCTACAAACTGAACTGCTCTGATTGTAACAAATTCTACATAGGACAAACAGGCTGCACATTCAAACAACGTTACAAGGAACATTTTCAAGCCTTGACATCAAAAGCTGAATCGAATTTCGCCGACCATATCATTCAAACTGGACACACTTTTACTGACATCACTACCAATCTACACATTCTACATATAAAATCTAAAGGATACGAACTCAACACCTTGGAACAATTTGAAATATACAAACACACCACATTCAATAAACAAAACATCCTCAACTAAATTTTAAATTACACAAACTTTTTGATCGCATTTTACAAAAACCACAATTCTTCTAACAAAAAAACTGGAATCGATAATCAAGGAGGACGCCTCTGAAAATGGATCTTGAAGATTCGAAAGCGCTCGGCCTACAGAGTAAATAAATTCTACTTATTCTTAATGAAAATTTGACTGCAAGTCGTTGAATTCACTCAAAAAGTTAAAATTATATTCAGTATATAACTTCATCAATCCTAACCGCTCAATTCTAGTCATGGTATCGTTAATTTGAGCTTCCATGATCTTTTCAGCTCTGTTAAGGCTTTCTTCAACCGTTATATTTGTGAAAAGATTAGTTACATCAAAAGAGACAAGTTTATAAGATGAATGAACTGGAATATTTTTGATATAAGGAATAGTAGTTTAAGAATTTTAATAAGTTTATTAATTCAAAAATCATAAAAGTGAAATTAAAATCTGTAATCAAGATGTTTTCAAGGTGTTTAAAGCTGAATCCAAAAAAATAGTTTGCTTTTGAGAATTTTAGTGAGATAATTAATTCAAATATCATAAATGAAAATAAAATGTGTAATTTTTCAAGTTGCTTGAAGCCGGAGAACCAAAAATACATTGATGCGTACAAAACAAGCATATTCACCAATCTTGAAAAGAGAAATACAGGCGTAAAGCCGGTACCGGATGTTGGGATTCTTTCAGGCGACATAAAAATTACAAAGCAAGACATTTATCACTGTAAATACCAAAAGGTAGGTGCCATAACATTGAGTTTCAAATGAGGATTCAAAATCCTTTTAAGATCATTAATAGCATTATAAATTTAAGTTTTAAAGAATATAGATTAAAGTAAATACTTTTATAGCTTTAATAAGTTATAGCTCACATGACTATTTTTATAAATACTGACTATACTAAAAAATAATAGTATTAAAAATGTCGGTTTTCCTGACATATACAGCTTATAAAATGTATAAAGCTTATTAAAATGTCTACAATATTGATATCGTAACGTTTTGGACAAATTTGAAAACCAGAAGACTTTGGTGCAAAAAGAAAACTGACCCATTTTTCAAAAATTCGAAAAAAATCATTCATGGAGCTCTCCCACTCTTGCTCCAAAGTGTAGACTGTTGGAGATCCTTTCCTTTGATATTTTATCGATTGTTTGTTGGGGCTTTCTTTTTTTTTGTAACAATTGAGAGAAAATATGAAAAATATTTCTTAATACTCTATATGATGTGGAACTCAAACCCAAGGGCGGATTAGAGGGGGGGGCGGGGGGGCGACCGCCCCCCCCCCCCGAGGGCTTGCACATTTTAAAAAATTAAAAAGGGTAACACTTGTGACATGCACACGGTTAAATTTTAATTGTCCCGCCACAGACGGAATACCTCCAACTTGTCTTACCACTCCGCCTCCGCCGGCCGGGAATTAACAAATGTTGTAATACTTATTTTGCCTTATTTTCTATATTACCTTTACTTTATCTTTAACTGTTGACATAATTTTAATTCAATGACGAATTAACAAATGACAGAGAATGAAGGAAATCTTATATCAAGTGAAATTAGTTTGAATAAGATTAATCTTTTATAGAATAGGTAGGGCCATATAAATCTCTGTTTGTTTTTGACCTAATACATATTTATTGTAGTACTGGTATTATGAAACATGAAAGAATGTTGAGATTAATTTAAATATATATATAGGTCTAAAAATCATCACGATCACGAATAAATTGCTTAGACTCTGTTCATTTCTCTGTAAATTTTGATAAAAATTAAGCTAGCAAAGCAATTTTTGTTCAAGACATATTGTATTGTATAAAAAATTTGTATTCCTAATTCCACATGAATATACAGAAATAAACTACTCTAGCTAGGGGAAATCACTGCTCAAACCAGAATAAATGGGGTGTCCCTTTCTTGCAACAACGAGGTAAAACATTTAAAGTGAGAATAATTTGATGAAGCTTCTTGAAGCCGATATATTACTTCAGATATCTTCAACCACAACATTTTGTGAATTTCCTATTTTTTATGTAAAAAATAATGATAAAATAAATTGTACATTAATTACTTGAGTTCATGGGAGCTTTACCGATAACCGGAAAATGTTACCGGGGGCATCTTTTTTTTAATAATATTACTTTAATATAATAATTTCTTGATGAACAATCCAATGTCAAAATTGACACTTAATTTGAATTTGATTTATCATTTTACTCATTTCTAATAATAAGAATAAGATTTATTTCCCAATTGAACAAAAATACACCAATTTAAATAAATATATTAACTAAGATTCTAGACTATTTAGTTACCCATATTTCGACCCAGCAAAGCATAGATTGAGTGCCAGACCGACCAAGGAAACATAAAATAGTGAAAATCACTACAGCTACAATATAAGAAATAATAAAATAAGCATAAGTAAAAAATAAGGACAGATAATAAATAAAAGTAACACATATAAGATCAAGAAACTAGATTAAATTTCCTATTTTAAAGAAGATATTCTCTTTGACCCATTATAAAATTTTAAAAATAGATGATTTTTTATTATTAAATGATAATAGTTTAGTTGGGAAGATATTGAATAGTTTACAGCAAATATGATGTTTTTGGTGCCTGCAAATACTTTTATTCCAGTTAGGTATGAGGATGTTATTTGTTAACGGTCTTATGTTGTAAGTAAACAGCTGAACAGATTGATAACACAAGTACAGCTATGGCTGTTATTAAAATTACAGGTATCAACATGGATTTTAATTTTATTATTTATTGGGGGTTGTCCTCTAATATTCGCAGAAAAGGCCAAATATTTGGTTTTTTCAGCATTAACCGTTAACAGGTTATGACTGAACCATCTTCCTACCCTATGCAGAACCCGATCAGTGATTTTGTACGTTGATTCCCAATAATCACTCGATACTGTGACAGCTGTATCATCCACAAAAAAACCAAATATTTGGCCTTTTCTGCGAATATTAGAGGACAACCCCCCATAAAAAATAAAATTAAAATCCATGTTGATACCTGTAATTTTAATAACAGCCATAGCTGTACTTGTGTTATACTGGAAAGACCTCAGTATGTGAAATATCTTGGTGTAATGGTTGATCAGCATCTTAAATGGAATTCACAAATCAATTACCTAATTTTCCGACTAAAGTTTTTGTTAAATCAATTTTATAGAATAAATAAATTAAAAAACTTAGCAATAATCAGACTGATGATATACAATGCTTACGCTGAATCTTTGCTTCAATATTGTATTGAGGTTTGGGGAGGTGCAATGAGCTCTCACATGAAAAAGCTGTTCATCATAATCAAACAGATTGATATCGGTGGAAGGAGATCTTTATATTGCAATAAGGGTACAATCAACATTATCAAATTTGAAATCGATTGTTATTCCATTGGCTTGAGGAAGATTTAGAGCCACTCTGTCGCAATTTATGATCTCTTTTATGAAAATGCTAACGCCGTCACATTTCGTAATTTTACAAGCCTGACCAAAATGGTTGTAACCGTTTATTCCATAACTAAGCAATTCCTCATCAGACGCCCATGTTTCAGTTAAAACAACAATATCATATTGCACACTACAATTTTGTAAACATGAAATAAATTTATTGAAATTTTTACGCAAGCTGCGGATATTTAGATGAATAATATTGAAAAATACATTAGCTTGACAGATCTGTTCTGGATTGTAAGCTATAGGGTCATCAACCTCTAGCATATTATGATACTCAATTTCATCACTTGAAATCAATTTATTTTCAATAATCTGTTTTATTAAGAAGCGTTTGAATTGCTCTAGTATATTTAGAACAGCATGTTTGTGTTCATTTTTCTGATTGGTTTGTCTGATGATTGGTTTATTCTAATTTATAAAGTTGGAAAATTTGAATAGACCAATCAGAGGCCACCGGTAATATGAGACGCCTCCCATGAGCTTAACCACTGTGAAACTCAAGCCGGAATAAATGAGGTGTCCCTTACAATAAGGCCTTCTAATTACTCAATAAATTGTTCTAATATCAAAACTGACGCTGTATTTCTATTAAAATATTATTTTTCACTCACTTATACTGGAGATGCTCCAGTATCCTCTAGATTCTCCAGTATAAGTGAGTGAAAAGTAACATTTTAGTGGAAATACAGTGTCAGTTTTGATATTAGATTGTTCATCAAGTATTTCGTCATAGAAAACATCACCAATATATTATACTTTCGCTATTTCCGACTATAACATTTTGTGAATTCCGATTGCTTATGTAAAAAAGAATTGTTATTAATTTTATGGGTAGATAAAAATGTACCGTACCGAAATCGAGTAATTGTCGTCACCTAACCGTTTCACAATTTCTTTTCCAGGGAGAAGAAGTCTTCTATAGGGTGGTAAATGTTCTGGAAGTTTCAAATAAAATTTCTGGAATTATCCACCATGGTGGAGTCACTGTTAGACATCAAACTTTTCCAGACGGCTCAAATATCAGATTGATAGAGGAGGTGAAATATGTTGATAAAGGAACTGGACACATTATGAAATATAGTAAGTTCAATTAGAGATAGTTTTGAGGTTCAGTCAGTTGAACTCATATTTTTCCTTTTTGGCTTTCCATTAGTATTACAATAAGGTTTCAACAAAGAACGATACAACTTTGCTTGAGAAGTAAGAAAAAAGAGACTACCGTATTTTAAATTGAATTTGTGGATAGGTAATTAAACATTCTAGAAATCCAGATTTCTTTCTTCTCTTTTCAGAGGATGAAGTCCACATGAGGTCCATGAGACCTGTGCGTGGGTAATGAATTGGTGGTGAATGATGAGTTTAATAGCATCTGGTAACCTGATAGTCTATGATAAGATGCTGTGATCCTTTACTGTTTTATTGTATTTTCAATGACAATCTTACTTGTATTTTATTGCGAATTTTTCAAATATTGGCGACAATGGTCGAGTTCATGAGAGCCTTACCGTTTACCGTTAGATGGAATTTTACCATAAACCAAGGTGTCTGATTAATCTATTCAAATTCATAGACTTTTAAAAAATTTGATCAATCTGACGCCTCAAATTTTGATAAAATTCAATTTACCGGTAAAAAAATAAGGCTGAATGAACTCCATAATAATAATGAATATGAGCTCCATAATAATGTGTATTATTACAGTTCAATTAACCTTTTTTTTTTTTTTATTTTCACAGAAGGAAGAGTCACGATTGTAAACGTGGTGAATGCCAAAGTCGCAAAATTCTTCCAAAAGCCGTCCAACATCGAGGAAAATTCTGTGTAAGAATTTATTTCTGATTATAATTAATTGATACAAACCTATGAAATGTTGTTCGTTCAATTCAATTTTCCATGATAGTTTCGAGGCTCAGTTAGTTGAACTCATATTTTTCTTTTCTGGCTTTTCATTACTATTGCAATAAGGTTTTAACTAAGAAGAACAAACAACTCTGCTTGAGAAGTAGGAAAAAAGATACTTTTTAATTAAATTCAATAATAGGCAGCTCTTTGTTGCTATCTGTCGACGAAACTCTATATGTGTAGTACTTCTATTATCCTGTAAAGTGGACAGGCTTTGTGTAAAACGAATGCAGCATGTCACAAGTCTGTAACTAAAGTAGTTATTTTGATATTCAAGAAAATATGAAAAATAGCCATAAAACACATTTCCTCCCAGTTTCGAAAGAATTAATTTGGCTAGTTGCCAACCAACCGATCACCCACAAAAAGTAAAAAAATCCATCGATTAAAAATCACCCCCCCCCCCTTCAAACTCCTGAGCTGGGACCGCACCTGCAAATGCCGAAATAATAGTCAAGTCTTGTTTATTTTCTGGTTCAATTTGTATTGTCAATTAATTTTTCCTACAGTGACCCGAAAAAGTGCCTATTTTTGCACTTAGCCCAGTCAATAAAGGATTTTATTCGCAACAAATTAGGGGAAATCTGGATTTTTTCCTGATGATAGACCATGATAAGAGGTACATTTTCCCAAAAGTCCCCACTTCTCCCCATTGTGCTTCACCCCCCACCCACCTTGAACTTGTTATTCGCAAGCTTTTGCTAAAACCTAACTAACTATAGCAAGCAAAATAGTCTATTCCTGCACCAGTGCGGGAAAGTAAATTCCAGTGCGCGAAAAAACTTTCTCACACTCCAGAATTGCAACCTAACAACACAAAATATTGAGCATGTAATACGCAGGTTACCTATCCTGCATTCAAAAATAGGTTGGCTACTCTGCTTCAGCTGTGAATAGTTGTTGTTGATGAAATCGATTTGATTCGAAGATAGGTTATGAGAGGAATTGTCAGGCTATGTATGTCCTGTTTTGTTCTGTTTAAATTAATTTATACGTTAATGTATTAAAAATTTAATGTGTAATTCGAGCGCAGAGTATTGTTTCTGCACTCGAGAAACTTAAAAAACGGTCTCTCTCTGTGCAGAAAAACCCCACTTTGCACTCTAGTTAGCCTACACATATAGCTATTTTTACGATTTTTAACATTTCTACATGTCTAATTTCAGGGAAAAGAAAGAAGTTGAATCTAAAGAGAGCATCTCACCAACCACTGGAACTTATTGGCCTATGGAAGTGTTGAGAATGTTCGCATTAAAACACAAGGAGGAACTTTTTATCAAAGAGAAAAAAATTGAATACAAAACTACTGATGACAACAAACCGAAAATTCATACAAGAGTAATTAAAGATGGCAAAAATGGCAGGATTCTAGTTGGCTCACCATGGACGACCGAATTGCAACATTCGGCTGAATCCTTCAGGTATAATGTGCTTTACAAATCTTTCTTACTATCTTCAGAAAAATATTAGCCGACTAGGTCTGAGATCTGGTGTAGGTAATAACATGGACCTAATCTGATTATCCTTATATTCTATGGTAATAAGTTGGATGATGATTGATGATATGGACCTACAGTTTTAGGTGGGTTCCGAGCCACCAAGAAGTGATTTTACCGCAGTGAAAAGAGTCTTTTTTTCTGGTCAATCCAATCGGACACCCTTAAGGGCTATGTAGCTTATCATGAGCTGATTGGATACCTGCTACGGCTCACGGCTAACACTTCCCTTCTACTCTTCCTCCTCCACCTCCTCCTCCTCATCCTCCTCCTACTCCTCCTCCTCCTCCTATTTCTCCTTCTTCTCCTCCTCCTCATGATAATACTACTACTACTACTACTACTACTACTACTACTACTACTACTACTACTACTACTACTACTACTACTAATAATAATAATAATAACTTTTCAAGTGAAATTTAACGACTTGTAGTCAAATATTCATTAAGAATAAGTATAACTTACTTAATCTGTAGGCCGAGCGCTTTCGAATCTTTAAGATCCATCTTCAGAGGCGTGGGTTCCTGGAAATTGTTCCAAGGTGTTGAGTTCGTGTCCTTTAGATTTTATATGTAGAATGTGTAGGTTGGTACTGATGTCAGTAAAAGTGTGCCCAGTTTGAATGATATGGTCGGCGAAATTCGTTCAGCTTTTGATGTCAGGGCTTGAAAATGTACAGCTGAATATACACAAAATACACAGCTGAATATGGGCAAAACAATTCAATAAACTTCCTACACCTCTCAATTACAAAGAACACAAACCAACAACACAGCTTCAACATCTACAGAAAACCAACAATGACAGATACCCTCCTAATACACAGCACCTCCAATCATCCAACACAACACAAACACTCAGCATTCAGGTCAATGCTACACAGACTGAATAACACACCGCTATCCACCGACAATTACCACACTGAACTAAATACAATAAAATACCTAGCACAAGAAAACGGCTACAAACACGACCTAATTGACAAACTCAATCATAAAATAAGAAACAAAAAACAAAACACCAACACCACTGACAAAAAATACATCACAATGACATACATTAATCCACAATCAAACAGACTAGCAAAAATCTTCAAAAAAGCCGGCCACACCATCTCATTCAGAACAAAAAACAAAATAAAAAATGCACTTACACTCAAAACCACACAGAACACAAACAAATACGATCTCCCAGGGATCTACAAACTGAACTGCTCTGATTGTAACAAATTCTACATAGGATAAACAGGCCGCACATTCAAACAACGTTACAAGGAACATTTTCTAGCCCTGACATCAAAAGCTGAATCGAATTTCACCGACCATATCATTCAAACTGGACACACTTTTACTGACATCAGTAACAACCTACACATTCTACATATAAAATCTAAAGGACACTAACTCAACACCTTGGAACAATTTGAAATATACAAACACACCACACACAATAAACAAAACATTCTCAATGAACAACTAAATTTTAAATCACACAAACTTTTTGATCACATTTTACAGAAAACACAATACTTCTAACCAAAAAACTGACATGATGATCTAGGAACCCACGCCTCTGAAGATGGATCTCAACGATTCGAAAGCGCTCGGCCTACAGATTAAGTAAGTTATACTTATTCTTAATGAATATTTGACTGCAAGTCGTTAAATTTCACATGAAAAGTTAATATTAACAACGCAGTTCGTCATGGAACAAGAAATCCAGAAATAATAATATGACGATATTAATATTAGAGATTCAACATTTCAATATGAAATTTATCTAATTCCACATTAATTCATGCATTTGTTAGTTCTCTAATTTTGGTGTGCAGTATTTTTGTTTGGTCCAATTCGATGACCTAGTCAGTTATAAACAAATTTTGGTGTGAGTCTCCACTTAAAATAGTATCTTGTTTATTGGCGATCTGTGTAAGTTCTGTAAAAATTGAGTCTTGTTCAAAAATAACTAAAATTAGAATAAAATAACTAAAAACTCCATCATTCATTCTTACAACAAGTATTGATGAAAAACTTCAAGTTCTTATTTAGCCAATGGTATAATTGGTTAATAGATTGTGTCACGATAGATTTAAATAAGTCATTAATCTTCTAATGAATTGAAACTATATTTTTTATAATAATAATTATAACTAACAGCCCTACTCATCTTATGTTTTCATTTGTTGTTTTCAAGGTGCATTCTGGATAAATGGAATCCTACAACCTATTTAAAATTCACTACAAAAGTTGTTCTATACATCAATAACGTACATTATGTACTTGATGAGGAAACAATACGGAACTATTTCAGAATTTCGGGAATTGAAACCTGGATTTGTGTGAACAAGGAGGTATGTGTACTCACTCATGTCACAGGACTCCTGGATCTTGCATAAGTTCTCTAAAATAATATGTTAAAGAATTATTATCTTAGAAATGAAATAATAAAGAATAAAAAAATATATTGACAGAAGGTAATAAGTAATAGCAAGTCAATTATGCTAGAGGCACTATTATAGACAATATTAATTTCTTTTCTATTTTTTTTTTTTTTTTTGGAGGATGAAACCCACATGAGTCTGAGACCTGTGCGTGGGTAATGAGTTGGATGATGGTGATTGATGAGCTAGAACTACAGTTTTAGGTGGGTTCCGAACCACCGGGAAGTGATTTTACAGCAGAGAACAGTGTCTTTTTCAATAGAATCGAAGGGTAGGTCCGATGATTGTGTTTAATTTTGCGATGGTGATTATCATTGAGTACATTGAGCATGTTCCTCTGTGCAAGAACCCTTATTGTTGGGCGTGAGGTAAACTATTCACAGAACTACTAGTAAATAGTTCTGTATGTCGTCTATGTGAAAATATGTAATAGCAAAATAATAAATTATGAACTTATCGTTTCCAGGTCACAATTCTAAGAGTTCGGACTAGGCTGATAGGTCGAATTCCAATACAACTCGTAGAACATTATGATGGAGTTAAGGTGAAACCTATTGAACTGGAGCACAAGCCTGGAGAAAAAACTGTGCAAATCACTGAAACCAAATATGTTAACGCTACGAATTTCCAGGTGTTGAGGTTGAGTGAGTGTGATTTTATCAAATTTATCTACTGCCAATCTACTCTACAAACAATATCAAAATAGATCAAAGCAGTTTTTTTGGAGATTATGTCTTGGAAACTCCAGTTAACGAGTATAAGACAAGTCAAATTAACAATTATACAATCTTATGTACTCTGGTTACCATTATTGATATGTCAATAAGTTGAGGTGAGGCTTAATTTTGATGTGAAAGGAACTTTTGTACACTATAAAAAGCTAATATTAAAACTGACACTGTATTTCACTTTTAAATAATGTTTTACTCACATATATTGGAGATGCTTGAGGAATGCATTTCACTTCTGAAAAGAAGCTTCGTCAGCCTTTTCAGTCGTTTATATATATTTTTACATATATTGGAGATGTTTGAGGAATGCATTTCACTTCTGAAAAGAAGCTTCGTCAGCCTTTTCAGTCTTTTCAGAAGTGAAATGCATTCCTCAAGCATCTCCAATATATGTGAGTAAAACATTATTTAAAAGTGAAATACAGTGTCAGTTTTAATATTAGATTGTTCATTAAGTATTTCGTCATGGAAAACATCACAGACTATAAAAAGGTTTATCAACTAAATATTTTTTCAATTGTTTTTTTTAATATTTCTATATTTTGAAGACTCATTTCATTCATAATATTTAAATGCAATAGTGAAATTGACTTCCTTTACTTACAGATGGATATGTAAAGCTGTACAAGGGGAAAAGTGGGAAATCTGTAGTGACAACGAAGTAGTCAAAGCTCCATCTTGGTAATAAACATAACAGTTTTCTCTTTCCACTATTTATTTTTTTTTTTAAGATTAAGTCTTGAAGACTCCAGTCAAGTCAGATCAAAAATTATATTCAATATCACCATTCTCATTCACAATTACAACTTAAATTAGTTGAGGTGAGGCTCAATTTTGATCTGTAATACTAGCTCTATTTTCATTTTTAATTCTAGTCGTCAGAATGCTAAATTTCATAGTGACAAGGATGACTAAATCAATGTCACTAGAATGTGATGTGACATCTTCATGTCTAAGCTCTATGGCCTGACTAAAAAAAGTTCAGAGTTGATGTTTAACAGTCTAGAGCCTTTGGATATGGCCAAAAAGCGTCGTTGCCAAATTGGGTCAAATTTCCATCTCAACAAATATGTGTGTGAAATTGAAATTGCGTCCCCGGAATTTGTAATCCTAAAACGGAAAATTATAAGTATTTTCAGCAGAAAATAATAATTTTTAAATAAAATTAAATATTGTTAATTGCCAAAGAGTACTTCTTCGAATATTTGTTCGCTTTGAGAGTGTACTAGAAAGTGTGAAATTCATTCCATTGGCTCATTCCGTGCAACACTCTGTGGATTATTAAAGTTTTCACTATTTCTTTGAAACAATCCAATTTTGATAGAAAAATTTACATATAATCTAATTATGTGTTGTAGGAATTTATTGTCAGATTCAACTGATCATATGTATCTTCAATTTCCAGGTTTGAATCGCTTAACATTTTGAAATCGTTAGGCTGGACCGAAGATTGAACGATTCTAAATGAAATCTATCACACAGACGCTGTCTTAGAAGAGTATGATATTACAGTGATTGTGTCGACCTAAAACTGATTGTCGTTTTTTAAATATTGTATTATAGTCTGTTCAGCGAGCCTACGGAATGTAGTAAACAAACTTTGCATGTGTGTGAGTGAGGAATTCCGAGAATTGTACTGGCATCGGTCGGTCGGCCTATTCACATTCATTGCCAACTCCTGTTCATTCAACAGCTGATGTCGCACTTCCAGTTTGTGAAATAAATAAATTATTATTGCATTATTTCAAGAACATATTAGATTTTAAATTCAGTTATCAATTCAGTATTTTCATTTCAAATGTATAAGTAAAAATAATTCAATTGACAAATTTATGAACAATTCTAATAATAAAAAAATGAAACACTGTCAAATGTTGTCAATTCCACTTCTTTATCACTACAGCACTGGACCGCGGTTTCGTGGCTTCACCAGTAACATTTTCAGTACTGTTGAAAATGTGACTGGTGAAGCCACGAAACCGCGGTCCAGTGCTGTAGTGATAAAGAAGTGGAATTGACAACATTTGACAGTGTTCATTCTTTTATTATGGAGTTCCACAACATCAACCAAAATTCTACAAATAAATTCTAATAATAGTGATTACCAGTGATTGCTGAATGTTTGGATACATTACCTAAGCATTGAAAATAAGAAAATAGCCATCTCATTCATATAATTCATTATTCTCATGTATCTATTTCCATTTACAATAAATAATAAGTATTATCCAAGTAAGTGTTTGAAAATGATTATTGTAAGTCGTTTTTCGAAAACTAGGCTATCTGTGAATCGGGCTTCGTTGAGTCTCGGCTTGCACGCACGCACATGTTTGTTTACTCCACTCCGTAGTCTCGCTGAACAGACTATATTCGAATTTACATTTTAAACTAAAATTATAATTATGTCTTTTTAGTGGAAATCAGCACTCCCATTCTCACATGATGGCAAATTCGCACTATTGAATGAGCATCTTCAAACACTGCTCACTGTGAACACTGCAGCAGTTTGAAACTATCTGCTTGATTGTGTGTTGATATTTAAGTTAGTCACAAAAAATATAAGACAACTCAATTTTAACTAGTAACATGATTTTTTTTTGTTTAATCAATATTTAGACACTATTTTTTGAACTTTATGGGAGTTATCTATTTATTATTATCTAATTTTGAATGATGTAAGAGCTTACCTAGCCCAATCTAACCTGATATGGCACAAGTAAACTCAATGTCTGCCTAACTAGTAATAATTATTAATAAATTGGTTTGTTAGTTCAATATTTTCAAAAATCCAATTTTGAGTTGTATGAAAGTTATCCGCTTATTTCATACCCAATAGGTATTGATATTATTTTCTCAGAGAAAATAATATCAATACCTATTGGGTATGAAATAAGCGGATAACTTTCATACAATTCAAAATTGGATTTTTGAAAATATTGTATCTATAATGTTTTTGTGAATCTATTTTATGAATACCCAAGGTTCATGCTTTGATTCGTTTCATCTGATTTTGTTTGTTTTTTAATTTGATCTTATTAAACATATTTCATCAACTATAAGCTATTCGTAGAGTTAGGTATTTTTGTGTGTGTGTGATAGACTAACATTATAAAATCAATCTAATTTTGAACTATATATAACTTAAAAGTTATCTGCTCATTTTATACCTAATACTGATTCTATATTTTAAGATTCTCCCAATAATTGAAGTCTATAATTATTAATTCTATGGTGTTTGGTGAATATATTATTATGAATAGTGAATATACCAACCTCGGGTTTATATGTTGTTATTAGTTCCATTGGATATTGCTTCCTTTTTAATTTGATCTAATATTCCATCAACTAGCTTAAGTTATTCGTAGAGATAGATATTTGTGTGTGTGATAAACGAACATTATAAAATCTCTTTTGTTTTCTTTTCAAACTTTTCATCTCAGAGTTTAAGAACATTATAGATCCTTTTATTCCCATTCAAACTCTCCATCTCCATAATATATAATACATAATATCTAATGGATATTATATCTATACCTATCATGTATTATGGATATTTATGTATTTATTTGGAAAGATATTGGGTGCATTCCTTTATTGGAAGCAGCAGATCCGATGTCTCCATAACACAAAATATTATAATTATCAATTTATTATTATGGATACAATAATACTCAAACAGTTATTAGTTTTTTCATAAAAAGTAGATAATTTTAACAATCATAATATTAGATAATTTTGAATGGAATATAAGCAAATAACCACCTGTACAAACTAGGTTACTAAATGAGGCTAACGATTTGGTGAGCCTGTATTGTACATTTAAAAAAATTATGAGCATAATTATTATGGGGCAGCATAGTGTGAGCGATGTGATGGGTATTCATTTCTATAATATTGGAGACTTGTGGTTCACCCGTGCTTTGCAACGGGATCTAAGTTACACATTTCTAATAAATTAGACATATAATACATGGATTTCAACCGTCAAGGCCAATACAATCCCAAAAAAGGAGTTAGGAGCTGCAATATTGATACGGAACAAATGTGTTGCTTTGGCTTGTGATTTGAAACTTATTTGTATCATAGTGACATATCATTTATCATCTTTTCTACGAGCTTCCTACATCCAAACACATTCTTAAACATTTTTAGTGTCCATAAGTGACTTTGAAAATTAGCTTTGAAAAATGTAAAAATAAGATAAGAAATCGGGCTTTGAGGTGCACTGCATTGAGTTTAGACAAAGCTGTGTTCCAAATTAATGCCGTTCATGTGAAATCCACACGACTGACACCACATGCACCCCTACTCCATCTAATTTGAATATCGGCTGGGTATCTAGGATTTGTATATTCAGGGTATCCATAATATTTATTTATTAATTGATGACAAAAATACAATCAAGCAATGGGCTGTAAATAAATAATACATAATGCAAATGATTCGGGGCTTCCATATGCAAATGATAATCGAGGGTATCCAAATGAATTTCTATATAATATTGTGCAGGGTATGCAGCAACACAGTTGAGTACATGGTATCCAGAACCTGCGAAATATTGTAGGGGACTTTCCTCCTGTTTGGGAAGAAGTATTGGCACTGACTGGAGTCTCCAAGACGTAATCTACAAAAAAAAAAAAATTTCTTCCATGTTCCCAGTAAATTCCAAAACTGCTGAACCGATTTTTATAAAAAATTTTATTAAAATTTACCGGGAATCGAACCACGGTAAAGTAATAGCAATTGAAGGAATTCGAAATTAATAAATTCTGTTTATGTATATTAGTCAGTTTATTCAATTGTCAGTCACTTCAAACTAACTTGTGAGATACGAGCCGATATGGCCAAGTTGAAAATGAATGCTCCTGTGCAGAAAGGTCTCCATGGTCTAGTGGTTAAGGCGCTCAACCGGCAATTGAGAGGTCCGTGGTTCGATTCCCGGTGGTGACTGATATTTTTGTACAGTAGCATTCATCGATTCCCATCAGCTGTTCAATGCTGTTGTCAATATCCGCCATTGCGGAAGTCTTCAGTATAAAGTAATAGCAATTAAAGGAATTCGAAATTAATAAATTCTGTTTATTAATAAATGGTATGTGATCTTTTGGGAGTATTGAACTGTACCGTTAGCGTTATCCCCATTACATTGTTAAATTTAATTAGAATTTCACATTTAAAAACAAAATCCGTGCACATCGAATTGAGAAGAACTGAAATGCCTCTCACTTCGAATACTTGCTACTCGCATAATACAGCTCACGCCACCAAATTAGTTGGCTCTGAATAACTGCGGTGTTGCCATTTATGGGACCATGCCAGCAGCTGATAGTGAATCGCCAACCTCAATGCACAAACTGACAACACTACTCGTACAAGGCTAGCAGTCTCATGGTTTTTCACCTGTCAGTTGTTTTTAAATACACCGCAATTTCTTCGAGCCGCCTAATTTCGTGGCGTGATCTATAGGGTACGTCAAGTTCATCGATTATTATTGAGTTATTGAACAGTTTATTGATCATTCTTATTGATTGGCCTACCTGATAGTGATTGATCAGTTTTGACAGTGAAGGAAGATGATTTATTTATTAATTCGTTTAACTAAAATACAGTCAATGTGAATACAACAGGCTATTGCCCAAAACTGCTTTTCACAAATTTTAAAGTAGGAGGAGGAGATAGATTTATTTGTCAATTGCCACTAGGCTTGTCGCCTATGGTGACACGGTGACAGATACATATTAAATATACAAATTCACATAAAAATAATAATAAACATAAAATAAGAATAAAATTAAAATAAAAACAGATATACATACATAAAAAACAAAATAATAACCGAAAACTTTTGTTATATACATAAACTAGCGCTGCAAAATTGAATTGACCTTAAAAAAATTATAGCTCTTCATTAAAAAAATTGAAAAGTCTGTATTTAAATGTTTTACGAAGAAGGTGGAGGAGAAGGATGATGATGATGAGGAGTAGAAGGAGGAGGAGAACAAGAAGAATGAGAAGAGGGATGAGATAAAGATAGTAATTTTATTTAAAAAAAAGGTCATGTCCATATTCAATTGAATCAGACAACCTGCTAGTAGGCCTACCTGTATAATAGATATTCCTTTATCTGTGATGGTATTTATTGATCTCCTTCTCACATATTATCCTATGTGGTGAGTCTAGTTTCCAAAGAAGTTACAATTTAAGATTCATTTTGCACTTTTTTGTAAATGCAGTTTTATTCCTTGTACAAATAATTATTGTCAATCTTTATTTTTTGGAATAAATTTGAATTTATTTCCCTAACAAGAGGCATTTGTGAACACCCGTCTGATCCACTCTGTAGCCTACAAGTCTTGAAAATGTAGAAATATTAAAAAGCAATTTAAAAAATATTTAGTTGATAAAGCTTTCTATAGTGTGCTAGAACTCCTTTCAGATCAAAATTAAGCTTCACCTCAACTAATTTAAATTATGCGTAACTAGAGTTGACTTATGGGGGGGTTTACCCCCTACCCTACTCTCATCAAAAAAATCTCAGAATATAGATATAATATATATTATACAATAATCATGTAGGGTAAAGGAATCAGAAGCTGACGACCCCCCCCCCCTCAACCTGACCCCGACAAGCTGACACATTTTCATATTTTTCTTATTATTAAGGCCATAGTGTGTAGTTTTAAAATTCAAACCATTGAGAATCAAACTGGTATTTTGTGCATAAACTGGTACCATTGAATCATGTGCTATAGGCATCATTTTTGACGGGGAAAAATAGATAGATAGATAGATAACTTGTCTTTATTGAGGCGAAGTTAGGACTCGCAGGTCCTCTCTTACACTTAACCCTAATACTTTGAGGATAAGCTGTCAGACAAGAATACTTTTTTTCTAGATGGAATTCTTTAGCAAATATCGAAGTAACAGTGTTTGAAAATCTCAAAGTACTGTCAAAATAATCATTATTTAAAATTAACTAATGCTTAGAATGCTAGAGCTTGAATATATGTTGATTATACCCTGAGTTCACCTATTAGGGGATGATTTTCATATTTTATGTTGATTGGGGGGATGTCAACGTATTAAGTATATTTTTCAGCAGATACACAAGTAGCTGACATGGTATGTCAGCCACTGGGGACCATGTCTGAAATTTTATTTGAAATTGTTGTTGATATCTCCAGTATGTGTAGGCTAGTATATGTTTTATATGTATGAAATCAAATTAGCTCATTCCTTACCTGATACGTATATCAGCTACTGGAGGTGACAAAAATAGGGGTGTCAGCTATTGGTATAGATGTCAAGTGATTTTAAAATCAAAATAAATTTGTATCGAAATTTATTCCAATTTCAATTTGCCCTTTAAATGACTTAATGAATTTTTTTTCAAATTCAAATACTTTATTCACTTGAATAAAAATATTAAAAACATAGAATACAATAAAAAATTTAAGTGTATTCCTCATTAGGCTATAGCCTGTGTGGAGGAATGGTTTGTCTCTCAACATCAGAAATTATACAGTAAATAAGAAAAGACAATAACAATATCTTATAAAATAGAACTAAAATACTGCTGCTATGAACTTTGACAGTTATATATACTATACAAAAATATAATTATGAAGAAAAAATAGATAAAAAAGATATATTCTGATTTTTTTTTTATTAATCCAGACAATAGTTCCAAAGTTAATAGATAATATTCATGAATTAACATACTAAGGAGGTGTCAGCTACAGGTTCCTTTACATTAGCTTCAAATTAAATAAATAATCTTTCTAATTTTTATTTTTTCTAATTGTTTTTTAACAATTTTTTTAAATTTCTTCCAAGCAATGGGGGGGCCCCCAAAACCCCCCCCCCCTCGTTACGCCTATGATTGTGGTAACTAGTGTATGAGTCTGGTAATACAGCAAAAAAGACTCTGTTCTCTGCTGTAATATCACTTCCCGGTGGTTCGGAACCCACCTAAAACTGTAGGTCCAACTCATCAATCACCAAATCATTACCAACGCACAGGTCTCAGACCTATGAGGGCTTCATCCTCCGAAAAAAAATATGTATATAATTTTGTTGATCTGAATTGTTTGTATTCCCAGTCTTCAAGAAGTAGCCTAATCTTGAAAAAGAACAAGAACCACTGCGCATCATTCTGCCAACTGAATCTGAAACGAATAACAACTTTCGCGCTGCAATAACGGGTAACCGAAAGCGAAGGAGACCAGCTGGTGCTGACTGGTGTGCGGTATGACATCATACTCGTGCTGTAGGAGTTCTGGGTGGGGAGTTGTCTGCTATCACTGAATTAGTTGACAACAGTATCACTTTCGAAGTGTTCGAGGCAGTTAGGCTAGGCAACACGACTCCCTATGTGGATTGTGCCGTCCGGTGGAATACATTGACAATATTCGTGTACGGGAATTACGCGTTGACAACATCATACGGTAATTAATTATGGGTTAACAAAATTATTATTCGTGTACGGTAGAATTCATGGTCAACATTGGTGTTCGGTAATATTATTCGTTAACAAAATTGTTGTTCGTGTACAATAGAATTCATAGACAACATTGGTGTACGGTAATTATGTGTGTGTGTACGGTAATTATGTGTGTGTACGGTAATTATATGCATGAACAACATCTTTGTGTGTGGTAGATATATGTCGATATTACTCAATTATGGGAGAATACGTTGACAACTTCTATGAGCGGTTATTTCGCGTTAACAATATTTGCGTACGGTAGTTACGCGTTGACAACATTTGTGTACGGTAATTATGTGTTAACAAAATTCTTATTTGTTTATGATAAAATTCATCGACAAAATTCGATTTTAGTAGAATACATCGACAACATTCTAATAAAGTAGAATGCATTGACAAAATCCATGTGTGGGTATTATGCGTGGACAACATTGACAACTTATTTAATTTATTCACGCACGGTAAATTCATTAACAACAGAACAACATTCGGTAGAGTATAGTGACATTATCTAGAACATTATATCTGTTGTTGTATAATGTTGTTCCCAGACTAATTCTATGGGAATTAGCCTACGTAATAACGGAAATATTAATTTAGTGATGAGTGGAAAGGTTTCTAAACCATATTGCTAACATAATAGCGCGAAAAGAAAGAAAAAGGATAGAAGAAATTAATTAGAAAGAATTCTCGAGTGGTCTGTTATGCTTATTTATGTTTTATGTGTCTTACACACGTGAGGTCAAACGTTGTGATGAAAAAGTTGTGACATTTACTCACAATAAGTGGATTACTGGTTATTTGAAGCCAAATGACATCCAGTTCCTCTTCTGCTGTGTAGGATATGCACTCGAGTAAGTATTGCCTACTGTTGATTTTTATTGTTATAACCAATTAATTCCATTTACGAAATATACAAATTATTTTATTATTATCATTGAGTTTATGGTTGATTGGAAGAGTGGACCTTTTCGATCTAAACTCCGCTACGACGATTCAAATAAATAAGTTATAATAATAACAACAATAATAATAATAATCCTTCCTTCCTTTTCCTTCGTCCTGGTACCCCCAGAAGAAGGGAGTTTATTAATTTCAAAAAAGACAATACAATTGCAAATTTCCTTTTTTTAAACTAGAAAAACAATACATTATACAGGAACGAATGTCACTCCAAAACCTTCACAAGAAGGTTTGACTGGAGGAGTCTAGTTAGTCCATATTATGTTATAAACAGCAACAATAGATTAATAAAATGATATATATATAATCAATATAACTTATGTCCATACAGAAATTGCTAAGTCAGAATATGTTGATAAAAATCTGTAGGAAAAGTTATATAGTTCATTCCAAATTCAAATTAAATCATTGCTATCCATCACATAACAAAAATCATTAAATCAATAAACAATGTGGCTTGGTAATCAATATGTTGATAAGAATCTATATAGTCAAAATTATAAGGGTCTTTCCAAATTCAAATCAAATCGTTATCCATTGAATAGAAAAAACTTCAGTAAACTTCAGTAATAATCAACAACAATAATTATCAACAATTAATAATAATAATAATAATAATAAATGAAAATAATAAAAGCATCATCAATTCGTACGACCGCCATTTTATTAACTTCCCTCATTGACATTCAAATAACAAAATTGCTAACAAAATAGGAGCCTCTGATTTGCTGAACTGTCACGCTGTGATTGGCTGTTCTTTAAGGCAATTCACCTAGAATTATTGATACTTTGTGAGCTTGTTGTTCTCAATAAAATAATGGAAACCGCTCATGTGAATATAGGTCCAGAAATGCTTCGTTGCTGAGTTGAATATGGCGGAAGTTGTTGAATATGGCTAGCCCTATAAATTTAACTTACTTAATTAAAAAATGTTTAGTGCCTTAATTTCACTTTTAATTTGGTCGGGTCTTATGTAAAATGAGCTGAAAAATTGAATCAAACAAGTTGGAAGTTGTTTAGGAGCTAATCTGTAGATTACGAAATAGGCTACAAAGGGAGCGACGAGATTTCAGCAAGATATTGATTCAGTTTACAATGGTTAATTTACGATTTTTGTGTTTCTGGTTGCTGTAGGAGGGTTGTGGAATGAAGGGAGGATGTTGTTGGGGGGGGGGGGGGGGGTAAATGAGAGAAAGTACCGTTCAACAGACTGCTACAGTGTTGAGCTGGTTGCAGAGAGCTTTGCTCTCTCCAACTGTGTCAAGGTCAACGGTAAATTTTGAGGTGGAAGACCTCCGGATCAGAGCCCGGCCCGGTTCTCTTGCACCCTCGTACAGTATATTCATTCACTCTCTTTCTCTTACACACTCTCTTTTTCTCTCTCACACTCTCCTTCTCTCTCTTTCGCTCTCTCTTACACTCTTTCGCTCTCTCTCTCACTCTTTCACTCATACTCTCACACACACACACACACACACACACACACACTCTTCTCTCTCATATACTCACTGGCTCTCTCTCCCACCCTTTCTCACACATTTTCTCTCTCGTTATTTATCTTTCTCTCGTACCCTTTTTCACACTCTTCGCCCATTCGCTTTGTCACTCGCCCTCTCGCACACCATCACTCTCATTCACTCTTTCTTTTTCTACCTCTTGCTCAATCTTTCTCTTTCTATGTATCTCTCTCATTTTTGTCAATTTAAATTATCTAAATCAGCAATTCCCAATGTAATATCACTCTACAATCTGAAGTCAATTAAATTAACTCAATACTATGCTGAATTTAAAAATAACGAAACCAAATGTTCTTAAGGTTAAGTGCTCGAATGGACGAATTTTTGTCCAAACTTCGCCTTTTCATGTAAATGCATCACTTAGAATTTCATTTCATAAGCTCTACTCATTAGATCACTTTTAATGTTTCCAACATAATGTAAATAGTATCAACCAGGTCTACTTTCTATGTGATGTTAAAATATTGTATGTACGCGCACATTTGAAAAAAAGTTGTAAATTTACCATGAATAAAGTAATCTAATCTAATCTCATCCTTACATCATCCGGTCTCTCTCACCCTCAAACAAACTCTCTCTCTCTCACATAGATATCTGCTTCTTTTCCAAGTCACTCAATGAGTGGAAAATTTGTGATTTTCTAAACAGTATTTCAAGTACTTAAATCAAACCAAGTTTGAAAGGGAATTAATCATTTTTAACATAAGGGATAGGCTCTCAGCCCTTCATTAATATATCTATATATTACTAAATATAGAGAATAGTTGTTTTGACCATGTGGAATTCGCAATTGATTTCAAAATAATTATATTTTGAGTTATCATCTGTAGGTGAATAAATGCGATCAGGCTTTCTATAGAATCTCTATCAACCGATATTCTAATTTAATTGCCCTGATATTATGTGGATATATAAACAGTTGTTTTTATGTCGTAAATATATATCTACTCTCTAGATACACTAATTCCATTGCCCTGATATATAGGTATATGCGTACGGTAGGTCTCTTTTGTGGAAAATAAATCTATGTACCAGAGCAACGATGAACTTGAACTTCAAGTGATAGATGTCTTGTGAATTTTATCTAAATCAGTATCTTCAAAACAGCCGTTTTTCTTTACCACCTTCCCCTACGATAAGCTTCCCAAACGAGTTTCCCTTTCCAAAATTAGTTGTTTGCAAGCGAGTTCTCCCGGCTCACTCTTATATTATGTTTTCATAATAAATTTGGTTGTAAAAACATTAGGTTTACATTTTGGTCCGAATGCCGTCCAAAATGTTAAACTCTCGCAATTTACTCAAATAACTTACGTTACTTATTCTTGATAATAATAATAATAATCTTTATTTCCGCAAATACAAACATGCAAAAAAAACAATACACAGGAAAAAAATTATACATGATAAAAAGTAATAATAATTATAAAACAACCAAGTAACAAAATAAGTGCTTCAAGATCTTGATGAAGCGATAGCCGGATAGCTATTGTTCCCACACTGAATCTAACAAATTTCAACTGAGGATGGATCAAGTGCAGGACGATTAACAATATTTCTGTTTAGATTAACAAAATAATGTTTGATGAAACTAGCCGGCAAACTTCATTTACTAGAGCGCTGAGATAATAATGAGCTGAGGTTTATCTCAGCGTTGTTGGTGTTGAAAAAAAGCTCGATTGCGTCAGCTGTGATTTTTGTCTGAGTTGATGGCACAACGGAACACTGAGCAGATGACGTCTTGCATTTAGAAGTTAGATAAGAATCTTCAGGGAATTATGTTATGATGTACTAGTGAATGAATAGAAGATAAAGACACTGCTTTTGACAGTATAAAGTTTATTTTTAAATTGAATTTTTAAAATCTTCCACAAATAATAAAAAACCTTTATTATTAAACTTTTATTTTTTCAAGTTTAGATAGTTCCGTTTATCTTGAAACGTTAAAACAGCTAACTAGTCTATACCACAGTATTTCAGGCCGTTATTTACAAATATAACAATATCTTATAGATACAAATTTAATATTCAGAATATATGGATGAAGACAATATTGTGAGAACTTCTTAAATTTATCCACATAATTATTGTCGAATGACTCATTTTCCGATTCTTATCTGTCTTTAAAATAATGGGAGAATCTTTGGTTTTTTGAATTAACGATTGAATGTTCTTTATTTCTTATTTAGGGACGTCTTAATTCATATTTTTTTCTGGAGGTGGAGATATCCCTAAAAAATGTCCCCTTATGCATAAAATACACAAATAAAGCTTTTTTCTAGTGTCGAACAAGTATTTTGGAGGGGGGGGGGATAAATCCCCTTTATTTACTGGTGACAGCTACGTATTCCATATTATTTCAAGACAATATTGATATCTTTCAGAAATATAAATACAATCGTATAGGGCTCAAAAGTTTTTATAAAAATTTAATATTATATTTAAACTATTTCTATCTGTTTGTAGTGTTTCGTTTCAAGTGAACTTTTAAATTAATAGTGGTTTAGTTAGTGAAAAGATTCATTTTGTTATTTTTCGAGGGAAGGTTTTTAGCAAATCTTAAATTTTTAGTCTGTGTTAACCTCAATGTTTTGGACAATGTAACTTAATTATTCAAAATTTGTGAAGGGAGCAGATTTGGACTTGAGTCTGTTGCGCCTTCACATTCGCTGTAAATTTGTCACAATGAATAAATAAATATTGATTTCAATTTTGAATGAAAATAAATGATTAATTTTCTCATCTTTTAATATAATTTTTGAATTATTAACTTTGTGACTTTTCTGTGTCAACAGAATCTTGAATGGAGCACTGGCGGTAGCAGACAGGTCGCTTCTTATGGAGTGGTGAGTTGAATATTGAACTATCAAACGGTAAATATTACATTCTATTAGATATTTTTTACAGTGCGAATACACAGCAAATAAACGATAAATACGGAATAATAAATATAAACCAGTTGAAAACAGGCACAAATCAACCTTATAATGAACGCGATAAATATAGGGGGTTTTTTAAGGATGAAGCCCATGTAGGTATGAGACCTGTGCGTGGGTAAAGAGTTGAATGATTGATGAGCTGGACCTAGTTTTAGGTGGGATCTGAACCACGAGGAAGTGATTCATACGTTATAATTCAAATAACGCTGTAAGGAACCTTTAAAATTTTGAAGATCAATAAACAGTCATAACATGATTTCTCATTGCCACGCTCAAGACTTAGACTTTAGACTCAAGCTTCATCAGCAAATAACACATAAATGAAGAATGACAACAGAAAAGGAATAAATACGTAACGAATCTTCTGATATTTTAATTACTAAAACAAATAAATGATTTATTTCTGGAAATTGACATAATCAACACACTTCACATTTCAAATCATCACGCCATTTTGAAAAAAAAATTCACCACATAAAAATGACCAAGAAATAAATGAGTGATGAAATTTTTGCTTCATGAATATGAACTAATGTTTATTTTCACCACATCTTATTTTTCCATATCTTTCAAAAACCATTTACAAAATAAGGTCTTGAACTTGCTAATTAAAACAATAAAAACAATAATGGGGAAGTGATAGCCGCGAGCCGTAGCAGGTATCTGTTCAATCAGAGAGATAAGCTGCGTTCTCGTAGGTCCTGTTTGTAACGGTGACCGATCAGATCGGCCAGCATAAAAAACACTGTTCTCTGCTGTAAAATCACTTCCCGGTGGTTCGGAACCCACCTAAAACTGTAAGTCCAACTCATCAATCACCATCATCCAACTCATTACCCATGCACAGGTCTTCATCCTCAAAAAAAAAAATTTCCATTTTAATCCTTTACTAACAAATAGTTTCATGTCTTTTTAAATTTTTTAGAACTAACAATAGTATATAAACGGTTCAAGAATTGAATCATGTTTTTGTTTGAGGATGCAGCCCACATAGGTCTGAGACCTGTGCGTGGGTAATGAGTTGGAAGATGGTGATTGATGAGTTGGACCTACAGTTTTAGGTGGGTTTCGAACCACCGGAAAGTGATTTTACAGCAGAGAACAGTGAGTTTTTTGCTGGCCAATCTAATCGATCACCCTTACAAAGATTGCCAGGAGAACGCAGCTTATATCTATCTGATTGAACAGATACCTGCTACGGCTCACGGCTATCACTTCCCTAACTTTTATTCTCCTTCGTAGAATGATATTTATATTTTTAATATCATAAAGAAGAGAAAACAAAGGAGAAGTGAGATGAAGATACAGAAAGAGCGAGAGCGAGCATTGAATGAGTTGACAAACTTTCAAATATGGTCACAGAATTGGCGAAACTCCGTTCATTTTAAGGTCAGCCTTAAAGGTAACCAAAACATATGTTTCAATATTGGGTGGACCTTGGCGATACTCTTCAGACGAACAATTCCAATTCTGATATTTGGAACAAGATAAAATTCAAAATAAAAGAGAGACATAGTTTATTTTTTTTATTTTATTCATTCATTGTCACAATACATCATATTCTGAGTTATACACATTTCATTGGTGACTTGTAAATTGCTATAACTAGTTACTTCCAGATTAATACTAACTATTACAGTATAGATTTGTTCTAAACTAAAAATTGACATTAGAAGCTCAAATCATAAAATCAAAATACCTTAAATTGTTGATAAAGTTATAATGTTATTTTCTTGTTAATAAAATTCTGTGATTGTGTATAGGCTTTTCTCTACCAACATTTTTCTGACTGCCTGTTTGAATGAAATGACTGATTCTATATTTCGGATGGCTGTTGGCAGCCTATTAAAAAGTCTCATTCCAGAGTAGAATGGAGTTTTTTCCAATGCTACATTTCTATGTATTGGAAATGCAATGATGTTTCTATTTCGAGTATTATATTGATGATTGTCTGTACATAATTGGAATTTATTGATATTTACTCTAACAAAAACTACTAGCTGATAAATGTAAATAGAAGGAAGTGAAAGGATGTTGAGGTCTTTGAAATACATGAGTCTCTTGATCTCAATCTACAAATGACTCTCAATATCTTTTTTTGCATGATGAAAATGTTACGGCTGTCTACAGAATTACCCCAAAATATAGTACCATAGCTCAAATAGGAGTAAACATATGCATAGTACACGGTCAATAATGTGTTTCTATCAAGTGAGTGGGAAAGAGTCAGAATTACAAAATAGGCTTGGTTCAATTTTTTCATCAAGTTCTGAATATGTTCCTTCCAGGAAAAATTCTGGTCAATTACAAGTCCCAAGAATTTAGTT